>JARQOD010000006.1:191377255-191482700 GCA_033576555.1 Oophaga sylvatica | reverse complement strand
CGCGGTAGCATCCAGTAAGCATACCGAGATCTCCGGCGCCATACAGAGTTCTCACCGCTCTGGATGCCTCACTCTGTCTGGAGCCAGACTGCGCAGGCGTGTCGCGCTTGCGCAGTCTATAAAGGCTTCAGACAGAGTGACGCTCCTAGCATTATATTATAGATATACATATGAATATATATATGTATATATATATACATATATATATATATGTATATATATATATATACATATATATATGTAGCTTTGTTACTATAAAATGAAGGGGGCCCAAACACATTTCTTGCACAGGGGCCCCAAGCTGTCAGTGTCCGCCCCTGGAAATAGATAGATAGATAGATAGATAGATAGATAGATAGATAGATAGATAGATAGATAGATAGATAGATAGATAGATAGATAGATAGATAGATAGGGCCTGGAACATCTTCTGTCTTGTAAATGCTGAATTATCAAAATTCTTCTATTCTTATTTTTATTACAAATATTACTTATAATGAGACATGTTAATTGTAAGGAATTGCATAGCTTAAGGGGATGAAATCAGTTACGCCATAAAATGATATGCTGAAATGATGTTTTTTTTGCAGTCTGGCAACAGCTGCTACTTGCTACAGGCTTGGTTCTTTTATTTTTCTCTTTGCTCTAGGCTTGGATCTGTTACTATACATATATGGTTGACACATTAACACAATGAATTTATTCTGTAACCATATTTACATGCTTAATTTATATATCAAGGTCTTTTGGCTAAATACCAGAAAATGTGTGCGTTTTACTATAAACACCATACTCTACCTTTTTACCTTATAAAGATTGAAATAGCAGCAATGGTGAGTATACTAAAACTTAACTTTTAATAATAGGAGATAAAAAAGGAGACATAGTATCTAGTGATGGGCGAACCCCTGGATGTTTGGGTCTGGTGGGTTAGGCCAAACAGTTAAAAAAATGTTTTACCCGGACCCAATTCACTTGAATTTGGGGCCCGAACATCCAGTGTTTGCACACTGTCATGGGTATGACTCAGCTCATCCAGCCCTGTCCTGCCATTGACATCTTTATGAGAACAATCTGAGCATATTGGGAATCATTGGGTAGGTCATCTATATTATGTAGGTCTAAATTGCAGAACATCACTAGGCAAAAAAGGATAGCACTCACCGAGCTTCAATCATGGAAAGATGTCGTTTTTAAACTGACTGATTATGGTGGCAACATAATCGTCTGGCCGGTTGATAAATATGAGGAACAGGCCTACAAACTACTCAATGAAAAAAATTGTTACAAAAAATGATTATGTAATCTCTTCTCTCTTTTCAAATAGTAATTATTGACAATACTGGAAAAGGCATTGAATGAACTTCTCCTTACCAAAAAACTGTTTAATGCCTTGTACAAAAAAATATCACAACATGTCTATCTTATTCTTAAGTTTCACAAAAACGTCACTGACCCACCCAGAAGACCAATAGTGGCAGGTAATGCAAAACAGTGGGACGATTTATTGATGCCTATTTAAAACTTACTGTCACATCATTACCATCATATAATTAGAATACCATGGCAGCTTTACATCACCTAGACAACTTACATTTGGAAAAACATTTGTGCATGGTGACAGTCGATGTAGGATCCATTAGCCATGATGATGGCATTAGTGTAGTAACCTGGTTTTTGAGAGCCAGCAATTTGTATTGTCAAATGGTGGATTTATTAATTAGTTTGTTCAATTGCAATTTATCTTTATATTCAAAGACCACAAGAACTTACAGATCCAAGGCACATCCATGGGCTCAGCATGTGCATCTTCCTATGCCTATTTGTTTTTAGGATTATATGAGAGTGAGATCTTCCAGGTGGACACTCCCATGGGCATTGATAAAGTATAGAGTTGGATGCAGTTCATAGATGATATATGGTTCATTTGGGAAGGCACAAAGCCTGACTTATAGCTTTCATGTCTATCTTGAAAAACAATAGCATCAATATAAAAACTTACCTTTAACAGTGGAACACAACTGGACTTCCTGGATCTGAAAATAAAAGTAGCAAACAATGGTCAAATAACAACAGATGTCCATTTGTAAACCTACCGTAGTCAATAGTCTACTTCATGCAGACTACTCACATCTGCCAGCAACGATACAAGGTATCCGCATTGAGAAGTTTATGGGACTCAAGAGAATATGCTCTACAGAAAGTGATTCTGAAACAGAATCACAGGATCTCAGAGAAGTAACCTGGGAAAGGGGATACAATAATCGCATAATAAAAAAGGGGTGTAATAGGGTGCGGAGCATATCTAGTGATGTCCTTTTATATCTGAATTCTGATCAAAGGAAAAAACAGGAAGTGAACAAGCACGATTCATAACTACATTCAGCAATTAGTGGTATCAAGTAGGACAAATCATGCAAAACAGTCGAACTTTTTACATAGTGACACCATTCTTACAAAAAAAAGTCTGGCAGATCGATTGACTATGACTGCAAGGTGAAGCAAAAATGTAATGGACATGCTAGTCCTAGTCATCATGCCCCTCCTCCTACCAATTTCTTCAGCACCATGAGCCTACCATGAGGATGAGTTCTATGTGGTACCTGTAAGGAAAGCACTAACGTTGTCCGCACCAAGTTCTTTAACAATGCTGACCAGTCTAAGACATTTGAAATTCACAACCACATCACCTGTACCACAAGAGCAGTCATCTACCATGCCGAGTGCCACTGTGGCAAGAATTATGTGGGAATGACTATGATGGAACTCAAGGCAAGGAATAGGGAATATGTACGTGATATAGAGAAGTCTAAAACAAGCACGGATCTGAGTTCCCTCAAAACAGTAAACCTACATTTTAGACTGCATAATCAGAGTGATGTCATAGCTCTTAAGTTAAATGGTATTGATAAACTGCATTTAACTAATAGAGGGGGGTGATATTGGTAAAAAAATAACGAGACTGTAAATTAAATGAATTTAAAGATTGGGTACTATTTAACCAGGAGGCCTCAATGAAAACTTTGGCTTTAATGCCTTTCTGTAGGGTATCTTTTATGAGTGTCTTTTTTACATGGTTTTCGTTATTGTTTTATAAATTCTTGATTTTAACTGTTCTATTTATTATTTTAGACTTGTAATGTTATCTGTTGACCATATACGAGTGAGATTCTTTGTTGTCCATATGGATCCTTGATGTCAGCGTCCTGGAATAAATTTACTTCTGTCGCAAAACCTATCATTTTTGATTCTTTCTCAATAATCTCACACATGCTGCTATTGTCTTCCTATGTCCATATCCTGTGTCTTGGTGGTCTTTGCCAGATACTGTGAGCATTGGTGGAGGAAACTTTTTTCTTTTTTGGTATCCTATACAGGCCCTTCTCTTATAGCTTTTCGGATGATGATAGCATAGTAACATAGCAACATAGTTATTAAGGCTGAAGGAAGACTTTAAGTCCATCTAGTTCAACCCATATCCTGCCCTAACATGTTGATCCAGAGGAAGGCAAAAAAAAACCCATGTGGCAAACAGTAAGCTTCACATTGGGGAAAAAAATTCATTCCCGACTCCACATACAGCAATCAGACTAGCTCCCTGGATCAACGCAATATCTAGGAAACTAGTGTATATACCCTGTAATATTATACTTTACAAGAAAGGCATCCAGTCCCTTCTTAAATTTAAGTAGGGAATCACTAAATAAAACATCATACGGCAGAAAGTTCCAAAGTCTCACTGCTCTTACAGTAAAGAATCTGCGTCTGTGATTATGCTTAAACCTTTTTTCCTCCAGACGTAGAGATGCCCCCTTGTCCACGTCACAGGTCTAAGAGTAAAAAGATCAATAGAAAGGTCTTTATACTGTCCCCTCATATATTTATACATTGTAATAAGATCACCCCTAAGCCTTCGTTTTTACAAACTAAATAACCCAAAGTGTAATAACCTGTCTTGGTATTACAGACTACCCCAGTTCTCTAATAACCTTGGTCGCTCTTCTCTGCACCCGCTCCAGTTCAGTTATGTCTTTCTTATACACCGGAGACCAGAACTGCACACAGTATTCTAAGTGTGGTCGCACTAGTGACTTGTATAGAGGTAAAATTATGTTCTCCCCATGAGCATCTATGCCTCTTTTAATGCATCCCATTATTTTAGTTGCCTTTGCAGCAGCTGCCTGACACTGTTCACTAAATGTGAATTTGTCGTCCACCCATACACTCAGGTCTTTTTCAGTGATAGTTTTTCCCAGTGTTTTACAATTAAGCACATAATTATATATCTTATTTCTTCTACCCAAGTGCATGACCTTACATTTATCCCCTTTAAAGCTCATTTGCCATTTATCAGCCCAAGCTTCTAGTTTACATAAATCCTCCTGTAATATAAAATTGTCCTCTGTATTGATTACCCTGCAGAGTTTAGTGTCATCTGCAAATATTGAAATACTACTCTGTATGCCCCCTACAAGGTCATACATAAATATGTTAAAAAGAAGCGGCCCCAATGCTGACCCCTGTTTTACCCCACTGCTAACCGTGACCCAGTCCGAGTGTGCTCCATTAATAACCACCCTTTTTTTCCTATACCTGAGCCAGTTCTTAACCCACTTACACATATTTTCCCTATCCCCATTGTTCTCATTTTATGTATCAACCTTTTGTGTGTCAGCGTATCAAAAGCTTTTGAAAAGTTCATGTACACCACGTCCACTGCATTCCCTTGGTCCAGTCCAGAACTTACCTCTTCATAAAAGCTTATCAGATTAATCTGACAGGAACGGTCTCTCGCAAACCCATGTTGATATTGGGTCATGAGGTTATTTTTCTTCAGATACTCCAATATAGTATCCCTTAGAAAACTCTCCAGGATTTTACCCACAGTAGAGGTTAAGCTCACTGGCCTATAATTTCCAAGTTCAGTTTTTCTCCCCTTTTTGAATATTGGCACCACATTTGCTATACGCCAGTCCTGTGGTACAGCCCCCGATATTATGGAATCTTTAAAGATTAAAAATAATGGTCTCTCTATGACTGTACTTAATTCCTGCAATACTCGGAGGTGTATCCCATCCGGGCCCGGGGATTTGTCAATTTTAGTGATTTTTAGATGCCGCCGTACTTCCTGCTGGGTTAAGCAAGTGACAATTAATGGAGTAATTTTTTTTATCACTGATCAAGTTATCTGTCGTGAGATTTTCTTGTGTAAATACTGTTGAAAAGAAAGTAATTTAGCATATTCGCTTTTTCCTTATCCTCATCCACCATTTCACCCAGACTATTTTTAAGAGGACCAACACTATCATTTTTTAGTTTCTTACTATTTATGTAGTTAAAGACTATTTTGTGATTTTTTTACTTTCTCTGGCAATGAGTCTCTCTCTGTCTCAATCTTTGCTGTCTTGATTTGCTTTTGACAGAATTTATTTAATCTTCTGTATTTATTTAATGTCTCATCACTACCTACTTGCTTTAATTCCCTAAGCGCTTTCTTTTTGTCACTTATTGCGCCCCTTACAGCTCTATTTAGCCATAGTGGTTTCCTCCTATTTCTAGCATGTTTATTCCCATAGGGTATATATTGTGCACAGGTCCTATTCAGGAGGCTAATAAACGTCTCCCATTTTCTTTGTGTATTTTTATGTCTCAGGATATTATCCCAGTTAATTGCACTAAGATCATCTCTCATCCGTTGGAAATTTGCCTTCCTGAAGTTTAGTGTCCTTGTAACCCCTCTACTACACATCTTATTAAAGGATACATGAAAACTTATTATATTGTAATCACTATTACCCAAGTGACCCCCAACCCTTATATTTGATATGTGGTCTGGCGTGTTGGTTAATATTAGGTCTAGCAGTGCCCCCTTAAGGCTAAGTTCACACGTTGTGGAATTGCCGCGGAAATTTCCGCGGCAATCCCGCACTTCTCCCGCAGGAAATACGCACGTTTTTTTTATGCTGATTCCCGCCAGAATAATAGCGTTTTGCAAGCGTAATTAGCTTGCAGAATGCTAGCGTTTTCCTAGCGATCTGTAGCATCGCTTGGAAAACTGATTGACAGGTTGGTCACACGAGTCAAACATAGTGTTTGACACGTGTGACCAACTTTTTACTATTGATGCCGCCTATGTCGCATCAATAGTAAAAAGATATAATGTAAAAATAATAAAAAAAATAATAAATAATGATATTCTCACCTTCCGGCGGCCCCCGCAGCTTTCCCGCCTTCAGCGACGCTCCCGGCAACTCCCGGTCCCAGGAGTGCTTTGCGACAAATCACACCGATGACGTAGCATCTCGCGAGACCGCTATGCCATCTGGGTGATTCTCGCAAAGGACTCTTGGGACCGGAAGTTGCCGGGAGCGTCGCTGAAGGCGGGAAGGCTGCGGGGGCCGCGGGAAGGCTGCGGGGCCGCCGGAAGGTGAGAATATCATTATTTTTTATTTTAATTATTGTTTTACCAGGGATATGGTACCCAGGGCCTGGAGGAGAGTCTCCTCTCCTCCAGACCCTGGGTACCATCGCACATGAACCGCTTACATTGCGCATGGTGGGCATAGCCACATGCGGAAAGTAAGCGGTTCAATGCATTCCTATGGCGGCGGAATCACCGCGATTACGCTAAATTAATGAACATGTTGCTATTTTTTCCGCGAAGCGTTTTTTTTTCGCGGAAAAAAACGCAACATGTGGCCAAAACATGCGGAATCAATTAACATGTATAGGATGCTTAATGCTTGCGTTTTTATCGCGTTTTTACCTCGGAAAACCGCGGAAAAACCGCGAAAAAAACGCAATTATTCCTGATCGTGTGCACTTAGCCTTATTGTTGGGTCCTGAACTAGTTGTGAAAGGTAATTGTCTCTCATAGTTGTTAAAAACCTATTACATATGCTGGAACTGCAGGTTTCTGATCCCCAATGTATTTCAGGGTAGTTGAAGTCCCCAATAATAACTTCTCCATGAGTCGCTGCTTCATCTATTTGCTTTACGAGGATATTCTCCGTTTCTTCCATTATTTTTGAAAACTTATAACAAACTCCTATCAGTAATTTACTATTTTTCCCTATCCCCTTTTCTCCACCCACAGGGACTCTACATCGTCATTAGATTCACCTATATTATCACGCAGGATGGGTTTTAAGGATGATTTTACATATAAACACACACCCCCTCTCTTATTTGTACGGTCATTTCTGAACAGACTATAGCCCTGTAAATAAACCCCCAGTCAAGGCTCTCGTCCAGCCATGTCTCAGATATCCCCACCATGTCATAATTATGTTCCAACAAAATTAATTATAATTCCTCCATTTTGTTGGTGAGGCTTCTGGCATTAGTATACATGCACTTTATGTATCTCTCTGAACCTCTATTCTTTCTTAAATTATTAACTGTTCTAACCCCACCCCCCATGCCACCCCCACCCCAATTTCATTATTTGTGCCCAGGTCTCTATCTACACTGTCTTCCCCTCCTATAAAATTAATACCCTCCCCCCAGTCCCTAGTTTAAGCACTCCTCCAACCTTCTAGCCATTTTCTCCCCCAGCACAGCTGCACCCTTCCCATTGAGGTGCAGCCCGTCCCTAGCATAGAACCTGTAGCCTAGTGAGAAGTCAGCCCAGTTCTCCAGGAACCCAAACCCCTCCTTCCTACACCAATTTTTGAGCCACTTATTAGCCTCCCTAATCTCCCATTGCCTCTCTGGCGTGGCATGTGGTACAGGCAGTATTAAAGAAAATACCACGTTGGAGGTCCTTGCTTTAAGATTGTAGCCTAATTCCCTGAAATCATCTTTAAGGACCTTCCACCTACTTATAACTTTGTCATTTGTGCCAATATGCACAATGACAGTTTGGTCCTCACCAGCCCCTCCCAGTAATCTGTCAACCTGATCAGCAATGTGTCGGACTCGTGTGCCAGGTAGGCAGCACATTGTTCGATGATCCCTGTCTTTGTGACAGATTGCCCTAAGACTATATGTTTACATTATCTAGTGATTCATCTTTTTGCACCTTAGGGACTCTTTTTTGGTAGTCACTATTTACATTACCTAATTGTGGTAGCTCCTATGCAATCATCGGCCCTCCTTTTTTGGACACCACACACGTTGCCAAGTACTGGCTCTATCAATATTGCCACATAATCTTTTCTCATGATACCATCTATTTTGTGAAGTGCACCAGTCCCTCCTGCAGCAAAACAACCCCACATAATGATACGGCCACACACCCGTGTTTCACAGTTGGGATGGTGTTCTTAGGCTTCCAAGCTTCTCCCTTTTCCCTCCAAACGTAATGATTGTTATTATGACAAAAAGTTCAATTTTAGTTTCATCAGACCACAGGACATGTCTCCAAAAATTAAGGTCTTTGTTCATGTGTGCATTTGAAAACATTAATCTGGATTTTTTATGTTTCTTTTGGCATAATGGCTGCTTGCTGGCAGAGTGGCCTTTCAGCCCATTTAGATACAGTACTCGTTTCACTGTGGATATTGACACAATGTTACCAGCTTTTGCCATCATCTTTACAAGGTCTTTTGCTTTTGTCCTTGGGTTTATATGCACATGTCAGACCAAAGCACAATCATATCTGGGACACAGAACCCATCTCCTTCCTGAGTGGTATGATGGCTGGTCATTTCCATGTTGTTTGTACTTGAATATAATTGTTTGTACAAATGAAGGAGGTACCTTCAGGTATCTTGAAATTGTACCCAAGGATAAGCCAGACTTGTGCAAGTCCAAAATTCTTTTCCTGATTTCTTGGCTGATTTCTTTAGACTTTCCAATGATGCTATTAAAGAAGCAGTGTATTTGAGGTGTGCATTAAAATACATCCACAGGTGTGTTTCTGATTAACTCATAAGCTTCCAAACACATGACACCATCATATGTGCAGTCCAGAATTGTGTAAAGACTTAATTTCTTAGTGTGTGTAAACTTTTGACTTTGCAGTAAGCAATAGAAATGCCTTAAAACATTCTCTCTCATTGTTCTGGCATTTGGCAAATAATAACTATGGTTATCTTAATTGACCTAAAACGGGAAATGTTTATTCTTATTTCATGTCAAATATTTAGAAAAACATGCATATGTGTCTTTTTATATAGTGTATGTAAACTTATGGTTTCAACTGTATGTCATCCTCCTCTTATTTATATTTGAAAAAAACACATTGAATGTTTAGGAACAATATCACATACAGTAAAATGTAGAGTCAGGGAAAGGAAGGGGAAATTGACTTATCTCAGACACAGGTAGTAGAAAAGGCTGATAGTCACAATGAAATTTTTTAAAAAACCACATTGGCTATTGTTATAGCAGAGGTCCCTCAAGTCAAAGACCCCATATATAAGTCTGACGGTCACTTTAAGTCAACAACAATTGAATGTTCTTTTCTTTCAGAAATTAATGAGTCCTTGCTATCAATAGAACTAACGTGTCCTTGCTAAAGTTATCAGAATGTGTTTTCCCTTTCTTTGTATCAATGAGAACTAACGTGTCCTTGCTAAAGTCATCAGAATATGTCTGAAGAAACTGACATGTCTTTGTTAATTCATCGGGTGAAATTAGATAAAATGTTTCAATTACAAACATAAGAACAGAAACCAGTTTTGTACAGCTAAATTGTATGATCGGACCATATATGGTAAATCCTTTTTCCTGCCTCCAGGGTGTGTATATAAACCTTATGCTTTGTAATAAAGTTAGAGTCTGTTGACACATACTATCTGTCTTGTGTCTTATTCTCTCCGGTACCGCATACCAAAGGATAGAAGCAGCAAGATAGCAGTGACGACAGCTGGCGCCCGAACAGGGACCTGAGTTAATCTGCCCAAGGTTGTTCGACCGGTCCAAGACGTGAGACGAGCGAAGTTCTCTGTTGGTGATATATACACAGCGCTGAGGTAAGAATAACTGTTATATTCTACCTAAATTATATCGCTACATAGAAGAGACTCCCTCACCCCGAGCGGTCGGCTCCCAGGTAATTCACAGATTGTTGTCTGGCTCAGGTCCCTTTGAACCAGTAGAATCCCCTCAGATAAATTGTCAGTCCTGCCGTCTATCCTTTGGAGAACTTAAGAATGACAGAATGGATCCGATGATTGTGTTGTGGGTGTGTCTCGGGATCAGTGTTTTTGGTCTGTTTTTCTGGTTGGCGTATAAGTCCTGGAGGGCAAGTAGTGGTATGGTTAAGAAATCTTTGTGGCCCATTGTCTAAGTGACTGAGGAGTCTACTCTGAGTGAGGAGAACCGAAAGAATGGGGAACCAAAATGCCAAGGAAGGCATTACAGCCAAAGACTTAGTAGTACGCAGAGAAGGGAAACAGGCACTTATTGGAATTGACAAAATATTGTGTAAGGCGGAAATGAATGAAAATGGAGAGATGAACAGAGAAAAATGGAAATCTTTCTTTAACTCCTACCATGGATGGTTGAAAGATAAGGGTCTGTTGTAGACAGTGGATGTATGGATGAATGCATGCTCTCATTTTGAAGGAAGAATTGAAGAATTAGAAAACGGATGTTACAGACTGACAAAAACCGGAATGACAGATTTTCCTCCCTATCTGCCCCGACATCACCCCCACCCCAGTACCAGAATTCCCAAGAACCCAATTGCTGGGTTTGCCCCGGATGTGGACAACAGAATCCCTTGACTGTAGATATCTGTGTGACATGTGGAGGACAAAGACCCCAGCCAGCTAGACTATTCCCAATGAGGACGGCAGTTGTGCCAGGAGCACCAGGCGCAGCAGCAGCAGTAGCAGACACAGTTGTTCCAGGTCAAGAAGCCCGTACAATGTTAATGTATAGACTATGGAGTCCCTCAGAACAATTGGCGTTGATTTCCCAGTTGCCAGATCCGTCCCAGTCCCCGATGGGTTTTGCCAGAATGATAAGAACCATACAGGATACGTACAATGCAACTAGGTTGGATTTACAAGGGGTAATTAAGGGAAAATTGGCAGATGAAGCCCGCTATGATAGGTTGATAGATGAAACGTGCAAACAGTATGACAATAAGACCGGATCCGTAGACGCAGAACCCAATAACGCAGCAGCCGGAGTCCTGTTCACAAACAGCATTGGTAAAGGCATGTAGAGATAGGCAGGGAGACAGGCAGGTTACACTAGAAGACCGAGTTCAGGGTAAGGAAGATTACTTTTGGGCTCTAAGGAGGACTTGGTCGGAAATGGGGTTCATCCCTGAAAATAAGACTAGTGAGAGGGTATTAGCAAGTGCTTTCATGAACGGATTAAAGAAAGAGATTGCAGAAAAGGTGAAAGCAAGTAGACCAGAGTGGAGATCAGTGAAGGCAGAGGACTTGGCCAGGATAGCTCAGGGGGCACAGCATGACATAATACAGGCAAAAAGAGCTGCCAGAATACACATAGTGGATATGACCCCCAGAAACAACAGAGGCAGAGGACGGACTGAAGGAGGGGGACAGAGACTATGTTATGGATGTAGAAAGCCAGGACATTTTAGAAAGGACTGTAGGACCAACCCGTACCCAGATGCTCAGAGTATGGACCCTCCAGCCAACCAGACAACGCCCCATAGGATGAGGGTAGCTTGCACATGAACCCCCTCATCTCCTTACCCCAACTCCCAGTTGTATAGTGCAGGTGAACCTACCAGGGGGACATGAAATCGGTTTCCAAGTAGATACAGGGGCCGACAATTCAGTAATTACGCGAGGTGATTGGCCATACACTGACACTGATTTTTCACATCATGTCATTGCCACCCCTTTCAATTCCCCGTCTGTCCTGCTCCCTGTCACTAAAAAAATTCCCCTGCAAATTCAAGGAGCTACTGTACATAGCCAGCTCATGGTATCGCCCCGAGGCCAATGTAACCTTTTGGGAAACGATGTATTGTATCAATTACAAGCACACATCGAATATCATTCTGATGGCACTGTCACCATGACCCCAGGTTTAAAACCAAGCACCCTTTGCAAAATTATGTCACTGGATATTGCCAGCATATAAGGGATAAATGATTTTCCCCTGATATTGGAGCAGGCTGTACCATACGACTTTTGGGCCTCAGATAACACAGATGTTGGCAGGTTAAGAGTTCAACCAGTAATGATGAATCTAAAACCAGGAGCCATCTTGCCTCAACAAAAGCAGTATCTCCTTATCTCGGCTCAGGAGAATGCCATAGCCCAGCAAGTCCAAAAATTACTACACAGTGGAGTTCTAGTTAAAACCCTGTCCCGTTGCAACACTCCCCTGTTCCCAGTAAAGAAAAAGAGTGTGCCAGGACAACCAGCCGCATATAGTAACATAGTAACATAGTTATTAAGGTTGAAGGAAGACTTTAAGTCCATCTAGTTCAACCCATATCCTATCCTAACCTGCCCTAACATGTTGATCCAGAGGAAGGCAAAAAAAACCCAAGTGGCAAACAGTAAGCTTCACATTGGGGAAAAAAATTCCTTCCTGACTCCACATACGGCAATCAGACTACCTCCCTGGATCAACGCAGTATCTAGGAAACTAGTGAATATAGCCTGTAATATTATACTTTTCAAGAAAGGCATCCAGTCCCTTCTTAAATTTTAGCAAGGAATCACTCATTACAACATTAGATGGCAGAAAGTTCCATAGTCTCACTGCTCTTACAGTAAAGAATCTGCGTCTGTGATTATGGCTAAACCTTCTTTCCTCCAGACGTAGAGGATGCCCCCTTGTCCCTGTCACAGGTCTAAGAGTAAAAAGATCATTAGAAAGGTCTTTGTACTGTCCCCTCATATATTTATACATAGTAATAAGATCACCCCTAAGCCTTCGTTTTTACAAACTAAATAACCCAAAGTGTAATAACCTGTCTTGGTATTGCAGACCCCCCAGTTCTCTAATAACCTTGGTCGCTCTTCTCTGCACCCGCTCCAGTTCAGCTATGTCTTTCTTATACACCGGAGACCAGAACTGCACACAGTATTCTAAGTGTGGTCGCACCAGTGACTTGTATAGAGGTAAAATTATGTTCTCCTCATGAGTATCTATGCCTCTTTTAATGCATCCCATTATTTTATTTGCCTTGGCAGCAGCTGCCTGACATTGGCCACTACCTCTGGTTGGTTAAGAAAGCCACAAAACTTCTAACACCAGTTGTGCCCAACCCGCATACTCTTCTGTCACAGATACCTTCTAACTCTCTTTGTTTTTCAGTGGTCGATTTGGCAAATGCATTTTTCAGTGTACCATTACATCCTGACTGCCAGTACCTGTTTGCTTTTACGTTCCAGGGCAGTCAATATACATGGACAGTGTTGCCACAGGGTGCCCAGAATTCACTCACAATGTACACTGCAAGTCTGCAGGAAATACTGGAGGGATGGTCTGAACCACATATCGTTGTTCTGCAATATGTCGATGACCTGCTCATTTGTGCCCCCTCCAGGAAACAATGTCATAATGCAACTATATCGCTTATGTTGTTTCTCTATCGTGCTGGCTGCAAGGCTGGCTGCAAGGCGTCTAAAGATAAGCTTCAGTTTTGTAAATCTTCAGTCACCTTTTTGGGACATTGCATTACACCAGGTGCCCGCCATTTGACAAATGCACGAAAACCAGCAGTACAGGCATTCACTGTCCCCATTAATGTTGCAGCCCTCAGAACTTTTCTTGGACTTGTTTCCTATTACAGACAGTGGATTTATGCTGTCTCTGTTTTAATGCAGCCCCTCTATGACTGTCTTACCTCAACACCTTTTGTACTAACACCAGAGGCAATAGACTGTTTCTACTCTCTCAAAAACCATATTTTGGACGCTCCAGCTTTGGGTACACCTAACTATGAGCTCCCATTTACTCTGCACCTTCACGAGCAAGCTGGACATGCAGCAGGAGTTTTAACTCAATCACATGGTGTCAAACAGAGACCTGTTGCCTATTTTAGTGGCAGATTAGATGTGGTGGCCAGAGGTGCACCATCCTGTGTACGTGCTCTGCATGCTGTTGGACTGCTACACCACAAATCTGCAGACATTGTTCTAGATCATCCACTCACCGTGCTAACACCTCATGATGTCTATACTATATTGAATCAAGTGCAACCCGCTCACCTCTTAGCCGCATGTCATCTCATGTTACAATGTGCACTGTTAATGCCTCCCAATGTTTCTTTACAGAGGTGTACTACTTTGAATCCAGCAACTTTGTTACCTCTCTCTGATCTGAAGGAGGGGTCAGGTACTGTGCTATTTAAGGAAGATCCAAGAGAAGATGTTCCTCATAACTGTGTACAAATGATGGCACAAGAAACCGCAGGTTTACCTACTGTATTTGAAAATTAATTAACAAATGCAGATTTTGAATTTTTTGTAGATGGATCCCGTCATCAGGACGATTCAGGTACTTTCCATACTGGATATGCAGTTGTCTCTCTCATTGCAGTAATCAAGGCAGAACCAATGCTCCCACACCAATCGGCTCAAGATGCCGAACTTAGGGCCCTAACCGAGGCCTGTAAACTAGCAGAAAGAAGTGTTGTTAACATTTACACGGATTCTAGGTACGCATTCGTATAGCGCATGATTTTGGTCCAATATGGAAATCAAGAGGTTTCCTGACGGCAGCAGGACACCGCATAAAGAATGCTGATGCGGTCCAGCAGTTAATTGATGCGCTACAATTACCAAAACAAGTAGCTGTCATAAAGGTAAGTGTTGTGAATGTGTTAGAAATGAATTCTGAGCAGAAGCTCCCTCTGGTGGTTACAAACAGTACTGAACCATTCAATGAAGATTGTGAAGATTGGCAATCAGGAGTTACAGACTGGTCTTATATAAGGGAGGTTCCCTCCCATCAGGGTTGCCGGTGATCAATTGTTCTTGACTCAACTTTGGTTCCTGGTTCACTTGGAAGCTTTCTGAGTCTTGCCTGCATCTTCTGCTAACAGATAAGATATTTTCTGCTTTTATTTTTGTGCTTGCTTTTTGCATTTTTTCCTGCACTTCTGTGGAGGTCAGCCAGGTCCCCTCCGGGGGCTTGTGCTCCTCTCAGTTTATCTGAGCCACTGTTATTTGTTCATTTGCCTTTTCCAGTTTTTTTTTAGTGGCTGCGGCTTAGTTTTGTTACACCAGAGAGCTAATTTAGGTGGTAGAGGTCGTGTGATCTCAGGTGTTTTTGCAATTAGTAGAGTTGGTATTTTTTTAGGGTTTTTTGGATTGCAGTAAGTGTCCTTCCTATCCTTTTCTTTCTAGGAAGATTGGGCCCCAACGTTTGCTCATACTATTTTCTGTCTGTGTCTGTATTTCCTCTTGTCTAACCGCCATTACATGTTTGGGGGCTTCCTATGTTCTTTGGGGATCTGCTCCGGGACAGATAGCTTTCCTCTTTCTATCTTTAGGTGTAGTTAGCCTCTCAGGCTGTGACGAGGCGTCTAGGACCAACGTAGGTACGCTCCACGGCTGCCTTTAGTTGTGGTGGTTAGTCAGGGTACTGCAATCCAGTAGATTCCAACCTCTCTGGTGTATTGCCGTTTTTGCCTGCTCTCCTCAGCTACCTAATCATAACAGGTAAGAGCACATACCAGACGCACCGACCAAGTAAGCAGAGGTAATGCGATGGCAGATGCAGCAGCAAAAACAGCAGCCTGCAAGCCGCAACAAGGGTCAACAGTGGACATCTTATCTCAAATGCAGGCTCAGGCTCTGAAGGAGGAGGTTGATAAGTGGTTAAAGGAAGGTGCATGCCTGAATGAAGCAAATGGGGTATGGGGGAAAGGGACACGATGATGCCTTCCAAGGGCACTGTACCCAGCTGCTGCCCAGATGTTACATGGGCCGGTACACCAATCCAAAATGGCTGTGATGAATGTGATGCAGAAACATTGGGTGGCACCAGGATTCTCCACCTGTATTGAACAACTGATAAAAGGGTGCATGATATGTGCTACACATAATCAGGGTAGAGTAGTTAAAACACCACCCAAACACACCCCCCGGCCCCTCTATCCATTCCAGAGTCTGCAAATTGATTATATTCAGCTGCCAAAGTCAGGATCATGGGAAAATATGTTGGTCTGTATTGATTTGTTCTCAGGATGGCCAGAGGCTTTCCCGATTTCCAAAGCCACGGCTGCGGCAACCGCAAAGAAACTGCTTGCGGAGGTGGTCTGCAGGTATGGGGTACCAGAGGTAATTGAGAGTGACAGAGGTACACATTTCACGGGTGAAATAATGAATGAAGTCATGTCAGCTCTAGGAATTCAACAAGCATTCCACACCCCATATCACCCACAAAGTAGTGGTAAAGTAGAAAGACTGAATGGGACATTGAAATTAAAAATTCAGAAAGCCATGGCTGAGACAGGAAAACCATGGCCGGATTGTTTACCGCTTGCTATGTTTTCAGTAAGATACACACCCAATAGAAAGACTGGACTCTCTCCATATGAGATATTGTTTGGAAATGTACCCAGCCTAGGGTGTTTCTATCCGCAAGCATTGGAAATGAACAACCATGTGCTAAGTTCCTACGTGAGGGCTTTACACAAAAAGATTAAGCAAATACATGATAATGTTTTCAGTTCTCTTCCAGATCCAGATCAAGATTCTAGCAGTCATACGCTGCAACCTGGAGACTGGGTGGTTATAAAAAGACACGTGAGAAAAAGCCTAGATCCACGGTTTGACGGACCCTTTCAAGTTCTTCTGACCACAAGCACAGCCATTAAGCTAGAGGGAAAAGAGGCCTGGATCCACGCGTCCCA
The DNA here is from genome assembly GCA_033576555.1 of Oophaga sylvatica. NCBI lineage: Eukaryota > Metazoa > Chordata > Amphibia > Anura > Dendrobatidae > Oophaga > Oophaga sylvatica. Next base: position 191,465,947 of record JARQOD010000006.1, on the reverse strand, counting down.
TTGCAAAAAGATAATAGGAGAACCAGCGGACAAAGAATGAAGACATTGTCTATACTTATCTGCATCCTTGCGACCACAGGGGCATGGACTAAGTTAGGCACCACAGATGGAGATGACAATATATTCATTAAACACCATCTTGCTCTAATTGATGGACTAAAGGAGCAAAACCAGACTATTGCTAATTGCTGGATATGTACACATGCCCCTGTGACGTCCACTAGCATACCCTTTCTCGCTGTCCCAGTCTCATGGGAAGAGATAAACCTTTGGGTGAACTGTTCAGATATTTGGACCAATAAATCCACACGGAGATTATGGAATACCACTGTTGGGATTCCTGTAGTAGGGCGTTTGGCTGGTATAGTGCAAGCTATTTTTTCAGGTTTTGCTAATATGGCTTGCGGTTTATTTGGTTTTTAAGCTTTTTCTAATGTGTATTCAGCGTTGTACTAAAAGAAAAAGAAAATATAGAGATTCATATTGATAAATGAAGGAACAAAAGGATGGAATGTTATAGCAGAGGTCCCTCAAGTCAAAGACCCCATCTATGCTATATAAGTCTGACGGTCACTTTAAGTCAACAACAATTGAATGTTCTTTTCTTTCAGAAATTAATGAGTCCTTGCTATCAATAGAACTAACGTGTCCTTGCTAAAGTTATCAGAATGTGTGTTCCTTCTTTGTATCAATGAGAACTAACGTGTGTCCTTGCTATAGTCATCAGAATATGTCTGAAGAAACTGACATGTCTTTGTTAATTCATCGGGTGAAATTAGATAAAATGTTTCAATTACAAACATAACAACAGAAACCAGTTTTGTACAGCTAAATTGTATGATCGGACCATATATGGTAAATCCTTTTTCCTGCCTCCAGGGTGTGTATATAAACCCTATGCTTTGTAATAAAGTTAGAGTCTGTTGACACATACTATCTGTCTTGTGTCTTATTCTCTCCGGTACCGCATACCAAAGGATAGAAGCAGCAAGATAGCAGTGACGACACTATCATGACTAACTGTTGCAGCGTGGAGCGGAAAGTGAGCCAATGGGAAACTTGGTCTTGCTGTCGATTATGGTTAGTTGTCTCCTTGTGGGCTGACAGGTGAATCGTTATCACTAAGCAAAGGTATTGGATAGCCATGCTTTTGGACCATTTTTATAAATGCAAAATGATGGCACTTTTGGTGGCAATTCATAGAGGAAGTCAAATTTGGCATATTGACAGGATAAGTGGTGTTCATTATTTAGGAAAACTTCTTCTGAGCAGAAACTTATCAACTTCATTTCTAACTATAAGACCCACCTTAACTCCCCCACCTGTGTAAGTGCTACTGCTACAAGTAAGCAAAACCAAAGGAAAAAACAATGTGTGCATATACCCTAATGAAAATAAATAAGTAAAAAAGCAAGTGCATTAAATTACTAACATAGGGTAGTAAGTAAACACTGTTTTGATCAAAAAAAGTATAAAGCTGTCCCACCACGGTAAGGTGCGTAGCAATATGGTATATGATGATATGGCCTCTGGTGGTCTCATTACATTTATGTGTGTTCTATAGTCTTGTTTGAACTTGTTGGTTTGTTGCTATTTGGAGAACTCTTGTAATGGAGGATTGCACTTGATGTAATAAACAGCCTGGAGATATCCACCGAGTGTGATCCATGACAGGAAACAACTAACAGAACATGGTGGCAGCTGGGCACAGAACCTGCAAATCCTCAGAGCTTGTGTGAGGCTGGGACTGGACAGAGGATCACAGCACTTGTAAGTACAGATTCCCTAACATTACTGCAAAATGGAGACTAGTCTGAAGACGCTTCAGAGACTGGATGTCACTTCATGTAATCTGTCCCAGACTTGGAGACATTGGAAGGAAGAATTTACACTGTATGTGGATCTCACAGTGGCCCCCAGTGATGACAAACAGAAAATAAAGCTGTTTTATTACCTAATTAGAGAAGATGGCAGAGAATTAACCCACACCTTACTCCCAAACACAGACAACCTCCTTCTAGCAGATATTGTGCAGGCATTTGATAAACACTGTGACCCAAAGAAGAATGAGAAACTGGAAAGATATAACTTTTTCATAAGACATCAGGAGGATGGTGAAAATGTGGACAGATATCTGACAGAGCTGAGGAGACTTGCAGCAACATGTGGCTTTGGAGAGATCAGGGACAATCTAATCAAAGACAGAATGGTGTGTGGCATATAAGACAGTCATCTCAAAGAAAGATTACTGAGAGAGGAAGACATGACTTTAGAGAAATACATGCAAATCTGCAGGGCTGCTGAGCTAACAAAACACTGCCTGAAGATGATGGCAGGCACCAGTGATAATGATGATAAGGTACATGCAGTATCTATGAAAGGAAAGACAAGACCAAGCTCCCCTATAAGCACTGTCCACTGCAAGTATTATGGGAAAAGACATGAGAGAAAAAAACAAGTGTCCAGCATATGGGGAAACCTGCAGGTCATGTGGCAAGAAGAATCATTTCTCAGCTGTCTGCAGGCTGAGAACAGGCAATAGTACAGACAGCTCCACACTGTGACACCAGACACTGACAGTGCAGAGGACATTACATGGCTACAACTGCAGCCTGCAGCAGAGAAAGTGAATGTAGTCAGCTAACCAGTAGTCAAGGATGCCAAGCAGCTTTATGTAACAGTCTTGTTGGATGAGAAGCCCATTAGATTTCAGCTGGATTGTGGAGCAAGCTGCAATGTGATTCCATGTGCTCTGCTAAACAAACAGGTTTCTATTGAGCCGACTGACAAGGTACTGGTGATGTACAACAAAAGTGTTCTGAAACCGATGGGGACATATAAGCTCAAAATACGGAACCCATGTAACAGAAACAGTTATAGGGTTGAATTTAACGTGTTGCGTGGTGGTAGCCATGTACCATTATTGGGAGTAAAAGCAGTTCAGGCAATGGACTTAATAAAAGTACAGTCTCAGAACATTATGTCTGTTGATGTTTCCCAGGATATACAAAATACCAAACTAAATGCAGAGAGCAATTTGGATATTCAGAAAATAAAGATGAAGTATGCTGATTTATTTGAAGGTGATGGGTGCTTGGAAGGTAAATATAGGCTAGAAATTGACAACACCGTGCAGCCTACCAGATTACCTACAAGGAGAGTGCCTGTAGCTTTAATGCAACCACTGAAGGTAGAACTGCAGGATTTACAGAGAAGATAGCACCAGTCCATAAGAGCACAGATTGGATCAGCAGTTTGGTCATAGTGCAGAAACTATCTGGCAAGTTTTAGAATATGCATTGATCCTAAGCCGCTCAACAAGGCGCTGAAAAGAAATCATTACCCAATGCTGACATTAAATGATGCTCTACCAGATCTATCAAAGGCAAAAATATTTTCTGTATGTGATGTGAAAAATGGATTTTGGCATGTGGAACTGACTAAAGAATCAAGTTTATTGACAACATTTTCTTCACCATTTGGATGCTATAAATGGCTGAGAATGCCCATGGGACTGAGGCTATGTGCACACGTTGCGGAATTGCTGTGGAAATTTCCGCAGCAATTCCGCACCTCCCTGCCGCGGAAATACGCATATTATAGGTATGCGTATTCCCGCTAAAAACTAGCGTTTTGCAAGCGCAATTAGCTTGCAGAATGCTAGCGTTTTCCAAGAGATCTGTAGCATCACTTGGAAAACAGGTTGGTCACATGAGTCAAACAAGTGTTTGACACGTGTGACCAACTTTTTACTATTGATGCCGCCTATGCCGCATCAATAGTAAAAGATCTAATGTTAAAATAATAAAAAATAAAAATCGGGATTGGCCCGGAGCGTCACTGAGAGGCGGGAAGGCTGCGGGTGCCGCCGGAAGGTGAGGATATCACTATTTTTTATTTTAATTATTGTTTTTACATGGATATGGCACCCAGGGCCTGGAAGAGAGTCTCCTCTCCTCCAGACCCTGGGTACCATTTGCACTTGAACCGTTTACTTTGCGCATGGTGGGCATAGCCACTTGCGGAAAGTAAGCGTTTCAATGCATTCCTATGGCACGATTCCTCAAAAATGAATGAGCATGCTGTGGATTCTTCCGCGATGCGATTCCGCTGTGGAAAAACACGCAGCATGTGCACAGCATTGCGGAATCCCATAGGATATAATGAGTTGTGTTGTGTAAGAGTTTCCGCCGCGAAAAACTGCGGCAAAACTGCTAAGAATCCACAACGTGTACACAGACCCTGAAACATGCTCCAGAGGGGTTCCAGCAGAAATTGATGCAGGCTTTGGAAGTAGTTCCTGGAGTGAAAACAGTAGCAGATGATATCTTAATAGTGGGAGAAGGTGAAGATATGGAATCTGCAATCAAAGATCACGATCAGAAGATGATTCAATTTTTGGACAGATGCAGAGCAAAACACATAAACCTGATCTTGAACAAATTCAGACTGAAAATGAAAAAAGTGGCCTATATTGGACATCGTCTGACTTCAAACGGTGTAAAGGTGGATCCTGAAAAGGTGAGCGCAATACAAGATTTGCCTTCCCCTACTGTTGTTTCTGGAGTACAATGATTGTTGGGCATGGTAAATTATCTCTCCAAATTTTGCAGATATCTGTCAGACATGTGTGAGCCACTGAAACAGCTAACCCAAAAAGATGTGCTCTGGGAATGGACAGAAAGCCAGGAAACTGCTGTCTGATAAGTAAAGAAAGCTATTGCAGATGCAGCAACCCTAAAGTATTTTGATCCAGATCGAGAAGTAGTGGGACCATGTGATGCTTCAGAAAAAGGCTTTGAAGCTTCCTTAATGCAGAACAGCCACTCACATTTGCAAGCAGAGCCCTTACAACAGAGCAGAAATATACTCAGATTGAGAAGGAACTACTGGCTGTGGTATTTGGGATGGAGAAGTTTCACCAGTACACCTATGGTCGACGGGTAACAGTGCAGTCGGATCATAAACCTTTGGAGATCATTACAAAGAAACCACTACTAAATGCCCCAAAGAGACTACAGCACATGTTGTTACGACATCAAAAATATGATTTTAACATCGGGTACTGTCCAGTAAGAGACTTACTAATTGCAGATATGTTAAGCAGAGCTTACTTTCCTATCACAAATGATGAGGAGAAAAGGTACTGCCACACTTAGCGATCTCGTTAGCGATCTCGATAACGACGCAAGCTAATGAGATCGTTAGTGTGATCTCTTTTAGGTCGCTAGTAGCTGCCAAACAGGAGATCTCATAAACGACTCATCAGCGGTCAGCGATCTCTTTAACGACTTTGGCGGTCGTTAGGATCTGTCATTAGCATGTACTGAGCGCTTCTGATTCATAGGAATTTCCAGCATCGCTCCTGCTCTCTGCGTCCTGCTAGCCTGCTTTGCAACTTCTGCGATCCTCTCTGTGACGCAAAAGAGAACTTACAGATATTGCGATCCACTCCGTGACGCTAAACAACATATGCGTCACAAACGAGGTCGCTCGTCGTTCGCAAAAGGTGCCAAACACAGCGATATAGGCTCACCAGCAGGACACCAACGATCAAAAAATGGTCCAGAACGCTAGTGAACGATCAGCAACATCACAGCAGGGGCCACATCGTTGCTACATGCCACACACAACGAGGTCGCTAACGAGATCACAAAATAGTGACGTTTTAGTGATCTCGTTAGCGATCTCGTTTGCGATCTCGCTTAGTGTGGCATACCCTAAAGACATTGAAACCATCAATATGTGTAATTACCTTGCAGTGCCAAAGAAAATTTGAAGCAAATCTAGACAAGGATAAAAGTCTCCAGAGTTTAAAGACTGTCATCTTGCAGGGCTGGCCAAAATGCAAGCAACATGCTCAAAGGGATGTTTCCCCATTCTTTCACATAAGAGATGAATTGTCAGTGCAGCAAGGAATCATTTTTAAAGGAGACAGGGATGTTACACCAGAAGTTCTCAGAAGAGACATACTGAAAACATTGCACTCCTCTCACTTAGGCCTGTCTATGTTGAGCACGAAAATCGATTTATTGGCCAGGAATGAATGACCACATAAAAATTTATATAGCACAATGAGAAATATGTGCATCCTGCAGTGATAAGCAACCAAAGGAGACATTGCAACCTCATAGGCCATGGTCAAAAATAGGAACAGACTTCACATGGAATGACAAAGAATACCTGATTACAGTGGACTATTTCTCTAACTCCGCTGGGAATTTAAATATACTCTTTTAAGAGGAATAGGACAGGAACTCTAGTGTCACCTTTTGGAAGTAGCAATCCCAAAGGTTAATACTTGCCCTTTAAATCAGCTTGCCACCTAATTTCATTTTCCATACAGCTTGCTACTGATCACAATAAAAGAAATACATTTATGAAAGACATATTAAAAAGCCACTGCTTCTTCACTTTCCAACGGGAAACATGTTCCCACTCCCAAAGAGGGATAATTTTAGGACAACTTGTTAAAAAAAAGTTATTAGTTCTTCCTTTACCAAACAACAAGGCTGTTGTTGATTCAAAAAAAGGATTGTTTTTGGAAGGTATAGTAAAATTGTATTGCATTTTTATCTTCCGAACAACAAATATGAGGTTACTGTCCATGATGGAATGTTTTTTAATCAAGACTTGACAAAAACCCATAAGTACTTCCATTTTTACAGCTTGTGGATAAACACTAGCAAGACAGTAATCTGTCCCCCAAAAATGGATCACTACTGGATTTTTTTCATTTTAAAAAGCATACAAAGAGCAACAGTGGAGTATGTTATTAAACAGTCTATTGGTTACTACTGATTTAAATACATTCATAAATGTTCAAGTCACTTTGTCATTACAATGGCTATGTTTGCATTTTAAAGCGATTGCATACAGTCTTAGGAGACCTCAAAATGTTATATACATCTTTTCAGGGCAATTGAAGTACTTGTGATTAACGGAAAGTCATCTTTGGAAAAATTAGGCAAAGCTGTCAAATTAGAATTTCAAAATATTCTATCATTTACAAGTAAATTTCATGTTTGCGTATTCAGCAAAAAACAAAATCAGGGGATAAATTTGAACTAGAGTTGGTGCAGAGGGGCAGAGATAAACATGTAACAGGAAATTATTTCATGGCCGGGGGTAAATATACTTCAGAAAGCCTCTGTTAAATATGTAAAACAGCTTGCACATAAAAGCATTGATAAGACAAACTGGTGTTGACCATGCTATTTTATGACAAGGATTTCTGAACTTGCAACTGCTATTACTGACAGCTCATAAAGTCACTACAGTATGCCACCTGTCTTGATTCTGTATTTTCTGCAATGTTTGCTCACATTTCTGTCTGGAATCTAAGCAACTAACATAGGGCTTACAGTAAAAAGAAAAATATGCCAGCTCTCTTTAGTTAAGTTGGTTGGGAAGTATTTAAAAGATATTGATGATATATCCTTAGTATAGGTCAACAATATCAGATTGATGGAGGTGCAACAAACAATACTACCAATCTTTACCAGCTCTGGAAGCGGTGTATGGAGAAGAACACAACAGCTTTGCTACAATGTTTAATGGCTGTTTCTGGATTCTGCAGATCACTATACAAGTGTGTAGAGTGATGCTGGTAACAGCTGATCGATGGGGATGTCAGGTGTCAGACCACACTGATCTAATATTGATGAGCCAGCCAGAGAACAGGCCATCAATATCTTAGTAGTAGAAACTCCCTTTAATGTTTTGACAAGCATAATAATTTCAAAGCTGAAGTTATAATAGGTACTGAAGTATTACTACGTTTTAAACAACAGAATTGAAAGACAGCAGGTCACAATTGTTACTAATCATTTGATGAATAACATTGTACATCTATGGTACTGGTCTCATCAATATAGCGCAAAACACCTTATATGGATAGTGCTGGAATGTGCTACTAAATTACAACTGACACTCTGATGCATGTTAGAGACAATTATATCAAGAGTAGCATCTAATTAAATAGATGGAGGGGGCTTCCTCTGTCAACCTCCTATTAATGCTCCCGTGATAGGTTTATAAGGACACTGGATCTCGAAAAGGCCCTAGGTCTGCCATCTGTGTATGCCTATTAGGTTCTTCCCAAAGTAAGTTTTAATTGGTTAGTTTTAGAATGACAGGCATAACTTATTGCAATACAGAAGAAATCAGTGACATAATCAAGCAATAGCATAATGAAGTCTAGTGGGATGAAAAAAAATATATATAAACTAAGGTTCAAAAAAATAGTCAAAAATATAAAAAAAATCCTAAGGAAACCATTTTTTGAAATTATTAAAAAAAAAACATGTGGGGTCCCTGTTAGGCGTTGAGCAACCAGCATTAGTCAGCGGCGAGCTGATGTTTCTGGGACTAAGTCCTGCTTTTCTCCATCTGAGCATGCCCATGAGACAACCGCTCATTGGTGGTCGGAGGTCACATGCTCAGGTCCTCAAGCAGTTCGGATTGGGCCATAAGCAAGGTCCTGGAAGGCTGCAGTTATAAAAGGTTCACATGGCCGTGCGCTAGTATAAACCATGTGGTGTGTGTGAGCCAGTGGATATGCTACCACTCTGTGTATGCACATGTATTTGGACAAAGAACCTGCCGCATTGTCGGCGTGTCTGATCGCCTAGTCTTCCCTAGTCAGGCAGGTTTTTACTCGGCTTGACCTAGCGCCTGTCTCGGCCACATGTGCTGCTTAGCATGGGCTGTTTACAGGGCACAGTCAATCCACATGCTCTGGCACACATCTTTTGGTACTGCTCTGCAGTCAGTTGAGCTGTTGCTCTTGTTTTGCACCAAATCCTGGTGCGCCTTAGTTAGCTTTATTATGCTACCACTCAGCGCCAAGTAGTGGCATCGCCTGTGCGATGCCGTGCGCATTGTGCGTCCGGTCAGACTCAAGTCCCCGCGCTCTAGGAGATGAGACTAGAGACCTCACTCGTGCCATATCAGCTGTGTCCTGTGACGTGTAACAGGGAAAAACGTTCTATTATTTTTTTGCTGCGGGTCTGTGAAGCAATAGAGTTCGCCACTGTTCATACTGGGTGACATCTCACCAGCATGTTGTCGGTGTTCAACCGCCACCTTGTTCCATTTCTGCACGGTGGACCCCGGGTTGCGAACGCACCTTATTATTATTTTATATATTTCATTTGGTGCGTTCCGCCAACCTTAACGTTCTCCCCGTTTTTTGACAACCAGCCAAGATAAAGCAGAAAGCTGAGAGCTGTTATTCTCAGACTGGGAAGGGGCCATGGATATTGGCCCTCTCCAGCCTAAAAATAGCACTTTTTCTAAAGTTATTTAGAGGAAAACATTTAAAAGTATTTATGGTACATAATGTTTTTTAATGTAGTCAATAGCAATGGATTTTCAGTTTTCTAAAAAACTTTAGCAAGCATTCTAGTTACAGAATATTTACTAGTTTACTTGCCATCTGTATTGTGACTATGGCACCTATGAGATGGATTTACTGTAGATTCTCTGTTGTATTATTATGAAAACCTGTGGATGCGTCTTTTCCTGTTACTATTTGAAATTGCTATTTTCTAGAGTGGATTTTTAAAGGTTTAATCTGATTCAGGCATCTTCTTCTCAACTCCACTAACTCGACCCTCTCTAATGTTATTTCATTTTCTGAAAGTAGAAACATTTTCAGATACCTAATGCAAATAACCAGAGAATGAGGAAAAAGAGGTGAAAGTGACAAGTGAATGAGACGTATCAGATTTCAGAAACACGTGTAGCGGACAACAGCAGCTCCGACAAATTGCTTACATGGACTGTTTGCTCTTGAAATGGCTACAATCCATTTGGTCAGTAAATTAGACATACACTTGGAGAAATATTATTAATATCATGTCTTCATACAGTCACTATTATATACTGGCCATTTCCTCCTCACATCAACTGTATTTAGCAGATGGTGCTGTCACTTCAGTTATGTGCTTATTCTTTCATGCATGTGGAAGCATATTTTAAAATGTACAAGTTCATGTATTATCTATGGGTTAAAAGCATGCAACACAAGCGGGACCATATCAGAGGAGTTAAACTTCTGTAAACAACTAGCAGCGGTTGTGTAAATGCTATTTTCTTGACATAAATAACAGAAACATATGGCCAGAGACAGGAAGTGGGTGATACCTGGATAGATTGATATCTTGCTCGACAAGTGACTATTTATGACATGATTCTGGCTGACAGTGAAAGAGGATGGGAGGAAAACTAATGACTTTTTCATGAAGTCTCTGACAACATACATTTGACCACAAAAAAGCTGCACACTAAAAATGGATTCTCTGTCATACCAGCTACAACATGATAAACCAGCAAGAAAAAAGGTTTCCTATTACTAGACTCAGCGGTATAGCCAGAATTGGAGTCTTAGATGTGCTATAAAGACACTAACATATATGTGTTTTCACAAATTATTAAATCATACATTCATAGCATACAATAAAGGAGCAATCCCATCAAAGTTGGTATCCTCTTCATATATTGCAATCATCATATTATATAGCACAGTGTACTTACAACTGTTCCTTTTGCCCTTCTTCTCAGCTAATTCTTCTGCTTTCCATGAGGTCTATGACATCACATGATAAAATACTGACTGTCTCTATATAGAAACTGGAGGCCAATTTTCTCTGTACAAGTTATGAGTCACTGCAAAAGTCTATGGCAGAGGAGCAGTGTGGAGCAACTTGCTCAGGAGTTGAAGAGGGGGAATAATAAGTGCAGTGACAAGAAACTTCCAGCTTCAGCATAAAGAAGAAAAAGAGCAGAATTAGCTGGGTAGAAAGGCAAAATAACTAATTGGAAGTACTCAGTGACATATAATATGATGACTGCAATATATTAATAATAAAAACTTTGATGGTTGTGCTTCTTTAATATCAACCATTAAAGAAGACCACAAACTTCAATAACTGACCTACAATCTATTTTTGGCACTACAACTGATGACAATTCTATCCACCTACGGGAAGTCAATAGTCTAAGACTAGTAAATCAGTTTAGAAATTCAATTCTGCTGACTCCAAGTCCTGCCCAACTATCTTTGCTATCTGTGAAATAAATCAACCACAATATGCAAAAGGAATGAATGTTGAGTCAGATGATGGCATAAGCTGATTAAAAACTGCCCCTTCTGCCACTGAACACTGGATATTTTTTTACTATATTTTAATATTTAAATACATTTTTCAAAACTGTTCTGTCAGTGTCTGCAGCCTGTAGAGGACTGTGGGTGTGGGTGATCTTGGTGGACCCACATATCACTGGAATGCTTAGAGTGCAGATTTTGCTTTGAGATTAAACACAGTTACAGTCTATAATCAAAATTATTATTGGTATAAAATACAGCTTTTAGCTTCCAGTAGACTGTAAGATTGCAAGGGCACGGCCCTCTTATTTGTGTACCAGTCTGTCATTGTTAGTTTGTTCACCATATTTTTATTTGTATCTTGTATGAAACCCCTTCTCATGTACAGCACCATGGCTTCAATGGTGCTCTAAAATTAAATAGTAATTATAATAATAATATAGCTGAAGATCAGGGTATGATTTTGGAATGGGGTGGAATAACACTGTTCTACAACCAAATTGGTTCAGACGAAAATAGTTGAACTTAAGTTTGCGGTGCTGATAAGGTGTATGTTGCTTAGGCTACTTTCACACTTGCGTTTTTTTGCGCAGCGCATCTTGCGCTATTGGACGCATGCGCAATGTTCCCCTATCTTTAACATGGCGGGCGCAGGGTCTAGCGCTTGCACGCGTTCATGTGCGTTTGTCGTGCGCTGCGCATTTTCCCGGTGTGCGCCCATCCGCGCCAGACGCTACATGTTGCATTTTTTTTTCCGCCCAACCGCTTTAAAAAAACGCGTGCACATGTGTGCACATGCTATGCCCAAAAAATAACATTGCAGTCTATGGGGGCGCTGGCGTGCGCATGGCTTTGCGCTCATCAGCGCTTTTGCACGCACAAGATTTTTCTGTAAATAATGGTGCCAGAGATGATGGAGGCAGAGATGATGGAGTCAGAGATGATGGAGCCAGAGATGATGGAGACAGATGATGGAGCCAGAGATGATGGAGCCAGAGATGATGGAGCCAGATGATGGAGCCAGAGATGATGGAGACAGATGATGGAGCCAGAGATGATGGAGCCAGAGATGATGGAGACAGATGATGGAGCCAGAGATGATGGAGTCAGAGATGATGGAGACAGATGATGGAGCCAGAGATGATGGAGACAGAGATGATGGAGGCAGAGATGATAGAGCCAGAGATGATGGAGGCAGAGATGATGGAGACAGAGATGATGGAGGCAGAGATGATGGAGACAGAGATGATGGAGACAGAGATGATAGAGCCAGAGATGATGGAGGCAGAGATGATGGAGACAGAGATGATGGAGACAGATGATGGAGCCAGAGATGATGGAGGCAGAGATGATAGAGCCAGAGATGATGGAGGCAGAGATGATGGAGACAGAGATGATGGAGACAGCTGATGGAGGCAGAGATGATGGAGACAGATGATGGAGACAGAGATGATGGAGAAAGAGATGATGGAGGCAGAGATGATAGAGCCAGAGATGATGGAGGCAGAGATGATGGAGGCAAAGATGATAATGTGACAAATAGAAAACGCATGCGCCAAAAAAACGCAAACGCATGAAAAAACGCATGAAATCGCAGACAAACGCTGCGTTTTTTTTGTCGAAATGCGCATGCTGATGCGACTAAATATTGCAGCGTTTACAAGCGTTTGCATGCGTTTTTTTAATGCGCTTCATGTGCGCTCAAAACGCAGCGCAAAAAAACGCAAGTGTGAAAGTAGCCTTACATTTGTTGATAGGCTCTCACTTTCAATAACCAGAGGAGGTTGTAATTACATGTGACACTTTTCATGCAGGCCTATATAAATATTATATCTTTATTATCTCATCATCATTTTTGCATTGTTAGCAGCTATTCTATTACATCATTTATTCAGTCTATTGAGCCTTCAGTATTCTATCATAGGGTGACCAATCAAAAAGTGCCAACTCAGCTACGACGATGTAATCCTAAGTACAGTTGCATCACCAACATTTATAAATGCTCTCTGAGTAAGGTATACAGTTTTAGGATTTCTTAGCTCAGATTCTTAGCTTTTAGACATGTTTATTTTTTCAGATATGCCTCGTTCTTGCATTACCAAAGTTAGTTGACTACCATGATAAGTAAAGCCTTCAATCTGTATTTTGGCTGAATAATGGGAGATCAGGGCACTAGTTGGGCTCCATACGATCACATCTTACCCATTTGGTAGCATGGGAATAGACAATCTATGCCTTTTGCAGTCAGAATGATCTGGAGAGAGGCAACCAATCACACTACCAATTTCTATTCTGCCCGGTGCCGCCCATTAGGAAAGGAGTTTCAATGAAGAAGTGGATTTTACAGCATCCAAACATTCCATCTACCATACGCCCAGTACCACATACAGAAGAACTGCAGGCTACTCAAGCACCAGAAACATTTTCTGCTGAATCAAGTGAGGATGAAGAGGGCTCTTGGTGTCATGAAGCATCTTCTTCTCACGATCCAGCCTTTCTATCAGCAACCTCAACTGATCCACACCTTATAACACAAAGTGACCTGAATGATCTTGTTAGAGACTTAGATCTACCCAAGAGTGAGTCGGAGCCTTTTGGTTACAGGCTACAGTAGTGGAGTGCTTCTTTAATAACTGATGGTAAAAACTGAAACAATGACCAAACACTGATGTGCAAATTACCTCTTAAGAGAAAAAGAGGACTTGAACTCTATAGCGCCACCTATTGGAAGTAGCGATCCTACAAGTCACAATTAACCCTTTAACGAGTCTTGTAATATGACTTAGAATAAAAGCCAAATCATATCTCAATTTGCCGACACGGTGTTTCGGACTATTGGTCCTCGTCAGTGCAAAGTATGAGATATGATTTGGCTAGCTGAGAGGCTCTGGACTGAGGTCTAAGGGGTAAGGTTTCTCCTTGTGGAGAGTGACATACCAGCTCTGGATTGTCAAGGTAAGGAGGCTTATTCGCCGCGCAATGCTCCTCTGGGAAATTTAATATGCAAATTGCCTCTTAAGAGAAAAAGAGGACTTGAACTCTCTAGCGCCACCTATTGGAAGTAGCTATCCTACAAGTCACAATTAACCCTTTAACAAGTCTTGTAATGTGACTTAGGATTAAAGCCAAATCATATCTCAATTTGCAGACACAGTGTTTCGGACTATTGGTCCTCGTTAGAGTTGAGCGAAATAGGTTGTTCATTTTCAAAAGTTGCCGATTTTCGCCAAAGTCGGGTTTCATGAAACGAAACCCGACCATGGAGTGAGTTCGGTCACGTGTTCGGCGACCATTTTGCTGGAGTCGGTTTTCCCCTACACTTTAAGCGCCTTTTCTCGGCCAATGAGCAAGGACGCAGGCTGTGGGCAACGGGATGACATAGCCAGCGGCCAGCACCATCTTAGAGAAGAGCACTGCAGCGATTGGCTGGCTTTCAGTGGCATCACAGTGCATATAAAATCCCTCAGCGCCGACCGCCATTTTACATCTGCCAAACTCAGTGTAGGGGAAGGTTGCTGGCGGTGCATCTGAGCAGGGAGAGCGTTAGGCAGGGCCTAAAAAAAATTACTTTGTGCTGATAGCGATTAGCTGTACAATGACTGTGCAGTGAGAGGGTAGGATTTTGCTGTGTGCAGCAATGCTGGTTCTTAGGCTGCCTGCCTGCCAGTGACGCTGTAGAAATTGCTTGTGTTTAGCATCAGATTTGATTAGTAGGCTGCCTGCCTGTGATAAGGGGGCAATTAATTTGGTGGAGTAGCAGAGCTGCCTGCCGGAGACAGTGTACAAATTGCTTGTGTGGAGCATCACATCTGATTAGTAGGCTGCCTGACTGTGATAAGGGGGCAATTAATTTGGTGGAGTAGCTGAGCTGTCTGCCAGTGACAGTGTACAAATTGCTTGTGTGGAGCATCACATCTGATTAGTAGGCTGCCTGCCTGTGATAAGGAGGCAATTTATTCCCCATTGACTTGCATTGGGGTCGGATTTTCGACTCCGACCCGACCATTTCCGTTAGTCGGCCGACTTCGTTCGACTCGACTTTTGAGATAGTCTTGTTTCACGAAACCCGACTCAACCCGAAAAAGTCTAAGTCGCTCATCTCTAGTCCTCGTCAGTACAAAGTCTGAGATACGATTTGGTTAGCTGAGAGGCTCTGGACTGAGGTCTAAGGGGTAAAGTTTCTCCTTGTGGAGAGTGACATACCAGCTCTGGCTTGTCAAGGTATCGAGGCTTATTCGCCGTGCAATGCTCCTCTGGGAAACTTAATATGCAAATTGCCTCTTAAGAGAAAAAGAGGACTTGAACTCTATAGCGCCACCTATTGGAAGTAGCGATCCTACAAGTCACAATTAACCCTTTAACGAGTCTTGTAAAGTGACTTAGAATAAAAGCAAAATCGTATCTCAATTTGCAGACACCGTGTTTTGGACTATTGGTCCTCGTCAGTACAAAGTATGAGATATGATTTGACTAGCTGAGAGGTTCTGGACTGAGGTCTAAGGGTAAGGTTTCTCCTTGTGGAGAGTGACGTACCAGCTCTGGCTTGTCAAGGTAAGGAGGCTTATTCGCCGTGCAATGCTCCTCTGGGAAACTTAATATGCAAATTGCCTCTTAAGAGAAAAAGAGGACTTGAACTCTATAGCACCACCTATTGGAAGTAGCGATCCTACAAGTCACAATTAACCCTTTAACGAGTCTTGTAAAGTGACTTAGGATAAAAGCCAAATCGTATCTCAATTTGCAGACACGGTGTTTCGGACTATTGGTCCTCGTCAGTACAAAGTATGAGATATGATTTGGCTAGCTGAGATGCTCTGGACTGAGGTCTAAAGGGTAAGGTTTCTCCTTGTGGAAAGTGACATACCAGCTCTAGTGTTGAGCGATACGATAATGCAAATATCGGCTATCGGCCGATATTAGCTCTATCGGCCTTTCGATAATTCGTTTCGATATTTTCGTCTTATCGAATACCGTAATCGGATTTGTCACTGTCACTGTGAGTGTCCGTCGGTCGGGTCTGTCAGGAGTCAGCGGCACTTACCTGGCAGAAGATCTCCGGCGGTCACGTCCTGGACTGCTTGATGGCCGCCATTATCTTCCCTGGCGGTCACATGCAGTTTTTCGCGATAACTGCAGTGACTGCAGGGTAATCCCGGCCGTAAACCAGTCCGATGACGTCACCGCCGGGGAAGCAGGTAATCAGCTGTTCTGCGCCGGGATTCTGATGTAGCAGAGCTGGATCGTCGTGGGACACTCGTTACTATGGACTGCGTCGGACAGGTGGTATACTGCTGTTTTTTTTTTTCATTTTTTTACAGGAGATCGATGGCGTCGCAGGGTGAGACTGTAATAAAAGTAATGAAAACTGTGTTTTTTTTTTTTTTTTTTATTAAATTAAAAACCTTTTTTTATAAACATTCACCCGTCCGGGTACATAAACAATTTAACTATTTATCAACAATTTAACTATTTACATACAGGGACCCTGTCCGGGTTATTTATACTTCTTTGGCAGGGGTGTTCCAGGTACCACCTGGTACTCTTCTGATGCTTGCCAAACATCCGAGGCACCAAGGACCACCAGGACCTGATGACGTCGTGTGGCCTGTACAGTCAAGTCGTGACCCGCTATCTGGGTCTGTGTGGCCACCTCTTTCATCTCCCTCCGGGTCTGGAACCCTATGTCCCGGACTGAACGAACCCCAGGGGCCTAACAGGCGCCGGGTACGGGCCAGCTATACTTATCATGTCCATAGCTGGGGCTGCTGAGGAGACCACTGAGGGAGGCTTGGGAGATTTACGGCGTGGGGTGGGCACTTTTGCAGAGGTCTGGATGTGGGAGGCTGAAGGCTCCGAGGGTCTCACAGGTTCCTGACACACTGGGGAGTAGGGGTCGCACCTGGTAACATTTAGGGCGTACCATCCATTGTAACCCCAGTGTCGAGTGTAAGTCACCAAGTCTCCTGGCAACAGGTCCCTCCCCGTATGTCCTTCTGGGAGGTGAGCCTCCACGTCCCGCCGGTTCACAAAGACTTCTAAATAAAGTCCAGGCTCCTTGATGAAGCCCCACCCACCTTTCAATTTAAAGCTCCGTACTGCACCCTTACGCCGCGGCTCACACAGGGTTCCTTTATCCTTTCTCATCCGGTCCTTATCTGCCCGGTCCTTCTCCAGGTTACGTTGCCGAAGTTTTTGGGATTCTCGCTGCTCCCTTTGTCGCTCTGCTTCCCGCTCCCAACGTCTCCACTCTTCCTCCTGACGCCGGTTGAAATTCTCCTCCACCAGCTGCTCCATGTCTCCACCACTCCACTGCAGCTTACAGTGTCCGGTTTGCGGCAGCTCTCCTGTCGCCCCCCAGTCCTGGCGGCGCTCCCCTGCGGAGGAAGCAGACGGCTCTAAATCAGATGACAGTCGGGGCTCCGGTACAGGCAGGTAGTACTCTGGTGCCTGCGCGGCCTCCTCCATGAGGACGGGTGTCGCTTCTTCTGTCTCAGCGACGGGGGCAGACAGCGGAATCTGGGGTGCTGACGGTGCTGCGGTTTTTGCAGGAACGGGTGCCTCCACTGCGACAACGTCAACCGGATCACATTGCAAGGACTCCTCTACTAGAACGGGTGCCTCACCTTCCGGTACAGACACTTCAGGTAAGAGGGATTGGCGCCGCTCCAAGTTTAGTTTTAGGGCACGCCAGCTCGCTTCCATCCTGGCGACCTCCTCCCGGTGCCGGGCCAGGCCTCTTAGGGTATCCTCCGCTTCTTGCAGCGTAGGAGGGTTTCCAGGCCGGGTGCCCAACGGTGGTTCCGTGGCGATCGGGTCGCTTCCGTGGGGGGAGAGCTCTGACTGCTCCATCCCTTCACACTTCTGCTCGTGTCCATTAGCCATCTCTGCCAAGTCACATGTGTCATTAGCATCTGGAGAGGGCCCCTCTTTTGTAGGGAGGCGGGACCTTCGTGTCTGTTTCCACACACTGAGGAGGATGAGGAGGCGGAACTGAAGAGCTGTGGGGCACGATCTTACATTGCAGTACCATTTAGAGCCATCGTTTTCGCGTCATGAGTGAGTGTACAGTACACCCATGAAGAGCACGCCCTTCTTCTTCACCAGTGCCTCGTCGTGACGCAGATATGGCGGAAAAATGGCAAATACATTCTCTGATGATTTTAGCAATTTCAAGCACAAAACCAGTTCAATTCAGGCACACAGGACTCGCTTATAGCGAGCTACAGAATCCTGTTCGTGACGCCCAAGTTGAGTCGCACAGAGCCAGAGGTTTTGGGGGTACTCGGCACCGAGCCCGTCGACTTCTATGGGGTATGTCACGGCTTTACCCGGCAATTGAATCAGAGTCTATTTTACTATGTAGAAGTGTATAAACTATAAATATATGTATATATATGTCACAATGACATGTATATATATATATATATATATATATATATGTATTCTATGTGTGTATATTTTGTGTTTACAACGTAAGAAAGGGTTTTTTTTGTTGCGATATTTTGTTCCCATAGACTTACATGGGACTTCCGCTATCGAAATCGATTATCGACGATATTTAGTGCTATCGGCGATACAATTTCGATACGATATTTTTAGATATCGAGCAATATCGCTCAACACTAACCAGCTCGTTAAAGGGTTAATTGTGACTTGTAGGATCGCTACTTCCAATAGGTGGCGCTATAGAGTTCAAGTCCTCTTTTTCTCTTAAGAGGCAATTTGCACATTAAATTTCCCAGAGAAGCATTGAGCGGCGAATAAGCCTCCTTACCTTGACAAGCCAGAACTGGTATGTCACTCTCCACAAGGAGAAACATTACCCCTTAGAACTCAAACACTGATGACAATTTGATTCAAAATACTTATGAAAAATGGCTTGTGTTTTTAAGTTTCAAAAAAATCATGGACATCTCAATGAGACCTACAGTGGTGGCCAAAAGTATTGGCACCCCTGCAATTCTGTCAGATAATACTCAGTTTCATTCTGAAAATGATTGCAATCACAAATTATTTGCTATTTTTATCTTTAATTTGCTTGCAAGGAAAAAACACAAAAGAGAATGAAGCAAAAATCAAATCCTTGATCATTTCACACAAAACTCCAAAAATGGGCCAGACAAAAGTATTGGCACCCTCAGCCTAATACTTGGTTGCACAACCTTTAGCCAAAATAACTGCGAACAACCACTTCCGGTAACCATCAATGAGTTTCTTACAATGCTCTGCTGGAATTGTAGACCATTCTTCTTTGGCAAACTGCTCCAGTTCCCTGATATTTGAAGGGTGCCTTCTCCAAACTGCCATTTTGAGATCTCTCCACAGGTGTTCTATGGGATTCAGGTCTGGACTCATTGCTGGCCACCTTAGAAGTCTCCAGTGCTTTCTCTCAAACCATTTTATACTGCTTTTGGAAGTGTGTTTTGGGTCATTGTCCTGCTGGAAGCAGCTTTCTCACACTGGGCCCTACATTATGCTGCAAAATTTGTTGGTAGTCTTCAGACTTCATAATGCCATGTACACGGTCAAGCAGTCCAGGGCCTGAGGCAGCAAAGCAACCCCAAAACATCAGGGAACCTCCGCCATGTTTGACTGTGGGGACCGTGTTCTTTTCTTTGAATGCCTCTTTTTTTTTTCCTCTACACACTATGTTGATGGTTTTTCCCAAAAAGCTCGACTTTTGTCTCATCTGACCAGAGAACATTCTTCCAAAACGTTTTAGGCTTTCTCAGGTAAGTTTTGGCAAACTCCAGCCTGGCTTTTTTATGTCTCGGGGTAAAGGTACTGCCACACTAAACAATCCCGCTAGCGATCACGATAACGACGCATACTAATGCGATCGCTAGCGGGATTGTTTCTATATCGCTAAATGCGGCCACATTTAGCGATATAGTTAACGACGCTATCGCCGTTAGCGATCTTCTTAACGACTTTAGCGGTACAAAAGTACCGCTAAATCGCTAAGAAAAGGTGCCACACTAGCGATATATACTTACCCAGCGGGAGCGCCAACGAGAAAATAGGGTCCGGAACGATTCCAGCGACGAGCGAGATCACAGCAGGAAGCTCGTCGCTGGCAGCTGCCGCACTGAACAACATCGCTAACGGGATCGCTAAATAGTGACGTTTTTTAGCGATCCCGTTAGCGATATTGTTCAGTGTGGCATACCCTTAAGAAGTGGGGTCTTCCTGGGTATTCTACCATACAGTCCCTTTTCATTCAGATGCCGACGGATAGTACGGGTTGACACTGTTGTACCCTCGGACTGCAGGGCAGCTTGAACTTGTTTGGATGTTAGTCGAGGTTCTTTATCCACCATCCGCACAATCTTGCTTTGAAATCTCTCGGCAATTTTTCTTTTCCTTCCACATCTAGGGAGGTTAGCCACAGTGCCTTGGGCTTTAAACTTCTTGATGACACTGCACATGGAAGACACAGGAAAATTCAGGTCTTTGGAGATGGACTTGTAGCCTTGAGATTGCTCATGCTTCCTCACAATTTGGTTTCTCAAGTCCTCAGACAGTTCTTTGGTCTTCTTCTTTTCTCCATGCTCAATGTGGTACACACAAGGTCACAGGACAGAGGTTGAGTTAACTTTAATCCATGTTAACCGGCTGCAAGTGTGATTTAGTTATTGCCAACACCTGTTAGGTGCCACAGGTAAGTTACAGGTGCTGGTGATTACACGAATTAGAGAAGCATCACATGATTTTTCATAAAGTGCCAATACTTTTGTCCACCCCCTTTTTTAGGTTTGGTGTGGAATTATATTCAATTTGGCTTTATGTCAATTCTTTTTGTGTTTTTTCATTGAAGACAAATTAAATTAAGATAATGATAGCAAAGAATTTGTGTTTGCAATCATTTTCAGGAAGAAACTGAGTATTATCTGACAGAATTGCAGGGTACCAATACTTTTGGCCACCACTGTAAAAGTGTTTAAAGTTTTACGTTACAAAAATGCAGGAAAATGCTGATTTTCTTTTTTAATAGGCAATACTTAACTGCTGAATACACTGCTACTCCAGCATGGCCTCTCCATTGCTTCCCACTGATTTTTGTTTACATGGCTCCAGCTTCAGCTTACTGTCAGCAACCTGTGACTGCTGCTGCCAATCACTGGACTCTGCAGTCTCATCTTTTTAAACATCATGCATAAGCTTCTGAACGCAAGTACCACTTAATGTGCTATTTTTATGCAAAATTATTGTTGTCCAGTCGTATTCATGAACATAATATAAGCACATCTTACAAGAATGCTTTCAGTTGGACAACCATTTAAGATTTTTTTCTTTAATCCCTTAATGTCCATTGACGTGCACAGTCCGTCATGGCAAGGTGTCAGTTTTGGCACCTTGACGGACTGTGCACGTCATAAAACACGCAGTGGTAGTTCAGTGCCGACAGCTGTCACAGACAGCTGACAGGCACTGCAAGCGGTGCGGGGACCTTTGCCGTCAGTCCCCGCACCTACAGCGCTGTGATTGGTCAGTCAATGTGACTGACCAAACACAGCAGCGATCGCGCAGGAGTTGCTGAAATTTCGGCATCTCCAGCGCGATCAGTGCAGGAGCTTGGCGCTGCAGTGGCCAAGCTTCCTGCACTGACAGTCAGGAACGGCGCCCCCGCCGCCCCTGGCTGTTAACCCCCTGACTGCTGCGATCGAGCGCGATCGCAGCGCTCAGGAGGGGAGGAAGAGGGTCGGGAACTCCCTCTGCCTCAGATCGGCGCCCTGCAATGTATTTGAAGGGCCCGATCTCTGCCTTGATGACCCGGGGTTGTCATGACAACCCCCGGGTCATCTAGCTACGGAAAGCTGCTGTGATCATGGTCACAGCAGCTTTCACTATAGTTACAATGCATTGCAATGCTGGAGCATTGCAATGCATTGTAACTGCAATAAAAAGTAAAAAAGTGAAAGTCCCATAAAGGGACAAGTTAAAAAAAGCATTTTTAAAAAAAAATAAAAAAAAAATTATTAAAAAATAATTTTAA
Source organism: Oophaga sylvatica (assembly GCA_033576555.1). NCBI lineage: Eukaryota > Metazoa > Chordata > Amphibia > Anura > Dendrobatidae > Oophaga > Oophaga sylvatica. The sequence goes on along the minus strand of JARQOD010000006.1, from coordinate 191,443,841 downwards.
AAAAATACACTAAAAATACACATTTTTATGTAATAAAAAAAACAAAAAAACAAAAAAATGCACATGTTTGGTATCGCCGCGTCCGTAAAATTCCCAACTATAAAAGCGTAACCCTAGTTAACCCCTTCAGTGAAAGCCATAAAAAAAAACACAAAATAGTAGTAAATTATACTTTTTCCAAGCGGTATCATCATACCGCTTGGAAAAAGTGTAATAACACGCGATCAAAAAGTGGGATATAAATAACCATGGTACCGCTAAAAATGTCATCTTGTCCCGCAATAAACAAGCCGCTATACAGCATCATCAGCGAAAAAATAAAAAAGTTATAGCTCGCAGAATAAACTGATGCAAAAATAATTATTTTTTCTATAAAATTTTTTATTGTGTAAAAAACGCCAAAACATAAAAAAATATATAAATGAGGTATCGCTTTAATCGTAGTGACCCGAAGAATAAAGCTGCTTTATCAATTTTACCACACACGGAACGGAGGAAAAAAAAAAAAAAAACAATTCCTGAATTGCTGGTTTTTGTTCATTCTGCTTCCACAAAAATCGGAATAGGAAGCGATCAAAAAACGTTATGTGCCCGAATATGGTACCAATAAAAACGTCAGCTCGTCCCGCAAAAAATAAGCCCACAGATAACTCTGTCGGCCGAAATATGGAAAAATTAAAGCTCTCAAAATAACGGCGATGCAAAAATCTTTTACAAAAAATTATTCCAAAAAAAAGCGTCTTTTAGAGTGTGACAGAAGCTAAACATGAAAAAAGGGTGTAAATCTGGTATCGCCGTAATCGCACCGACCCGAGGAATAAAGTCGCCTAATCACTAATACCGCACGAGGAACGGCGTAAAAAAGAAAAACAATTCTTCATCTTTTGTGGATTTGTTCATTCTGCCTCCCAAAGATCGCAGTAAGGCGATCACAGTGGTTCCCCCCCACATATGGGATATCAGCGTACTCAGAACAAAATGCACTTCAACTTTTGGGACCATATTTCTCCTGTTACCCTTATAAAAATAAAAATTTGGGGCAAAAAGGTCATTTTTGTGGAAAAAAATATGATTTTTTTATTTTCACGACTCTACGTTATAAACTTCTGTGAAGCCCTTGGGGGTTCAAAGTGCTCACCACACATCTAGATAAGTTCCTTGGGGGGTTTAGTTTGCAAAATGGGGTCATTTGTGGGGGGTTTCTACTGTTTAGGCACATCAGGGCTCTCCAAGCGCGACATGACACCCACAGACCATTCCATCAAAGTCTGCATTTAAAAACGGTGCTCCTTCCCTTCCGAGCTCTGCCATGCGTCAAAATAGTGGTTCCCCCCCACATATGGGGTATCAGTGTACTCAGGACAAATTGCACAATAGCTTTTGGGGTCCTATTTCTCCTGTTACCCTTATAAAAATTAAAATCTGGGGGCAAAAAGATTATTTTTGTGGAAAAAAATATGATGTTTTTATTTTCACGGCTCTACGTTATAAACTTCTGTGAAGCCCTTGGGGTTAAAAGTGCTGACCACACATCTAGATAAGTTCCTTGAGGGGTCTAGTTTGCAAAATTGGGTCACTTGTGGGGGTTTCTACTGTTTAGGCACATCAGTGGCTCTCCAAGCGCTACATGACACCCACAGACCATTCCATCAAAGTCTGCATTTAAAAACGGTGCTCCTTCCCTTCCGAGCTCTGCCATGCGTCAAAATAGTGGTTCCCCCCCCACATATGGGGTATCAGCGTACTCAGGACAAATTGCACAATAGCTTTTGGGGTCCTATTTCTCCTGTTACCCTTATAAAAATTAAAATCTGGGGGCAAAAAGATTATTTTTGTGGAAAAAAATATGATCTTTTTTTTTCACGGCTCTACGTTATAAACTTCTGTGAAGCACTTGGGGTTCAAAGTGCTCACCACACATCTAGATAAGTTCCTTGGGGGGTCTATTTTCCAAAATGGAGTCACTTGTGGGGGTTTCTACTGTTTAGGCACATCAGGGGCTCTCCAAACGTGACATGACACCCGCAGACCATTCCATCAAAGTCTGCATTTGAAAAAGGCGCTCCTTCCCTTCCGAGCTCTGCCATGCGTCAAAATAGTGGTTTACCCCCACATATGGGGTGTCAGCGTACTCAGGACAAATTGCCCAATAACTTTTTGGGTCCTGTTACCCTTTGGAAAATAAAAATTGGGGGTGGAAAGATCATTTTTGTGGAAAAGATATGATTTTTTAATTTTACAGCTCTACGTTATAACCTTCTGTGAAGCCCTTGGGGGTTCAAAGCTCTCACTACACATCTAGATTCCAAAATTGGGTCACTTGTGGGGGTTTCCACTGTTTAGGCACACAGGGACTCTCCAAATGCGACATGGCGTCCAATCTCTATTCCAGCCAAAAAAGTCAAATGGCGCTGCTTCCCTTCCGAGCTCTGCCATGCGCCCAAATAGTGGTTTACCCCCACATATGGGGTATCAGCGTACTCAGGACTAATTGCACAATAACTTTTGGGGTCCTTTTATCCTTTGGAAAATAAAAATTAGGATGAAAAGATCACTTTTGTGGAAAAAATATGACTTTTCAATTTTACGGCTCTACGTTATAACCTTCTGTGAAGCCCTTGGGGGTTCAAAGCTCTCACTACACATTTAGATAAGTTCCTTGGGGGCTCTAGTTTCCAAAATTTGGTTACTTGTGGGGGTTTCCACTGTTTAGGCACATAGGGACTCTCCAAATGCGACATGGCATCCAATCTCAATTCCAGCCAAAAAAGTCAAATGGCGCTGCTTCCCTTCCGAGCTCTGCCATGCGCCCAAATAGAGGTTTACCCCCACATATGGGGTATCAGCGTACTCAGGACTAATTGCACAATAACTTTTGGGGTCCTTTTATCCTTTGGAAAATAAAAATTGGGATGAAAAGATCATTTTTGTGGAAAAAATATGATTTTTTTATTTTACGGCTCTACGTTATAACCTTCTGTGAAGCCCTTGGGGTTCAAAGCTCTCACTACACATTTATATAAGTTCCTTGGGGGGTCTAGTTTCCAAAATTGGGTCACTTGTGGGGGTTTACACTGTTTAGTCACACAGGACTCTCCAAATGCGACATGGCGTCCAATCTCAATTCCAGCCAAAAAAGTCAAATGGCGCTGCTTCCCTTCCGAGCTCTGCCATGCGCCCAAATAGTGGTTTACCCCCATACATGGGGTATCGGTGTACTCAGGAGAAATTGTACAACAAATATTGTGGTTCATTTTCTACTGATACCCTTGACAAAATTTTAAAAAATTGTGTAAAAAGAAAAATTTTGGGAAAAAAAGTTAAACGTTCATTTTTTCTTCCACATTGCTTCAATTCTTGTGAAGTACCTAAAGGGTTAATAAACTTTTTGAATGTGGCTTTGAACACCTTGAGGGGTGCAGTTTTTAGAATGGTGTCACTTTTGGGTATTTTCTGTCATATTGACCCCTCAAATTCACTTCAAATGTGAGGTGGTCCCTAAAAAAAATGGTTTTGTAAATTTTGTTGGAAAAATGAGAAATTGCTGGTCTAATTTTAACACTTATAACTTCCTAACAAAAAAAATGTTGGTTCCAAAATTGTGCTGATGTAAAGTAGACATGTGGAAAATGTTATTTATTAACTATTTTTTGTGACATATCTCTCTGTTTTAATGGCATAAAAATTAAAAGTTTGAAAATTGCAAAATTTTCAAAATTTTTGCCATATATCCGTTTTTTTCATAAATAAACACAAGTTATATTGAAGAAATTTTACCACTATCATGAAGTACAATATGTCACGAGAAAACATTCTCAGAATCGCCAAGATCCGTTGAAGCGTTCCAGAGTTATAAGCACATAAATTGACAGTGGTCAGAATTGTAAAAATTGGCCAGGTCTTTAACCTACAAAATGCCTTGGTCGTTAAGGGGTTAAAACTGTTGGGTTTACCATTTAGTTCTATAACTTTTGCTTTTAGTGTTGATGAATAAATGACCTTGCAATGTGAATATATTTTGTTTTAATCCACACATGACAAATGCCATGAGATATGTACAGCAAATCCCATTCCTTTATATGTGCAGCAAAAATGATTGCCTCAGTATTTTCTTATCTGATTATAGCAAACTGAAATCTGTTCAATATCTAATATACTGTATTACCATGCAATTAATTTTTGTGATCATTTTTTAATAATTTACAAGACCTTTAACAGTTTCCTATGCTACAGAATTGTAAAGTATCCATAAAAATCGTATGCCATACTGATGGTCCGTATGGCATGACATTTTTTTCTCACACTGTACCGATTTTGGAGTGAAATTGCAACATGAAATTTTGTTCTTATGCCGAATATACCTGAGAAAAAATATGCTCCGTGTCATTGACAGGGCCGTATTTAGAGTTTATGCTGCCCTAGGCACTTTTTGTTCTGCCTCCCCCATTGGTGAGTAAGACTAATGCAGACACTGTCGTCAGTGACTTAGGCTACTTGCACATCAGCGATTTTTGCCATTCAAGGCAGATCGGGCAGTTTTTCCACATCTGCCACGTAACGGATCACTTATGGCAATACATTGTCTTTTGAGTGTGTAGGAAACCACTGTCTTTGAAAGAGCTACATGGGCACACACATAGATTCGGCCTCATTCATTCCCTATGCGACTTGCAGACATGTGCGACACTTGCGGTTTTGACGCGATCCCGCAAATCCGCTACTACCAGTGTTTTTTTGTTTCACTGCAAGTGCCGCACATTTGCAAGTCCAATAGGGAATGAATGAGGCTGAATCTATGTGTATGTCCATGTATCTCTTTCAAAGACAGTGGTTTCCTACCACACTCAAAAGACATACAAATAGGATGTTTAGATTGTGAGCCCCAATGGGGACAGTGTTGATGATGTCTGTAAAGTGCTGTGGAGTTAATAGCGCAATATCAGTGAATAAATATTATTCTTAATATTATGTTACAATACCAGGATCTGAGGATTTTCTGTTTTGAGGTCAAGCGCTCTCTGATGTGATGTTGCTGCCTGTCTCGCTGTCTTCCTCTTTTGACACTGCAGTGTGGTGGACAATAAAACATTAACTGGTTAACAGCAAGAAGTCTGGTGTCTGTGTACTAACTGAACTAGAAACTCTCCCCACACAATGTCCAGCAGACATTGGAGGATTACTGGATGGATTTTATTATTCTATTACCGCCCAGTCTCTGACTAAGGCCTTAGTCATATGTCTGGGTTTAAACAGATACTTATCTGTTTTATCATATAAATCTGGACAATTTATCTTATAGATCTCCCGGTATATAACTTATTATAGATCTATAATATATAATGTACAAGGAGACCTATAGTATAAAATGTCCAGAATTATCTGTAATATATGATGTACAATCTATTATATATAATGTCCAGGGTGATCTATAATATATAATGCTCAGGTAGTAGATTTATAATAATGTACAGTCCAGGCAAATCTATACTATATAATGTCCAGAGGCAGAGATATATTTAGGGCACGTTTCCACGTTCAGGAAACGCTGCGGGTTGGACCCTGAGAACAGCCACAGAGTCCAATCCGCAGCGTCCAAATGTTACAGCATAGTGGAGGGGATTTTATGAAATCCCATATCCACTATGCATACAAAGATGCAGGTGGCAGGCCTGCTTATACGCACATGTGGAGCGTCTTTCTAGACTGCAGCATGTCTATTTATCTCGCGGAGACGCTCAGTCTACGCAAAATAAATAGCACCGTCCTATGAATAGGATGCAGTGATTCCACACGGTTCAATGAATGCATGTGGAATCACCGTACGTACCAAAGCCGGCAAAGCTATGGACGGAACTGTGTAATCTCTGCAGTGTTTCCTGAACGTGGAAACATAGCCTTAGGGTATGTGCATATGTTGCAGATTTGTCTGCAGAAGTTTCCGTACATAATCCGCATCTCTTGGCAGAAAACGCAGTTGCGTATTTGATGCGGTTTTTAAATGCGAATTTGTATGCCTTTTTGTAAGCTAACATAAAGATTTGTGATGTCATTTCTGTCCAACCTCCTCTTTTACATTAATCCAGTGCTCATTCCCCCCCTCAGCGCTCATTGCCCTCCTCAGCGCTCATTCCCCCAGCGCTCATTACTCCCCAGCGCTCATTACTCCCTCCTGCGCTCATTCCCCACCTCAGCGCTCATTCCACCCCCAGCACTCATTCCCCACCTCAGCACTCATTCCCCCCAGCGCTCATTACTCCCCCCAGCGCTCATTCCCCACCTCAGCGCTCATTCCCCCAGCGCTAATTCCCCCAGTGCTCATTCCCCCCAGCGCTCATTCCCCACCTCAGCGCTCATTCTCCCCAGTGCTCATTCCCCACCTCAGCGTTCATTCCCCACCTCAGCGCTCATTCCCCCTGTGCTCATTCCTCCCAGTGCTCATTACTCCCCAGCGCTCATTCCTCCCCAAGCACTCATTCCTCCCCAAGTGCTCATTCCCCCCAAGTGCTCATTCCCCCAGCGCTCATTCCTCCCCCCAGCGCTCATTCCTCCCCTAGCCCCCAGCGCTCACTCTCCCCACTGCCCCAGCCCTTATTCCTCCCCGGCCCCCAGCGCTCAGTCACCCCCCACTGCCCCAGCGCTCATTACCCCCACTGCCCCAGCACTCATTCCTCCACACTGCCCCAGTGCACATTCCTCCCCCGGCCCCCAGCGCTCATTCCTCCCCCGGCCTCCAGCGCTCAGTCCTCCCACTGCCCCAGCGCTCACTCCCCTCCACTGCCACAGTGCTCCTTCCTCCCCACTGCCCCAGTGCTCATGCCTCCCCCGGCCCCCAGTGCTCAGTCCCCCCACTGCCCCAGCGCTCAGTCCCCCCCACTACACCAGTGCTCATTCCTCCCCACTGCCCCAGCGCTCATGACTCCCCCGGCCCCCAGCGCTCGGTCCCCCCACTGCCCCAGCGCTCAGTCCCCCCACTGCCCCAGCGCTCATTCACCCCACTGCCCCAGTGCTCATTCCTCCCCACTGCCCCAGCGCTCACTCCCCCTCCCACCCCCAGCGCTCATTCCCCAGCTGCTAACCTCCCTCCCCATTCACTCCCTGCGCCTGATCCCATTTGCATCCATGACCATGATCCTCAGTTAGAGTCACTGCTCTGAGTGATTCTTCCCCCTGGTTGGTGCCTGGATCGAGTCCCCATCACTGCATGCAGTCTGCAGAGACAGACAGTTCTCAACCTCCGCCGCCCACACACCACATTCTGAACCCGGCGGCCGGGGCTCACGCGCCGCTCACCTCCTGAGTCTGTGGCGCGGTCATCTGGTCCGGTCCGGTTCCTGTTCTCCTGCCTCCTGCTTCACGTGAGTGTTTTTGTTGATAAACATGACAGCAAGTCACTGGCGAGGTCACACGTGGTACCGCTTATTAAATTCATGAATATGGATGCCACGCCTACGAGAGTGGAGTGGCATCCATATTCATGAGCTTAATGAGCGGTACTACGAGTGACCATACCGCACACAGGAAGCAGAGATATCAGCGCTGGACCATAGGAGGCTGCAGCAGGAGCCAGGAGGAGGTGAGCATGATGATGGTGGGGGGTAAGGAAGGAAGGGGAGGGCCGACCCCTGGACATATTTAAAAAAAAAAAATTCCTTGCTCAGGTGCCACCCCCCATTGAGTCCCGCCCAAAGCAAGTGCCCTCCAGTGCCTAGTGGGAAATATGGCCCTGGTCATTGAATAGCATTGGTCTGAGTGCGATCCGATATTTTACTGGATTTCACTCTTCCGATTTACAGTCATGGCCAAAAGTTTTGAGAATGACACAAATATTATATTTTCACATGATCTGCTGCTGCCCTCTGGTTTTTATGTGTGCTTGACAGATGTTTTTATCACAGACAGAAATATAATTGCAAACATATGAGTAACAAAAGCTTATATTGACAGTTAGAATGAGTTAATGCAGCAAGTCAATATTTGCAGTGTTGACCCTTCTTCTTCAGGACCTCTGCAATTCTCCCTGGCATGCTCTCAATCAACTTCTGGACCAAATCCTGACTGACAGCAGTCCATTCTTGCACAATCAATGCTTTCATTTTGTCAGAATTTTTAGGTTTTTGTTTGTCCACCCGTCTCTGGATGATTGACCACAAGTTTTCAATGGGATTAAGATCTGGGGAGTTTCCAGGCCATGGACCGAAAATCTCTATGTTTTGTTCCCTGAGCCATTTAGTGATCACCTTTGCTTTATGGCAAGGTGCTCCATCATGCTGGAAATGGCATTGTTGATCGCCAAACTGCTCTTGGAGGGTTGGGAGAAGTTGCTCTTGGAGGACATTCTGGTACCATTCTTTATTCATGGCTGTGTTTTTAGGCAAGACTGTGAGAGATCCGATTCCCTTGGCTGAGAAGCAACCCCACATATGAATGGTTTCAGGATGCTTAACAGTTGGCATGAGACAAGACTGGTGGTAGCGCTCACCTTGTCTTCTCCGAATGAGGCGTTTTCCTGATGTCCCAAACAATCGAAAAGGGGATTCATCAGAGAAAATAACTTTACCCCAGTCTTCAGCAGTCCACTGCCTGTACCTTTTGCAGACTATCAGTCTGTCCATGATGTTTTTTCTGGAGAGAAGTGGCTTCTTTGCTGCCCTCCTTGAAACCAGGCCTTGCTCCAAGAGTCTCCGCCTCACAGTGCGTGCAGATGCACTCACACCTGCCTGCTGCCATTCCAGAGCAAGCTCTGCACTGCTGGTAGCCCGATCCCGCAGCTGAAACACTTTTAAGAGACGGTCCTGGCGCTTGCTGGTCTTTCTTGGGTGCCCTGGAGCCTTTTTGGCAACAATGGAACCTCTCTCCTTGAAGTTCTTGATGTGATAGATTGTTGACTGAGGTGCAATCTTTCTAGCTGCGATACTCTTCCCTGTTAGGCCATTTTTGTGCATTGCAATGATGACTGTACGTGTTTCTTTAACCATGGTTACCAGAAGAGAAACAATGATGCCAAGCACCAGCCTCCTTTTAAAGTGTCCAGTGGTGTCATTCTTACTTAATCATGACAGATTGATCTCCAGCCATGTCCTCATAAACACCCACACCTGTGTTAATGGAGCAATCACTGAAAAGAGGTTAGCTGGTCCTTTTAAGGCAGGGCTGCAATGATGTTGAAATGTGTTTTGGGGGATAAAGTTTGTTTTCTAGCCAAATATTGACTTTGCAAGTAATTGCTGTTAAGCTGATCACTCTTTATAACATTCTGGAGTATATGCAAATTGCCATTAGAAAAAATGAAGCAGTAGACTTTGTAAAAATTAATATTTGTGTCATTCTCAAAACTTTTGGCCATGACTGTATATGCAAGTGTGAGCAAGTCCTTTACTTGATTTTCTGTTTGGAACTTACATTTAAATGTTTGCACTAATTAACAGTTGCATAAATTATGTACACGTAGTACAGAACAATGTTTAATCCATTTCTATAATGTTTGAAAAACAGAATTAATAAGGTAAGATTGGGCAACAACTTTCATACAGCACCAATGTAGTGGAAAGACTTCCGCATGACGTTCTTGCTCTCATGTCTCAGGACAGCTAGTGCCAGAGTACTTCTCTAAGCACAACAATATGGCCTTCTCTTGTCAAAGCCCTATGGGCTGATCATTGTCAGGTTATGTTATGTTTTAGCAGTACACACTTCAATACTACTTTTATGCAAACTTGTCGTAGGAACAAGAGTACTAACAAAACAGATGGGTCACCAGGGCTGCTCCATTTTTTCATTCTCTGTAACTGACTTACTCATATACATACTTTCTTTCCAAAGCCACAAATGAAGGACCTATTCATGTGAGCAAAAAAGATACAAATTTGAAATTTAGATGCAACTTGAAAACAAAGCAAAGAAAAAAGTATACATGTATGAAATAAGTTTCATATAAGCATGCATGTAATGCTTCACATATATAATAAATAAATTAAAAAATAAATGAATACATACTTGTAAGAAACTCTTTAAATTTCTAAATTTCTTTTAAATATTTATTACATAATTGTTAGATGTCTAAAGGAATAGAAAAGTTTTTGAAGAAAATGAGAGTTTGTTTTTATTGTAAAGTGGTCAAATAGAGATGCTAGCATGGAGATAAACTGTGCCATTGCTACTAGTAAAAGGGTGAATAGTTTCTGATTAATAATCCTTGTTCATTTTCTTAAAGGGGTATTCCCATCTTTTGCATCAATACGTTTCATATCTATAACAATCACTATAAGCCCAATAGACTCCCAACTAATTGTAATAGGAAAGATGTGTATCTTCGTACCGTGTTAGCCAGTAGATAGAAAAATATTTAGACTTGAGTAGTCTCGAAAGCTTGCAATTTGTTACCATCTTTTCAGCTAGCCATTAAAAGGTATCAACCACTGAGGACTCTCAAGTCTAACTAATTGTAAGAATTTCTGGGAGTATTTGTACCCATTTCAATATAAAATCAGCATGGACATAAGATTGATAATCATTCTACAACAACATGGCCAGCTGCTTAAAACCTTCAGCACCAATATCATGAAAATCATACTCTATTGCTGCCCTTAAACCAGAATGAGTGTGAGTTAAACTTTGAAACTTCAATACCAATCATTTTTTAACATGCTTTAAAAATAGCCACAAATTAAAATTGTGTGAGCAACTGTTAAGCGCCCGCATTCTCCCTCTGCACAGGATGGATCCCAAGCCTTGTCTTCACCTGCGGTCTCCCATTCAGTCTCGACCACAGTAGATGCTGCTAAGCAGAGATCGGTCTCAGCATCTTGCATAGACTCGGGCTGTGTGTGTTGTTACCACTGCCTCTCCAGGTTCAGCTATGGTAACTAACATTACACAGCGGCGAGCAGTAACTCCTGAGCCCAAGTCCAGGATTCGCTCTACTGAGCATGCTAGTGAGGTGGCGACCTCTCATTGGTGGTCAGTTGTCAGCTGCTCAGGTCTTGCACCAGCTCCGGATTGGTCCACCAGCAAGATCCTGTCCGACTGGACTTAGGCACAGTCTATAAAAGGATGTTTGGGGTGCCCTTCGGAGCGCTAGGTTCATTTACACTTGTAATTTACACACTTACACACTTACACACTTACTTACTTGTAATTTACATTTACACACTTGCTGTGTGTGTAGGTGGGCCAGTTACCACCTTGTATGCACGTGTGCTGCTACTGATACTGCGAGTGTGGTTCTCGTCAGGCAGTGTAGGATGGGAACTCCTGCTTGAGCTTGGCACCTGCACGCAGCAACAGCGTTGCATGTGCGAGTTAAACAAACTGTGTGACAGGGCAGTCTCAATCACCAGCATAGTGGGGGGTGAGTTATAGGGACCCCAACTAGCGTCTTTACTAATGTGCACCTGTAATGTCTAACAGCGCACAGCTTAGAGTGCTCTCAGTTTGGTGCTGCTCTGTGAAGTAACAGAGTCAGGTACTTTGCACTTTGTTTAGACCGAGTAACATTTAACTCGTTGTATTTACGGTGCTTGGTCGCTGCTTCGCTCCACCGTTGTCTACTAGCTGCGGTTTCTCCATCACCGCATGGTGGACCCTGGGTTTCGATCGCACCTTATCATAATTTACATTTGGTGCAATCCACAAACCCTAACAGAATCCTATTGCCAGGGTCTGGCTAGCAATGGCGAATGAGCAGCAGCTAAAGCGGAATGTCCAGCATCTGGAGAGAAGATTGTCAGCATTAGAGCGCGCAACCTCAGCTGTTGATCAATCTGCAGTAGTGGCACAGGCAGCCAGTGAAGCCGCTACCAGGGTTTCAACTGCGACTCCTCTTCTGCTCTTTTCACAATTCCCGCTCCTCAATAAGTTCTCTGGGGATAGCAAGGCTTGCAGGGGATTCGTGACCCAGTGCTCGATCCAATTGGAGCAACTGAGTTCATGTTTCTCATCTAAAAGGGCCAAAGTGGGTTTTGTGCTGTCTCTTTTGATGGACAGGGCGTTGGAGTGGGCCACGCTATTATGAGAACGTAAGGACCTGGTGGTTCGGAGCGGCTCTCATTTTTTGAGCGCTCTGAGACAGGTCTTTCTAGGTAACCCATGACTCCACACTTCAAAACCTATCCTTGACGAAGGGTTCTATTCAGACCAGCCAGTTTGCTATTCAGCTTCGGATGTTAGCTTCTGAGCTGGACTGGCCAGATGAGGTTTTGATCCCGGTATTTTGGAGATGCCTTGCTAACCACGTTAAGGATGCTTTGGTAGTTAATCCTCCAACTACACTGGAGGATTTAATATCTGTATCCACTCATATAGATGAGTATGCCGACCGAAGGTTGGAATGAGACCAGTGTAGGCAAAGGATTTGGTTGGCACCAATTTTACCAATTGTTTGGGGTCTCCAACTCGGACTAAAGTACCTAGGGAGTCTCTGGTGGGTTATCAGCCGGAGGCTAAAACCTGTCCTGTATGCCCTCCTCCAGCTTGCTGGGGTTGTGGGCAGACTGATCATTTCATCAATAGGGGTCCCAAGTAGTGTTGAGCGATACTGCTCGATATCTAAAAATATCGGATCGGAATGGCATCGCCGATATCACTAAATATCGGCGATATCCGATTCCGATACCGAAGTCCCATGTAAGTCTATGGGAACAAAATATCGCAACTAAAAAAACACTTTCTTTCCTTGTAAACACAAAATATACACACTTAGAATACATATATATATATATACATGTCATTGTGACATATATATATATACATATATTTATAGTTTATTCACTTCTACATAGTAAAATAGCCTCTGATTCAATTGCCGGGTAAAGCCGGCATTTGTGAAAAGACAGAAGCACCCGAGGGTCCAGTCGCCACAGAGATGTTGCATCGCACCCAGCGGTGTGACAACTTACTCTCAGGTAAGGAGGAAACACCCCATTGACTCCAACCACTGCATTCAACAGTACACTATGCCAGCTGAGTGTAGGCGGACCCAATGGGATGGTCTAGCTCAGACTGGTTAGAACAGGTGTAGCTAGTTGGATGGGAGGGGTTGAGGCAGCCTTATGCTGCATGTCTTTGTAGTAAGAATTGTTTCCTTTCCTGCTTTCTTACTACGTCGCATACTCCACTCTGCTACATCACTCTGCACCATTGCTCTATCCCACATCTATCTGCCCTGGAAGGATACCGTCTTACCTGTACAAGACTTATCACCTAGCTGCACTACACCATCCCTGCCAGAGGACCTGCACAGCAGCGCTGGTCACCCTGACCAGGTACTACAGGTGGCGTCACGACAAACTACACAAACATTCTATCATCCCCTGGAAATATCCCACATTCCAGTGAGCGACCAGGGCACGGACATAGCTGTGCTACCCATCACATCCCCCATAGAAGTCGACGGGCTTGGTGCCGAGTACCCCCAAAACCTGTGGCTCTGTGCGACTCAACTTTGGCGTCACGAACAGGATTCAGAAGCTCGCTATAAGCGAGTCCTGTGTGCCTTAATTGAACTGTTTTTTTGCTTGAGAATTGCAAAAATCATCATAGACTGTATTTGCCATTTTTCCGTCATATCTGCGCCACGAGGCACAGGTGAAGAATAAGGGCGTGCTCTCGTGGGCGTACACTCACTCCGTGGCGCGAAAACGATGTCCGCACACTCTAAATGTTACTGCAATGTAAGATCGTGCCCCACAGCTCTGGAGTTCCGCCTCCTCATCCTCCTCAGTGGGCGGAAATGAACACGAAGGTCCCGCCTCCCTACAAAAGATGTCGCCTCTCCTGATGCTAATGACACATGTGACTTGGCAGAGATGGCGAATGAACGTGAGCAGAAGTGGGAAGGGATGGAGGAGTCAGAGCTCTCCCCCCACGGAAGCGACCCGATCGCCACGGAGCCACCGTTTGGCACCCGGCCTGGAAACCCTCCTACGCTGGAAGAAGCGGAGGATACCCTGAGAGACCTGGCCCGGCACCGGGAGGAGGTCGCCAGGATGGAAGCGAGCTGGCGGGCCCTAGAACTACAATTGGAGCGGCGCCAATCCCTCTTACCCCTGAAGTGTCTGTACCGGAAGGTGAGGCACCCGTTCCAGTAGAGGAGGCCATGCGGGCATCCCAGCCCTTGCAATCTGAACCGGTTGCCAGTATCTCAGTGGAGGCACCCGTTCCAGTAGAGGAGGCCGTGCGGGCATCCCAGCCCTTGCAATCTGAACCGGTTGCCAGTATCTCAGTGGAGGCACCCGTTCCAGTAGAGGAGGCCGTGCGGGCATCCCAGCCCTTGCAATCTGAACCGGTTGCCAGTATCACAGTGGAGGCACCCGTTCCTGCTGAAAACGCCGCACCAGCACCCCAGATCCCGCTGTCTGCCCCCGTCGCTGAGGCAGAAGAAGCGACACCCGTCCTCATGGAGGAGGCCCTACCTGCCTGTACCGGAGCCCCGACCGTCATCTGTTCCAGAGCCGGCTGCTTCCGCCACAGGTGAGCGCCGCCAGGACTGGCGGGCGCCAGGAGAGCTGCCGCAAACCGGACATCGTAAGCTGGCGTTTGATGTTGGAGACATGGAGCTGCTGGTGGAGGAGAATTACAACCGGCGTCAGGAGGAAGAGTGGAGACGTCGGGAGGGGAAGCAGAGCGACAAAGGGAGCAGCGAGAATCCCAAAAGCTTCGGCAACGTCACCTGGAGAAGGACCTGGCAGAGAAGGCACGTATGAGAAAGGATAAAAGTACGGTGAGGGAGCCGCGGCGTAAGGGTGCAGTACGGAACTTTAAGTTAAAAGGTGGTTGGGGCTTCATCCAGGAGCCTGGACTTTATTTAGAAGTTTTTGTAACCCGGCGGGACGTGGAGGCTCACCTCCCAGAAGGACACCCTGGGAGGGACCTGTTGCCAGGAGACTTGGTGACTTACACCCGACACTGGGGTTACAATGGATGGTACGCCCTAAATGTTACCAGGTGCGACCCCTACTCCCCAGAGTGTCAGGAAACTGACAGACCCTACGAGCCTTCAGCCTCCCCCAACCAGGCCTCTGCACAAGTGCCCACCCCACGCCGTAAATCTCCCCAGCCTCCCTCAGTGGTCTCCTCAGCAGCCCCAGCTATGGACATGATAATGATAGCTGGCCCGTACCCGCGCCTGTTAGGCCCCCTGGGGATCGTACAGTCCGGGACATAGGGTTCCAGACCCGGAGGGAGACGAAAGAGGTGGCCACACAGACCCAGATAGCGGGTCACGACGTCACTGTACAGGCCACACGACGTCATCAGGTCTGGGTGGACCCTCCTGTCACGGATGTTTGGCAAGCTCCAGAACAGTACCAGGTGGTACCTGGAAGAGGCCAGCCAAAGAAGTCTAAATAACCCGGACAGGGTCTCTGTATGTAAATAGTTAAATTATTGATGTACCCGGACGGGTGAATGTTCATAGAAAGAAGTTTATTGTTGCCTTAATATACCCAGGTTGGGTAATGGTTTGATGTACCCGGACGGGTGAATGTTCAGAAGAACAAGTTTATCGTTGCCTTAATATACCCAGGTTGGGTAATGGTGTTTCACTGTAATGAAAATGTTAAACTTTGAAGCCATGAACTGTACTGGCTCACAAACTTTTCTGTAAATAGTTGGCACTTCGGTGCTCCATCTTGGTTTTACAAAAAACTTTACTGTGCACTATTTTCAACTACCTCAGAAACTAAAAACCCGTTTGGTGTGGCCGAAAGTGAGGTCTGCTCAAGGAAAGTCTTGCAGCCCACCCAAGACCACAGTTGGAGGTTTGGAGCGGGTCCTCCACAAGCACAAGTAAAGGACACTGTGAAGTTACCCCGGTGGGGTTGTAGTCCTAAGAAGTCTCCACGAACTTCGGCACTAATGCTATTTGCACTTTTGTTGAATATGTATTTATTAACACACATGTATAACAAATATCAAGGGTATGAACAGTAACAAAACATGTCACATAATATAAGCCATTTGCACTTTTGTAATGTTATTATTAAAAATTTTATTATGCAACGTTTAACTTGAAGTGTTTCCTGCTTTCTTACTACGTCGCATAGTCCACTCTGCTACATCACTTTGCACCATTGCTCTATCTCACATCTATCTGCCCTGGAAGGATAGCGTGTTACCTGTAGAAGACTTTTCACCTACCTGCACTACACCATCCCTTCAGAGGACCTGCACAGCAGCGCTGGACACCCTGACCAGGTACTACAGGTGGCGTCACAACAAACTACACGAACATTCTATCATCCCCTGGAAATATCCCACATTCCAGTGATCGCCCAGGTCACGGACCGAGCTGTGCTACTCGTGACATCCCCCATAGAAGTCAACGTGATCGGTGCCGAGTACCACCAAAACCCCTGTCTCTGTGCGACTCAACTTCCCTCACTGTGCTGGCACTTTACATTTACAATGCCTCTGGGTTTTTTTTTGGGGGGGGTGGGGAACATTCAGACTTTTGCTATGGGGCCCCATGATTTATATGTACGCCCCTGCTGCTGAGGCATGGTATTTAAGGCTGTTAAGGAGCCAATATCCATGGACCTTGCCAGCAGCGTCGGACTGGAGTACCTTGGGCCCACCAGAGAAAAATTATTCTTGGGGCCCACCATCATACTTCCCAACCTTTGAAGAAGGGAAAGAGGGACAAAGGCTGTGGCACGCTGTGCCTGCTGCAGCAAATTTTAGGCCATGCCACGTTGCACCACAGACTGTCCAGGAGTTGGTGGATGCTTTAGTCCAGGTGTGGGAGGAGATCCCTCACGAGACCATCCGTCGCGCTCATCAGGAGCATGGCCAGAAGTTGTAGGGAGGTCATACAGCATACCTCCCAAATTTGGAAGACAGGAAAGAGGATTAAAGGCTGCGGCGCGTGTTGCGCACCGCTGAAAATTTTAGGCCACGCCCCGACAACACCCATTTCACAGCTAATCACACCCATATCCTCGCCCTAAGCGTAACCATTTAGCACTGCTGATCACACTGACTGGTAATGAGGGCACAGTGGCTGGTACTGAGGAAAAGAAAGAAAGAGCAGCGAGAGAGAAAGAACAAACAGAGAAAGAAAGAGAGGAAAGAAAGAAAAGAGAGAAAGAAAGAACAGAGAGAAAAAAGAACAGAGAGCGAGAAGGAAAGAACAGAGAGCGAGAAAGAAAGACTAGAGAGAGAGCCATAGGCGTAGCTAGGGTTTTGGTTTAGTGGGGGCAAAACTTCTGAGTGGGCCCATCATCAGAGAACCTCAGCAAATGACCGCGCTGTTGGCCAAAATAATCTATATATAAAAAGACCAATATTGATATTACCGCCATATGGTCTGTGTTAAATAATACCAGTCCTACAGAACATATAATAGATTACAGCACAGGTACAGATAATGACTTACCGCTGATGTTCTTTCTAATGGAATTGTTCACTTTTCATGTCTTTTGCAT
This sequence comes from Oophaga sylvatica, assembly GCA_033576555.1. Classification (NCBI taxonomy): domain Eukaryota; kingdom Metazoa; phylum Chordata; class Amphibia; order Anura; family Dendrobatidae; genus Oophaga; species Oophaga sylvatica. The sequence continues at coordinate 191,426,421 of JARQOD010000006.1, read as the reverse complement.
CTGGCCCACACCGACATGACGACTTCTCCAGCCAGGACTCGACTGCACCCCCATTAAAAAAAAAATAAAAAAAAACCTCACCTCCCGGCTCCTGTGCTGCTCACTGTTCTCCCTCTCAGCGTCTGACAGCGGGCGCCGGCAGGTGATGTTATTGCGCCCGCTGTCATACGCTGATAGGGGGATTATGGGAGAGAAGGAGCGCTGCTCCTTCTCTCTCCATGCGGTCAGCTTTATCGGCTGGATGCCGATACAGCTGACCCTCCGATGACGGGTGGGGGGCCCACTGCTAGCACCGGGCCCCCCCAATGCCTGTTCAGGCCCCATAGCTTCCGGGCGGCAGAGCAGGGAGAGTGATTCTCCCTGCTCTGCCGCAGAATGTAATTGTATCGTAGCTCCGGTGGGCCCCCTCAGAGCGCGGGCCCCGGTGCCACCGCCCCCTCTGCCCCGCGACCTATCCTTTCAAATCAGGGCCCACCACGCAGGAGCTGGGGCCCACCGTAGGTTTCTCCGGTGTCCCGGTGCCTCAGTCCAACCCTGCTTGCCAGCCTGATAATACCAGGCCACAGCAGTCTGCATATCTTGGCTGGTTAACAAAAATAGGGGATCCCCTCGAAAAAAATTTGGCGTGGGGTCCCCCCTATTTTTCTTAACCAGCCAGATGAAGCAGACTGCTGAGGCCTGGTTTTTCAGGCTGGTAAGGATCCAATATCCATGGACCTTGCCAGCCTGATAATACCAGGCCACAGCAGTCTGCATATCTTGGCTGGTTAACAAAAATAGGGGATCCCCTCGAAAAAAAAAACGGCGTAGGGGTCCCCCTATTTTTGTTAACCAGCCAAGTAAAATGCAGACTGCTGCGGCCTGGTATTAAAAGACTGTCAAGGCCCATGGATTTTGGCCCTCAACAGCCTGATAATACCAGGCTACAGCAGCCCCACATTTGGCGCATCAAAAGATGTGCCAATTGTGGCACTTTACCCGGCTCTTCCCACTGCCCTGTAGCGGTGGCAAGTGGGGTAATAAGGGGTTAATGTCACCATTGATTGCACGGTGAGAATAAGCCCGGTTAATAATGGAGAGGTGTCAATAAGACACCGATCCATTATTAATCCCAAAGTTTTTAAATGTATAAAAAAAAGACACAGCAAGAAAAAAGTATTTTAATGAAATAAAAGAGACAACACAGTTTTCATTAATTTTATTATACTCTCATTCCTGCGACGCCATCGATCTACTGTAAAAAAAGAAAAAAAACAAAACAACAGTATACCACCTGCCCGACGCAGTCCATAGTAACGAGTGTCCCACGACGATCCAGCTCTGCTACATCGCAATGACAGGCAGAGCCTGTCATCGCGACGCAGCACAGCTGATTACCTGCTTCCCCGGCAGTGACGTCATCGGACTGACTGCTTTACGGCGGGATTACCCAGCAGTCACTGCAGTTATCGCGAGAAACTGCATGTGACCGCCGGGGAAAGATGATGGCGGCCATCAAGCAGTCCAGCCCGTGACCGCCGGAGATCTTCTGCCAGGTAAGTGCCGCTGACTCCTGACAGACCCGACCGACGGACACTGACAGTGACAGTGACAAATCCGATTCCGGTATCCGATAAGACGAAAATATCGGAACTAAGTATCGAAAGTCCGATAGAGCTAATATCGGCCGATACCCGATACTTGCGGTATCGTATCGCTCAACACTAGTCCCAAGCATCAGGGAGAACGTCCATCTATAGTGGCTATTGGAGGGGGGGCTCCAGATTCATCGACTGCATCCTCCAAACTAACGTTTAGGGTGACACTGACCTTTGGGTCGACATCTCTCCCTGTTGAGGTTTGTGTGCACTCCGGAGCAGAGGATAATTTTATGTCCTCCTCCTTTGCCCAACGGCATGCAATACCTCTTGTAATGCTTTCTAAGACCGTCACCATCTGAGTGGTTAATAGTTCTGCATTACCTTTTCAAATTACCCATCAGACCATCCTGCTTACCCTTGAGTTTTCACCAAAACACTAGGAGATAATCTCTTTGCTGATCATTCCTGAGGGTATTGATGAGGTATTGCTGGGATTGCCCTGGTTGCGCCACCATTCTCCTCATATTGATTGGGCTTCTGGGAATATATGGGGATGGGGTAGGTCTTGCGAGGGACAGTGTCTCAAGGCCCAAGTTCTGGTTGGTCATTTGAGGTTCCTGCAGATCTAACCTTGCTACTCTAAACAGTACTGGCAGTATGCGGACGTGTTCTCAAAAAATGCAGTGGAGACTTTTCCTCCCCATCATCCTTATGATTGCCAGATAGACCTCATGCCGGGAGCAGAGCCCCCTCATGGGCGTTTTTATCCTTTGTCTCTTCCGGAGACTGAGGCAATGTCAGAATATATAAAGGAAAATCTTGCAAGGGGTTTTATTAGGAAGTCTGTGTCTCCAGCTGAGGCTGAGTTCTTCTTCGTCCAAAAGAAGAACTGGGAACTTCATTCTGGAATAGATTATAGGGGTCCTAATGCCATCACAGTAAAAAATAAAAATCCTTTGCCACTTATCTCTGAGCTGTTTGACAGGCTCCAGGGTGCTAGGATATTCACTGAATTAGATCTGCGCAGCACCTATAATCTAATACGTATCCGAGAGGGTGACGAATGGAAGACTGCATTTAATACCAGGGACGGGCATTATGAATATTTGGTAATGTCATTTAGCCTCTGTAATGCCCCCGCTGTTTTCCAGGATTTTGTCAATGACATCTTTCGGGAGATGTTGTCCACCTTTATAGTCGTCTGCATGGATGACATTTTGTTTTTTCTCCCGATGAGAATACACATCGTAGAGATGTTGCCAGAGTTTTTGCACTCTTGTGTGCCAACTCTCTCTATGCCAAACTTGAGAAGTGTGTCTTTGAGCAGGAGTCCCTACCATTCCTTGGGTATGTAATCTCTGCCAAGGGTTTGGCTATGGATCCTGTCAAAGTGGACTTGGTGTTGAATTATCAGGAGCCACTTTCCCTTAAAGCGGTGCAGCGCTTTAAGGGATTTATTAACTACTACTGCTAGTTCAGTCCCCACTTCTCTACTCTGGCGGCTCCCTTGGTAGCTCTCATCAAGAAGGGTGCCAATCCTAAGCTATGGTCTAAGGTGGTGTTTGAGGCCTTCTTGAAGTCCCACTTTGCAAGGGCTCCCGTGTTACATTGGCCAGATGTGGATAAGCCTTTCATCCTGGAAGTGGATGCCTCTTCCATTGGTGCGGGAACTGTGTTATACCAGAAGGATGTGCATGGTCGGAAAAGACTTCTGCTTCTTCTTCTCTAAGTCCTTCTCACTGGCGGAGAGGAACTATTCTATCTGAGACAGGGAGTTACTGGCCATGAAGTTGGCTTTCTCTGAATGGAGATATTTCCAGTATGGGGCTCGGCATCCCTACCAGGTGTTCACGGACCATAAGAATCTGCTTTATTTGCAGACGGCCAAACGGCTAAATTCCCGTCAGACCAGGTGGTCTTTATTCTTTTCCCAATTTAACTTTTCCATTCATTTCCTCTCAGGGGAGAAAAATTTACAGGCTGATGGCTTATCCCATTCTGAAGTCTCTTCTGGGGAGGGGGATGAGACACAGCTAATTGTCCCTTCAGAGAATCTGCGGACAGTGGCTCCGGTTTTTCTAGAGCTGGTGCCTTCGGACAAAATTCTCATACCACCTAACCTGCGGCCGGAGGTCCTCTCTTGGGTACACACGTCCAAGGTGGGTGGGCACTTCAGGACCAAAAGGACTACAGAAATTCTGACAAGGTCTTATTGGTGGCCACGGATGGCACAAGACGTTAGGGACTATGTTCAATCGTGTGTCTCCTGTGCCAAGAATCGGCCCTCCCGACTGAAACTCACGGGTTTGCTTCATCCCTTGCTGGTGGCAGATAGGCCCTGGGAGATGGTTGGATGGATTTCATTGTGGGCTTGCCCACATAACATAACAATACTGTCATTTGGGTAGTCACCGACCATTTCTCCAAGATGGTACACCTGGTCCCTCTTCCACGCGCACGAGCTTTAGCAGAGCTTTTTGTAAAGCACATCTTTTGTCTTCATGAAATGCCTGTCAAAATAGTCAGTGACTGGGGTCCTCAGTTCCCTTCTTGGTTTTGGAGAGAGGTCTGTCGGTTGCTCAGTATTGAGCTTAATCTCTCCTCGGCATATCATCCCGAGACGAACAGGTTGGTAGAGAGGGCCAATCAGACTCTGGTCACATATTTGTGACACTTTGTTTCTGCCAGGCATGACGACTGGGCATCGATACTGCCTTGGGCGGAGTTTGCTTTTAATAACGCCATCTCCGATTCTACAGGGCAGACGCTGTTTCTCCTCAACTACGGTCAGAATCCTTGAGACATCTGGGACAGCACACAGAATGCTATTAAGGCCTCTCAGGAGAGAATGAGAGTCTCCACTGATGCGCATCGTTGCCCCGCTCCTGTCTTCACGCCCGGTGATTTTTTTGTGGCTCTCTGCCTGTAATATCAAGTTGCATGTAGAGTCCACTAAATTTGCTTCTCTCTATTTAGGTCCTTTAAAAGTCCTTGAGCAGGTAAATCCTGTGGTATATTGCTTGTCCCTTCTGCCATGCCTGAAAATTTCTGACATCTTTCATGTCTCCCTCTCGGTTTTTCTGAATCTTCTGTTGGGACTTTGGGTACGTCGTCAGACGATTTTGAGGTGAAAGCTATTGTTGGTGCGTGGCCAAAAATTATTTTTGGTCGATTGGACGGGTCATGGGCCAGAGAATAGGACCTGGGAGCTGGTTGAGCACATTCGTGTCCACCAGCTTATTGTGGCCTTTGAGCGTGGTGAGGCTCGAAGGGGGTGGCGCTAGGAGGGGGAGTAATGTTAGGAGCCGGGATTCTCCCTTTGCACAGGATGAATCCCGAGCCTTGTTTTCTCCTGCGATCTCCCATTCAGTCTCGACCGCAGTAGATGCTGCTCAACAAAGACATCAGTCTCACTGTCTTGCTCAGACTCGGGCTGTGCGTGTTGTTACCGCTGCCTCTCCAGGTTCAGCTATGGTAACTAACATTACACAGCGGCGAGCAGTAATTCCTTAGCCTAAGTCCAGGATTCACTCTACTGAGCATGATCGTGAGGTGGCGTACTCTAATTTGTGGTCGGTTTGTCAGCTGCTCAGTTCCCGCGCAGGCTCCGGATTCGTCCGCGAGCAAGGTCCTGTCTGACTGGACTTAGGCACAGTCTATAAAAGGATCTTTGGGGTGACTGTCGGCTCCCTAAGATCATTTACACTTGTATTATGCTGCATATGTGTAGGTGGGTCAGTTACCACCCTTTATGCATGTGTGCTGCTACTTGCACTGCGAGTGTGGTTCTCATCAGGCAGTGTAGGGTGGAAACTCCCGCTTGAGCTTAGCACCTGCACCCGGCGACAGCGTCGCATGTGCAAGTTACACAAACCGTGTGACAGGGCAGGCTCAATCACCAGCAAAGTGGGGGGTGAGTTACAGGACCCCAACTAGTATCTTTACTAATGTGCACCTGTGACATCTAACAGGGCACAGCTTAGAGTGTGCTCAGTTTGGTGCTGCTCTGTGAAGTAACAGAGTCAGGTACTTTGCACTATGTTCACACCGAGTGACATTTAACTTGGTGTGTTTACGGTGCTTGGTCGCTGCTTCGCTCCGCCATTGTCTACTAGCTGCTGTTTCTCAATCTCTGCACGGTAGACCCAGGGTTGCGATCGCACCTTATCATAATTTATATTTGGTGCGATCCTCAAACCCTAACAGCAACTTCCCATCTCCAATCACTAAAAATTGTGATTTTGTTTCACTCATTCCTACAAATTCAAAAATTACAGTGTATTGACAATGCATGCCACTTTTCTTCTTAATCAAAAGTCACTTTCTTGTGCCTTCTCTATCAATTTTCATGCATCATAAACAACTCATGAACAGTTTGTCTGTCCCCAAAACTACCAACATCCTCAAATCCCATTGAACCCTAGAAATGACCAATTCCTTTAGCTTCTACAATGTAAAGAATGCTTTTGAAATATGTGCCTAACACAAACAATTCATATCAATCTGAACATGCTTTAAACACTACATATAGCTACCTATGTAGCAATGTGAATGATAGTAGTCCTCTTTTATCTAATTGCACAAGTACTTTCTTCTCTTCTAAACATTCACAATCTGTGACATAGAAAACTCTTTTGTAATATCCCTAAAACCATTCAGTTTTGGAGCAAATGCTACTCCAGCTAATGACTTTATTAACAAAGATGAGAGAGAGCCTTCCACCATAAACTAGCCAAATAATCCAAAGTCACTTTAAATCTATTCCTCTCATTATCTGGAGAAGACCTAACTCCACCTACAACCATAGGACCCAGGTCCTTGCTTGGCTCCTCCACAAGGTCAGTACTACTGAATTCTGTGCAAAACTTTCAAGTTCCATTCAACCATTTCCCATAAGTAATCAGTGCACAGACCCCCTTCCGCAAATGTATTTGTATAGAGCTCCAGAAGTGCCTGCATCTGAAAAAAGACAAAGCATCAGTTGCTTTATTGTCTTAACAAGAAATAAAAAATATTCAAGGTATGCGAGACAACATAAAAACTTAAAGATCCTGATGATACAGAATTAATCACTTAGACCAATGACATGTATTGGTCCAAAACAAAAATTTTATATTCGTTATCCAAACATCTCGTTATTCAAGTGCCACTAATGTAGAAATAAGCTCCAAAAAAGTTATGTTTTTTGTGAAGTCATTGAACCCTACATCACTGGCGTGGGGGCTCTGAACAAGGAAGAGACAAATACTGCACCAAACCTCAAACTACCAAAAGTATCCATTTACATATGCAAATCAGCAATAGATCTTATAGGCAAAAAGACATAGCATGCTAACAAATCTTGACATACAGTACAGACCAAAAGTTTGGACACACCTTCTCATTTAAAGATTTTTCTGTATTTTCATGACTATTAAAATTGTACATTCACACTGAAGGCATCAAAACTATGAATTAACACATGTGGAATTATATACTTAACAAAAAAGTGTGAAACAACTGAAAATATGTCTTATATTCAAGGTTCTGCAAAGTAGCCACCTTTTGCTTTGATGACTGCTTTGCACACTTTTGGCATTCTCTTGATGAGCTTCAAGAGGTTGCCACTGGAAATGGTCTTTCAACAATCTTGAAGGAGTTCCCAGAGATGCTTAGCACTTGTTGGCCCTTTTGCCTTCACTCTGCGGTCCAGCTCACCCCAAACCATCTCGATTGGGTTCAGGTCTGTTGAGTGTGGAGGCCAGGTCATCTGGCGTAGCACCCCATCGCTCTCCATCTTGGTCAAATAGCCCTTACACAGCCTGGAGGTGTGTTTGGGGTCATTGTCCTGTTGAAAAATAAATGATGGCCCAACTAAACGCAAACCGAATGGAATAGCATGCCGCTACAGGATGCTGTGGTAGCCATGCTGGTTCAGTATGCCTTCAATTTTGAATAAATCCCCAACAGTGTCACCAGCAAAGCACCCCTACACCCTCATACCTCCTCCTCCATGCTTCACGGCGGGAACCAGGCATGTAGAGTCCATCCGTTCACCTTTTATGCGTCGCACAAAGACACAGTGGTTGGAACCAAAGATCTCAAATTTGGACTCATCAGACCAAAGCACAGATTTCCACTGGTCCAATGTCCATTCCTTGTGTTCTTTAGCCCAAACAAGTCTCTTCTGCTTGTTGCCTGTCCTTATCAGTGGTTTCCTAGCAGCTATTTTACCATGAAGACCTGCTGCACAAAGTCTCCTCTTAACAGTTGTTGTAGAGATGTGTCTGCTGCTAGAACTCTGTGTGGCATTGACCCGGTCTCTAATCTGAGCTGCTCTAAACCTGTGATTTCTGAGGCTGGTGACTCAGATAAACTTATCCTCAGAAGCAGAGGTGACTCTTGGTCTTCCTTTCCTGGGGCGGTCCTCATATGAGCCAGTTTCTTTGTAGCGCTTGATGGTTTTTGCAACTGCACTTGGGGACACTTTCAAAGTTTTCCCAATTTTTCGGACTGACTGACCTTCATTTCTTAAAGCAATGATGGCCACTCGTTTTTCTTTAGTTAGCTGATTTTTTCTTGCCATAATACAAATTCTAACAGTCTATTCAGTAGGACTATCAGCTGTGTATCCACCAGACATCTGCACAACACAACTGATGGTCCCAACCCCATTTATAAGGCCAGAAATCCCACTTATTAAACCTGACAGGGCACACCTGTGAAGTGAAAACCATTTCCGGTGATTACCTCTTGAAGCTCATCAAGAGAATGCCAAGAGTGTGCAAAGCAGTCATCAAAGCAAAAGGTGGCTACTTTGAAGAACCTAGAATATAAGACATATTTTCAGTTGTTACACACCTTTTTGTTAAGTATATAATTTCACATGTGTTAATTCATAGTTTTGATGCCTTCAATGTGAATTTACAATTTTAATAGTCATGAAAATACAGAAAAAATTTTAAATGAGGTATGTCCAAACTTTTGGTCTGCACTGTATGTTTTTTGCGACATGCAAAAAGTGCTCGGAATGTGGTATTCCTGTAGCTGTCAATGACAGATATCTAGAGAAATCCTGGCCCATTGAAATAATTTGACAGGTGAATACCAACAAACCTATTCATAATGTAAGAAATAAACTAGACTATTGCACAAGGTGACAAGGTGAAATATCCCACCAGGCAGTAAGAAAAATGAATTCACAATTATCTTAATGGATATTGAGGTACTAAATCTTAAAATTAGCAGTCCAGACTTCAAATGTCCATAGATAAATAGAAGAAATACAAAAGTCCATTTCCATAACGTCCATTCAGACTGGGCTAGACTTTGTGAGCTTAACTCAATCCAATCTTCTGAAATAGTGACCCATGGGCTATGGAAGGGCTAGAATATAAAAAATATTAATAAATGATAGCTCTGTTATTACAGTATTATAAATTGAAAATATTCATTAATTTTTTCTACATTATTAAGAGTCTAACCATAATTTCATAATAAAATATAAGAGTCTGCGTGAGGCATGAGGAAACATTAAATCACCAAAATCTCAAAAGTGTAGTGATGCAAATCTTAAAAGATGACAATTTTTCCTAGTTTCAATCCATTGAAGCATACAGTCTGTTGTGCATTTTAGAATTGATGTCAAATATTGTAGATCTAGAAGCAAAAGAGAAGTGGAAGAATTACATCTATTCAAAATAAAACTCAAGGATGAATGATTTTAAACTACCCTTCACAAATTTTAAGCACCTGAATCTTATAAATTTGGAGATCCATTCCTTTTTAAGATTAATATTAGCTTGTATTCATTTTAATGATATTTTGCATATCTTTTCTATTAAATTGTTAAATTTTCCAAATAGCAAAAATAAACATTATTACATACTGTTGTCACAGGTAGAAAGGACAGGGCAAGAGGAAAACATTTATTATTCTAAAGAATAGAGTTGGTAGGCTCAGTTTCAGTTTTTGCTAGGCTGTAAAGACGCTGTCCATAAGGTTATAAAAGATTACAGGACTGGGAAATGAACATACTTTCAACAAAAGTATAGATAATGGTAATGGCAACATAGTAATAGACTGTCCCAGAATCATATTAATTTCACTACAGTCAACATAGGAAAAGTCATCAAAGGAGAAAAAATTAGTAAGTCTACAAAAAACCCCAAACAAAACAGATTCTATCCCCCAAAAATTGGTGTGGCTATCTTATGGCTACTGGTTAAAAAAGTAATCCATTAGACCAGTCACAGAAACCTATTAACTCCTTCACCCTTGGCCATTTCTGAACACATCAATACCAAATATATGTACTTTTTGTATTTTTTTTATTTTCAGTGGGACAAAAGTTTTTTTTTTTTAATTTTTATGTTTTTTTTACTTTTAACTGTTTTTAATTGTCCCCTTAGGGGACTTGAATCTGCATCCAATCACAGCTAGACCAGAAATTGCCATCTCCTATTAACGCTGGCCACAAGCTGGAATTAGCTGGAGGATCGTAATGACAAGCATGGGGGTCAGCAGACCCTCAGCTTTCATGACAACCCATTGGCACCCCCGATGGGAGCGTATGAGGTAAATAAACGTAATATGTGTCATAAGGGGTTCAAACTTAGCATTTATTTTCCCAGCATATGTAAGGAGTGAACTTAATGAGTGGGTCGTGGATAAGCAATAAAATAATTTTTAGAGGGGAAAACTCACACACCTACAGTGATGATGTTACTCTATCTCAGCCTTATTCTTTGTTAGGGATTTTTGTCCTGACTCCTGATATATCTAACCTTCTATTGTAAAAAAAGCATAATAATACATTCTTCATCAATGTAAATGTTATTTGCATGACAAAATAAAACTTTAATACTACAAAAAACCCGTTACATTTCTTACGCAGTAGGTATTAAAATCGCAATAGCACACAGAAAATTGAACTATGACTTATATATTAGAGGGAATCCTCTGCTCCAGAAGAACAACACTGCAAACATATTAGTTGTACAATATAATGTGAAGATTTTTCAAGATGTACACTGGGAATTTCACTTCCTATATGAATACAAAATACCAGACTAAGTATGCAAGGATAAAGGAAAGCTCCTGCTGATTTTGAAGTTAAAATTCTAAACTTTAATGCATAACACTTAATCACTTCAAAAAGTAGACAAATGTTTTCTGCATATGCTCAGTAACTTATTCATTCTTACTTACTCAGCCAAACTAAACAGAAACCTAGCTTTAGACTAGGAGAGCCATTTCTTGGAGCTGAATAATCAATATACCATGCCATTTAGAATGAATATGTAGCTGAAAAACTTACTATATGACATTACCATTCATATTGATGTTAACACATAAAAAATCAGCAAGATCCTAAAATTAAACCAAGTAGAAATAATAGTAATAATATTAATAAGAAATAATAATAAAATTAATAAAACAATGTTACATTCTTGATATTGTACTGCCCTTCTGATCCCCTCATTCTTGCATTACTCTTTATACACAATTATACAACTTACAACATGGTCTGCTTTGAATGGGGTGAGTAGATTTGGGGTGTAATTGTTTCTCCATGAAAGATCTCCACATTAGGATGAACTAATCAGGACTATATTATAACTCATGCAATAAGTTATGTGCATCAGCACTCGTCCTAATCTCCATACTCTATGTTTATTTTCAAAGACAATGTTCTGCTCTAATCAATTGATTTCCAACTTGGTTGCTTATTTTTTTCTTTTACATTTCTTTACATTTATATTTCTTTGGTTGCAAAAAAATCCAGTCTTGTGTCAAATTAGTCAAACTCCATTTCTCAAAGGATAATCTTATCAAATGCCCACTGCAATGATGTTTAGCGTTTTTCCGGAAATGACAAGATTTTTAACCCCTTCCTGTCCTGTGGAGCACAATTACATTGCGACAGTTTTACTATTTAATTTACTATTATGGCCAAAACTTCACAGCTTCACTTGCTGGAGTTAGTTTTAACATAGAGCGGATGCTGTTTTAATGGCTGGAATCAGCAATATTGTCCCCTCTCACATACCATAGAACTCCCCATGACTAAGTCACATGATGCCAATATTTTTTGGTGACAGCAGAGGGCCTAACAAAAGTCCTAACATCTAAGCTTGAGCCTCATAAGTTTGTTGTCAATATATTCACTCTATATTTATAGGTATTATAGGTGCATTACAGATGCATTGCAACATAGAAGAAATCAAAGTGATCCCATAATCAAGTACTGGTGGTGGACACAGACAGAAGAGGGTCTGAGCACAAGAACAATTTATCGGCCCCTTGCAGTCCAATCACTCATAATAATGCACAATTCCACCTATTTGATAGATGGAAGTGGGGCCCTTTCTTCTTCGGCCTCTGTGCAGCTGCACACCTTACATCAATGATATGTCTGTCTTGTCAAGTACAATTGTTGAACTAAAATAGTTGTAAAAAAAAAGTTCACGAAGAGAGATTTTTTTTCGTATCACCTGTAATGACCGTATTTATAAAATGATCATAATATTTATCCAGCACAGTAAACAGTATAAAAAAGATTCTGTGCATTTAGAAAATATATGTAATGCTTTATATGTACTCCAAAATGGTCTTTCACCAGCCAAGCTACCTTGACTAAAGAATAAAAAAGTTATGAATTTGAAAATATATAGATAAAAAAAACAATTTTCTTTAAGAGCAAATAAGACAACTTTTCTAAATGGTTAACCCCTTCTCACAAAAGGAATTACCATATATTAAGGACTATAAGACACATAAGATTATAAGATGTACCCCAAACATTCGGGAGGAAAATAGGAAAAAAATGTTTTTTAAATAAAATGGTGGTGCAACTTATAGTCCCATTTTATAAAATACTAAGTCTGAGCTGAAAAAGTAAGTTAATGTGCATGCAAAATGTAAATGCATATAACACATGACCATCACACAGAGAAAACCAAAAACAAGACACAAATATCCTAAAATAAAATAAACTTAAATAAAAAATTATTGCAAAAAATGCATGAAGGTAGTAAAAATAATAAGGGTATTAAGGGTATTATTGTATTATTATGATGCATGCACATTAACTTACTTTTCAGCTCAGACTTAGTATTTCATTTAGATCAAAGTGCATCTTGTGCATATAAGGGTGTGACCGCCCTGTTTCTGAGCTGAGAAATCCATTCTGTCTGGCCTATGCTTTTACTTGGTGAGTTCAGTCTCTCTGCCCTTGTTCACATTTGTCACTTGACAAGTGGAAAGGTTTTTAATACAAGAGTTAGGACTGTCCACAAGGGTTGCCTTGATGTGGCGGGATGGCTTGTACATTCTTTTGATCAAAATTATGTTTACTAAATACCCTTAATTATTTTTACTACCTTTATGCATTTTTTGCAATAACATTTTTTTTATTTTTTATTTTATTTTAGGATATTTGTGACTTGTTATTTGTTTTTCTCTGTGTAATGGTCATGTGTTAATATGCATTTACATTTTTCATGCACATTAACTTACTTTTTCAGCTCAGACTTAGTATTTCATTTAGTTCAAAGTGCATCTTGTGCATATAAGGGTGTGACCGCCCTGCTTCTGAGCAGAGAAATCCTTTCTGTCTGGTCTATGCTTTTACTGATGGGTTCAGTCTCTCTGCCCTTGTTCACATTTATGTCACTTGACAAGTGGAAATGTTTTTAATTACAAGAGTTAGGACTGTCCCACAAAGGGTTGCCTTGACGTGGCGGGATGGCTTGTACATTTTTTTGATCAAAATTATGTTTAGTAAATACCCTTATAATTATTACTACCTTCATGCATTTTTTGCAATATTTTTTTTTCTTTTTAATTTTATTTTAGGATATTTGTGTCTTGTTTTTTGGTAGTCCCATTTTATGGTAGCTTTCTGGGGAGTCGTTAACGGTGGAGCGAGATCACAGGAGGCATAGTCGTAGTGTCAGGAGGCTCGTGGTGGCAGGAGTGGAGTGATGCTGTGGGCCCTTGGCTGGGTGTAGGAGGTGTTCTGGCGCTTAGAGACTGTGTGCCATGGACTCTCCTAAGATGTCGGCGATGAGCGGAGTCCCCTTCCCATTGATTTCCTTGTTGTGGGCTCTGGGAAAATGGAAGGTGACAATAAAAAAAGAAATGGTTTGTCATAAAGGTAAAAGCTGGTGGTGACATCAAGAGTTAATGATTTTTTAATTATATTTCTTTATAACAATGTCCAAAATCGCACTTATAGGGGTTTGACACCATAAAATATCATGAAATATATTTAAATATACAGAAAAAAACGATTGTCTTTTACTATCATTAAAAATTGTTATTGAAGATTTTAGACAGATGGATACTGTATTGGAATGTTTAAGTAATGTGTGTAATAAGCTGGTGGATATACTGTACATGCTCAGTGATTTGACTACACACTAACTGGTGCTAAATTGATAGATAGTATTGGATAGATAGATAAAGAGCTAGATTTAGGATAGATAGATAGATAGATAGATAGATAGATAGATTTAGATAGATAGATAGATAGATAGATAGATAGATAGATAGATAGATAGATAGATAGATAGATAGATATTGAATGCAGATGAAAAAAATACTGTTCATTTGCAAGAATAAAAATTTATGTATCGTCTATGCATTGAGTGCTGGGTTTGCTATGCAGTAGACCATGAAAATCTCCTGTTGAAAATGAAATACTGCATTTTTTTTATTTCAATTAATCACATTTAACTGTGCAGACAAATGTATTTTACATATGTTCGATAAATGAAACATGGTTACACAGCAATTATTAAACCCTTCAGAACTTACCCGCTTTGTGTCTTTGAGACAAAGCAATTTTTTTGTCACATTGTTTTTTTGTTTTTTCTTTAATGTTTTTTTCATCGTATAAGGGTTTTTTTTTGCATTGCAGAAGATCTATTTGTCAATTAGGTACATTTTTATATTTTGGGATATTATTATTATTATACATTTTTATAGCGCCCTTTGTTCCATGGCGCTTTACATGTGAAGAGGGGCAAATATAGACAAGTACAGTAAACATGAGCAATACAAGGCACACACAAGTACAGAAGGAGAGATGACCCTGCCCGCAAGGGCTCATAGTCTACAGGGATATATATAACTTATTATCAAACTTCTATAGGAAGGATTTGAAAATAATTTATATTTTACCATTGATTTATTACATTTTCTGCACAAATAGTTATTTTTTTTCCATGGGTCAGTATAATTGTGATAATATTGAATTGATATAATTTTAGATTTGTTTTATTACTTTTATAATAAAACATAAATCATTTTTTTTATGCTATCATAGTCTGTGAGGCTTAAAAGGGGTGGTTTGAAACTAACATTCATTCAATCCTAAATATATATTTATGTAATGCATAATCTATTTGCTTTAATAATCTAATTGCTTTTTTTAATGTACTGTAATGAATAATTTCCTAACATTCCCTGTCTACTTTATCTAACTGCTTCTTATTTTTTACCAACTTCCTGTTTGATTACATTTCAGTTGAGAATCCTCAGTGCATGCAAAAGAGATGTTATCATGGGACAGAAATTGCCAAAGATTCTGACCCCACCCTGAAGCAAATCGTGATCGGTGACATAGAATCATAGAATCATAGAATGGTAGAGTTGGAAGGGACCTCCTGGGTCATCTGGTCCAACCCCCTACTCAAAGAAGGATTATCTAAATCATCCCAGACAGATGTCTGTCCAGCCTGTTTGAAGACTTCCATTGAAGGAGAACGCACCACCTCTCGTGGCAGCCTGTTCCATTCATTGATCACCCTAACTGTTAAAAAGTTTTTCTAATATCTAATTTGTGTCCCCTCCCATTCAGTTTCATCCCATTGCTTTCACTCTTTCCGTGCAAATGAGAATAAAGATTATCCTTCTGCAATGTGACAGCCCTTGAGATATTTGTAGACAGCTATTAAGTCTTCTCTCAGTCTTCTTTTTTGCAAGCTAAACAATCCCAAATCCTGCAACCGTTACTCATAGGACATGGTTGGCACACCGGTCATCATTGTGGTCGCCCTTCTCTGAACTTGCTCCAGTTTGTTGATGTCTTTTTTAAAATGGGTGCCCAAAACTGGACACAGTAATCCAGATGAGGTCTGACCAAAGAGGAGTAGAGGGCAATAATGACTTCACATGATCTTGACTGTATGCTTATGTTAATACATCCCAGACTTGTATTTGCCTTTTTGGCTGCTGCATCACACTGTTGACTCATGTTCAGTCTGTGATCTATTAGTCTTTGTCACATGTGCTGTTGCTTAGCCCTATTCCTCCCATTTTGTGTATGCTTTTTCATTTTTATTGCCTAGATGTAGTACTTTGCATTTTTCCCTGTTAAAAACCATTCTGTTAGTTGCTGCCCACTGTTCCATTTTTTTATATCTTTTTGAATCCTCTCTTAGCTATCTCTCCTAGTTTTGTGTCATCAGAAAATTTGATCAGTTTACCCTCAATTCCTTCATCTAAATCATTGATAAAGATGTTGAATAATACAGGGCCAAGGACAGAGCCCTGTGGTACCCCACTTGAGACATGCTTCCAACTGGATGTGCAGCCATTTACAACCACTCTTTGGGTCAAATTACTAAGCCAGTTATGAATCCACCTAACAGTTGCCTTGTCCATTCTGTACTTAGTCATTTTTTCAATAAGGATGGTGTGAGATACTTTGTCAGATGCTTTGCTGAAGTTAAGATGTTCTATATCTGCAGCATTTCCCTGATCCACCCAGTCAATTATTCTGTCATAAAAGGAAATTAAGTTAGTCTAACATGATGCTAAACGTCGGGTGACGGCTGGATTTGAACCTGGATCTGAGGCATTAGTGGTCCTCCATCCAGGTCTCAGATGGGGCAGATGTTTCTTAGCTATCAATCCCAACGCCAAGCCAGTACAATAGAGTACAAGCTGTCTCCAGGGTCTTTGTTAATAGTAGCCTTAAGCATAGGTTACAGAAGGAGACAGGGCTGTTATAGCCTAAGTCCAGAAATGCCTGCACTGAGCATGTCCGTGACATGGCGAGCCATGATTGGTGGCTAATGTCAGCTGATCCTCTGACCTGGCATCACCTGATTGGTCACGGATGATGACATCGGTGATGCGATTGACGAGATGGCTGGGGGCGGAGCTTAGCCCTTAAATAGCTTGTCTGTCCGCAGCGCGGTCAGATCATACTAATACTAATATGGGCAGTGCTCTTGTGTGGACATACCAGAATCTGGGCTCCACGTGCCCTCTAGCTTTGCTCTCCGGGACCTGCCGATGCCAGAGTATGCTCGGCTAATTAGCACAGGTCCTTTAGGCAGGTTTAGCTCATGCCAGGCAGGTAGCCAATGTGTGTTGTCTTGCTACGAATATAGGGTAGCTATACACCCTGAGCAGACTGCAGGACACGTAACCTGGGCATCGCCTGCCAAGCTGAACAGAGAGTTGCCCAGTCCGGTCTCACGCCGGCTGGTAGCACGTACGCCTGGCGTTAGTCGCACGCACTTCCTAGCGGCTGGCACGTAGCTTCTGTGCAGTCAACAGGGCTATGTCTATACCAGCTTGCAGCACATAGTGCAAACCTAATATCTGGCAAGTGGCTTCTGTGCCATTAACAGTGCTACATATAAGCCAGTCGATAGCACATCTCCCGTGACGTTAACGGTGATAGCGCAAATTCTACATCTCCCCTAGTGTGAAGTAACACAGGCGAGATCTAATTTAATCCTTTAGTTGTCAGTTGTTACCCTGATACCCAAAGAGTGGTTGGCAGCAGTGACATAAACTGCATCGCGGACCCCGGGTTCGGTTGCAATCCATTATATAATAAAGTTGCTGCAACCGAGCTCATAATACATGACTTATTATTTACAAACCCATGCTGACTCTGGTTAATCACTTCATTTTAATCCAGGTACTTACATACATGTTGTTTAATAATTTGTTCAAAGATCTTACCTGGTATAGAAGTTAGACTCACCGGTCTATAGTTCCCTGGGTCCACCTTCTTCCCCTTTTTGAAGATAGGAATAACATTTGCTCTTCTCCAGTCTTCTGGGACTTCTCTTGCTCTCCAAGAATTTTCAAAGATTATGGAGAGTGGTTCAAAAATTTCTTCTGCTACCTCCTTCAGTACTCTGGGGTGTAATTCATCTGAACCTAGACACTTGAATTAATTAATGTTAGCTAAGTGTTTCCTCACTATCTTTCTGTTTATAGATATCCTGGATTCTTCTATTCCTTTATTAGGACAGGGAATTTTATTTGATGTTACATTTCCTTTCTGAGAGAAAACAGATGCAAAATAGGAATTTAAAAGTTCAGCCTTCTCAACATCCTTTCTTACCTTTTCATAATTTTCATCCTGTAAAAATCCTATAGCATTTTTGACTTTTCTTTTGACATATCCCCAACATCCATTTCAGGGTCCGGTGCTAGTCACTGCTCTACTGAATTTGCCTCGGTTGTTAATTCCGATGTATGCTCCGTAGGATCTTGCCACTGTGCAATATTCTTTGTAATGCATATTGTCATTGTGCTTCCTTGCTGGCTCTGATGAGAAGTGACAACCCAGCAAGTGAGAGCACTATGAGTGGGCATTGTAATGAGATAACCCTACAATCAAGAAAAGCAAAGGCCTGCAGAGCCCTGAAAGTGACAAGCTAAATAAAATGATACCTTGATATTTGCAATCCAATATCTTATTTCTCTTATTTCAGGATTAGTTTAAGTCTATGGGCCGGACACGGATCTGCATGAGGATCTCCCTCCAGAGCTTATTATAAATAAATTATTATAAATAATTATTATAAATAAAAAGCGGTGTTACTAGTGTGACATATAACTAACACAGAATAGGAGAAATGTACTTGTCTTCTTACAAACACATTTGCTGCAGCTCTCACAGCTCTGCTGTATTGCAACAATATTGCAACTCTGCCTGTGAGCTGAAAGCTGAAGCTGAGAGGAATCCGCAGATGTGCCACCCTAAATTGGCGGGATATTTAAATGATGGCAGTCAGGTCAGATGGGCGGTGTTTTGGGTACTTGCCTTAACATGTTGTTCGTCGCTGTCTCCATTATTTCTGGGAATTGTAGTCGATGCCCTCCATATAACGCACCTGCGCATTGCAATCTTGAATTGCGCACGCGCAGTATGCTTTGCCCGCAGATTGCAATGCGCAGGCACGTTATATGGAGGGCAATGACTACAATTCCCAGAAATAATGGAGACAGCGGCGAACAACATGTTAAGGCAAGTACCCAAAACACCGCCCATCTGACCTGACTGCCATCATTTAAATATCCCACCAATTTAGGGTGACAGATTCCCCTTAAGGCCACATTCCCATGTTCGGGATTTGGTTAGTATTTTAAATCAGTATTTGTAAGCCAAAACAAGAAGTGGATGAAAAATACAGAAGTGGTGCTATATTTCTATTATATATTTCCTCTGATTGTTTCACTCCTGATTATGGCTTACAAATAATGATGTGAAATAATAACCAAATACTGAACACATGACCGGGGCCTTAATCAAACACAGCTCAGCAGCGGGATCTGGAGAGCAAAGAGTGGTAATTACACA
The DNA here is from genome assembly GCA_033576555.1 of Oophaga sylvatica. Classification (NCBI taxonomy): domain Eukaryota; kingdom Metazoa; phylum Chordata; class Amphibia; order Anura; family Dendrobatidae; genus Oophaga; species Oophaga sylvatica. The sequence continues at coordinate 191,407,242 of JARQOD010000006.1, read as the reverse complement.
TAACACTGGTAAACTCCATTTCAAGTAAAATAAGCTCTGGTGGCAGGTTCTCATGCAGATCTGTGTCCAGTCAGGTTAACAAAGAATTGCTCTCTATTAACAGACAGCAAGCCAAATGGCTTGAATGATAAATGTTTTCACTATTTAAGTTAAGTTGCATATGTACAATTAGAGTATGATATAGGACTCCTGGTACCAAAAAGAAATGACAAATACTTCATGCTCTCATGTTCTACAAAGTGGACTCACAGGTGTCATCCAAACAATAAATGGGGTCAATGCCCCTTAACTAATGTAGGATCTAGCAAACATGGGTCCTTATACCAGATATATGGCGTTAATAAATTGCAGCACTGACCAGTCATAAAAAAATACTCCCTTAATTGAAAAAAAAAACTACTTTGGTAAAATACAGTCTGATGATTGACATAGTCATCTATGCTATTTTTTATATTTCTAGTATAATAGGTGGCCAAGCTACATCTTAAAATCACTTTTTGACCTGTGAGCCAGTGACCACATAGCAGCTAGTCATGAGAATGTTACTTTGAACATTTGTTACATTTTTATTCATGCACATGGCAGAGACTGAGACCCTGCCCATCACCTTATCATCGGTTGTGGACGGGCGTTGCTTACACCATGTTGGAAGAAAGTGAAGTCTTACTTACACATAGAAACATATATCTTGTTCATATCTTTTCAATTGTTGTTTGCAAAGTTCCCTGGTTTTTAATTACTAAACCATTGGTTTTCTTCAGTTGTATGTTTTAATAGGGAGCCATATTTCATCACTACTTCTCTGCTAGAACCAATTACAAGTTGGGTCAGGGGTGTACTTAGAAATAATGGAACCCCACAGCAGAATTCGTAATTGCCCCACCTCCCAAAAAAAAGAATAAAATATTTGGCGAGGTCAAAGAAGAGCATATCTCACAACTTTACAGCTCTTGCAAAGTAATTTTGTTATTGTAGCTCCTTAATGTTCCTATGCACTAAGCATTAGTGAAGCTACTGGGGAGGAGCAGAATGGGCCATCGCCCCAGTCCCCATCACAAAAAGAGGGCCACCAGGAGACATGGCCACTTCCGTAATGAGGCAGAAGGCAGCACTCTGAGGAGTCATGGAGAAGGCAGCAAAATGCCTGCTCCCACATCTGATTGAGACTCTGCACATTGGCTAGCACAGTGGCCAGTTGCAGTCTCAGTCTGTGCAGTTTATGGTGCTGTCTGACCTGATGAACATCTTCCAGGCTGGAAGCTCTGCAGTTTGTTTCTCCCAGCACACAGTCTGATTGTCTCAGGCATGCTGGGTGCTAGTTTCCTCCTTGCATTTCATTCAGGCAATTCCTGGTCTTGCCTGCCAACCTCATCGGTAAGTGGGGATTGAATTTATTAGATTAATTAAATGTAGACATGTCATGGTCAATGTGGGGTGAATGTGAGAGGATGGGGTATTGTGGGAGCTGAAATGAGAATAGATGAGGGGGGACAGGGCACTTAGGGGTTGATTATTATTATACTGTTTAATGTTATATTATATGCACTCCATCACATGTAATAGTTGCTGTCTGGGGAGGCTGGACATGGGTATGTGGGGACTTTTTATACTTGCGAGCTTGGTCTTTTATAAGTATTAGAATAACAGGCATAACATTACAGGTTAATAGCATTAATTCTTTATTAATAGGTTAATATTTTAATAAGTATTGGTATGACAAACATAACAAGTATTAGTATAAGGGGCGCAGACAGACAGATATATTTCTCCTGCAAGGGCTGCATCACAGTGCATGGACTTGCCCCTGCACCTCTACTGACCAGAGCATGGCAGTGTGATGTATTTCTATACAGCTGTCAAGCTCAGGTCAGGAGAGCTGACTGTTAGGGCAAGGATTGCAATGTGATCCTCGCATGAGAAATACGGCAGACTGTCTGCCCCCTAACAAGTAATACAATTCAGTAACCATAAGCTGCATTCTATTTAATAATTTCATAATAAGCAATTTATTACTATAAAGTTATTAAAGGCTTGGAATAAATGTCTACAGTCACGCTATATGATTGCAAACTACCAAATCATGACAGGTTGTATCTGCTCTCATGAGTCCCAATATCACTGGTGCGATCAGGTGGTCTTGAGACCACTGTTTGATATTTGCACTTGCCAGCTAGATAAGTTTGACTTCTCTCAATAGGAGGAATAAGGTTAATTTCCTCCAGGCAGTGGGGCTCTGCCGGGAACACACTGTGTCAGATCACTATTAACCTGCAGATTAACCCATATCTGCAGGTTACTAGTGCTACTTTGCATCACACTTTCTCTCTAAGCACTGCAGTAGAGCAGACATGATCTCCCCGCACTACTGTTCTCTGTTTTATCGATCGCTGGTTGCTTTAAGATTGGCAGGATGATGCACTGGCCGAGGTGCCATCACATGCATAAAATGTCCCATGTTGTGAATGGACTTGAAATGAGTTCTGAGCAGAGGCTCCCTCTGGTGGTTACAAGCGGTACTGGACTGTCCAGTGAAGATTGTGAGGATTGGGAATCAGGTGTTACTGACTGGTCTTATTTAAGGGAGTCGCCTTCCCATCATGGTTGCCGGTGATCAATTGTTCTGGTCTCAATCCTTGATTCCTGTTTCCTTTGTAGCCTGCTGTGTCGTGTCTGCATCTCCTGCTAACAGATGAGACATTTTCTTCTTTTTGTTTTTTGTGCTTGATTTTTGCATTTTGTCCTGCACTTCTGTGGGGGCCTTCAGGGTCCCCTCCGGGGGCTTTTGCCCTCTCAGTTTAGTTCAGCCACTGATGTTTTGTACATTTGCTTTTTCCAGTTTTTTCAGTGGCTGCTGTTTTGATTTTGTTACACCAGAGAACTAATTTAGGTGGTAGAGGTCGTGTGATCTCAGGTGTTTTTGAAATTAGTAGAGTTGGTGCTTTTCAGGGTTTTTTGGGATTGCAGTAAGTGCCCTTCCTATCCTTTTCTATTTAGATAGTTTGGGCCCCAACGTTTGCTCATACTATTTTCTGTCTGTGTCAGTATTTCTTCTTGTCTAACCGCCATTACATGTTTGGGGGCTTTCTATGTTCTTTGGGGATCTGCTCCGGGGCAGATAGCTTTCCTCTTTCTATCTTTAGGTATAGTTAGTTTCTCAGGCTGTGACAAGGCGTCTAGGACCAACGTAGGAACGCTCCACAGCTGCCTTTAGTTGTGGTGGTTAGTCAGGGTACTGCAATCTCATAGATTCCAACTGCTCTGGTGTATTGCCTTTTTTACCTGCACTCCTCAGCTACCAAATCATAACAGTATCACCGGCCTAAAACTGAAAATTATATGGTACTCACAGAAGGGAAAAATATTGTGAAAGAAAAAAAAAAAAAAACAGGTTGTCAGAGTTGTCAGAGATATTTTTCTGTTTGTTGCATTTTTTTTTTTTTTTTTTTTCCCTCTGTATCTCTGGGTGCTGGGGAGGATTTTTTTTTTCTCTCAATGGAGTTTGCACAGTTGTCTGGCCGTGTGGATCAGCTTGCCACTGAGTTTCGGAGTATTGCTACCTATCTTGCTAGGTTGCCTGATGTGGAACCTAGGATTCCCATGCCAGATTTGTTTTTGGGGGATCGAGCCAAGTTTCTGAATTTCAAAAATAATTGTAAATTGTTTTTTGCCTTAAAATCTAAGTCCTCAGGGAACGCAGCGCAGCAGGTTCAAATTGTCATCTCTCTCCTGTGCGGCGATCCTCAGGATTGGGCTTTTTCCCTGACACCTGGGGATCCTGTTTTGAGTGATGTTGATGCATTTTTTCAGGCCTTGGGTTATTGTACAATGAGCCTAATGTCACTGATCAAGCTGAAAAAGCCTTGTTGGCATTAAATCAGGGCTTGATGACGCTGAGTTATACTGTCAGAGATTCCGCAGGTGGGCAGTCCTGACCAAATGGAATGACGACGCTTTGGCAGCCCTTTTTCGGAAGGGTCTGTCAGATAATGTAAAGGATGTTATGGTGGGATTCCCTGTCCCCTCTGGTCTCAATGATTCTATGTCATTAGCGATTCAAATTGACAGACGTTTGCGTGAGCGGAGAAGTATGCGTGGAATAGTGTTGCCTTGTGAACCTGCTTCTGAACCCATGCAGTGTGATAGAGTGGTTTCTGGGGCACAGCGTCATGAGTTTCGAAAGCGCAATGGGTTATGTTTCTACTGTGGTGATGCCTCTCATGCTTTTTCAGTCTGCCCTAAGCGGGGAAGACGTTTTGCACGCTCAGTTGTCTTGGGTAGTGTTCAGACTAAGTTTTTATTAACTATTACTCTGATATGCTCTCTGTCCTCATTTTCTGCTCAGGCTTTCGTTGATTCGGGAGCAGCTATTAATCTGATGGATTTTGATTTTGCTAAACGTTGCGGGTTTCCCTTGATACCCCTACAGAAGTCTATTCCCCTACTGGGGATCGATTCTACCCCTTTGGCTGAGAATAAACCTCAGTTCTCTACTCAGGTGATAATGAGGGTTGAACCTGATCATCAGGAGAGCTGCAAATTATTGGTTCTGTATAATCTGCATGACATTATCGTGCTGGGTTTCCCTTGGTTACAGTCTCATAATCCTGTTTTGGATTGGAAATCTGTGTCTGTAACCAGTTGGGGCTGCCAATGTGTTAATACCAACACTCCTGTTTTTTCTGCCTTCCCCAGGCTCAGGATGTTCCTGACTTTTTGATTGATTTTTCTGATGTGTTTAGCGAAAGTAAATCTGCATCCTTGCCTCCCCATAGGAGCTATGACTGCGCTATTGAATTAGTGCCTGGTAGTAAATTCCCTAAAGGTCGCCTTTTTAACTTGTCTGTACCTGAACAAGACGCTATGCGGTCTTATATCAAGGAGTTATTGGAGAAGGGTCATATCAGACCATCCTCTTCACCCTTAGGTGCCGTTTTTTTCTTTGTGGCCAAAAAGGATGGTTCATTAAGGCCGTGTATTGATTATCGTCTTTTGAACAATATTACTGTGAAATATCAATATCCGTTACCCTTGATTTCTGACCTGTTTTCCAGGGTGAAAAACGCTACTTGGTTTACCAAGCTTGACCTCAGGGGGGCATATAACCTTATTCGTATTAAGCACGGGGATGAATGGAAGACGGCATTTAACACCCCTGAGGGGCATTTTGAGTACCTTGTGATGCCCTTTGGGCTCACTAATGCTCCTTCTGTCTTCCAGTCCTTCATGAATGACATTTTCAGGGATTTTGTGGATAAATTTCTGATTGTTTATTTGGATGATATCTTGATTTTTTCTAATGACTGGGACTCTCATGTGAAACATGTTCGAACTGTATTTCAGATTTTGAGAGAGAATGCTCTGTATGTGAAGGGATCAAAGTGTATTTTTGGCGTACAGAGGATCTCATTTTTGGGATTCATTTTGTCCCCATCTGTTATTGAAATGGACCCGGTCAAGGTTCAGGCCATCTGTGATTGGGTCCAACCTACTTCATTAAAGGCTCTTCAAAGATTTTTGGGTTTTGCCAATTTTTATCGTAAATTTATTGGTAATTTCTCGGTTATTGTTAAACCATTAACTGATTTGACTAAAAAGGGTTCTGATGTGGTGAATTGGCCTCCTGAGGCAGTCTCTGCATTTCAGGAACTTAAGCAGAGATTCACTTCTGCTCCTGTTCTACGGCAGCCTGATGTTTCTCTGCCATTTTAGGTGGAGGTTGATGCCTCTGAAATTGGGGCAGGTGCCGTTTTGTCCCAAAGAGATCCAGAGACCTCTAAAAGTAACCCTTGTGCCTTTTTCTCTCGAAAATTTTCTCCTACTGAGCGTAATTATGACGTGGGTAATCGGGAGTTATTGGCCATGAAGTGGGCTTTTGAAGAGTGGACACATTGGCTGGAGGGAGCCAAACATCAGGTGGTGGTCCTTACTGACCATAAGAATCTGGTTTATCTGGAATCTGCCAAGCGACTTAATCCTAGACAGGCCAGGTGGGCCTTGTTTTTCACACATTTTAATTTTGTGGTTTACTTTCTTCCTGGCACTAAGAATGTTAAGGCGGATGCCCTCTCGAGGAGTTTCCCTGCGGACTCTCCTGAGGTATCTGATCCTTCTGTTATTTTGAAAGAAGGTGTAGTTCTTTCCGCCATCTCACCCAATTTGAGACTGGCTCTGGAGGGGTGTCAGGAGGATAGGCCCGAGCGCTGTCCTGTTGGGAAATTGTTTGTCCCGGACCAGTGGAAAAAGAGTGTGATGTCTGAGATTCATTGTTCCGCGTTGGCCGGTCATCCCGGAATTTTTGGTACCAGAGACTTGGTTAGTCGGTCCTTTTGGTGGCCTACCTTGTCTTGTGATGTCAGGGAATTTGTGCAGTCCTGCGGGACTTGCTCTCGCTCCAAGCCTTGCTCTCGCTCTAGTGGTTTGTTGATGCCATTGCCTGTGCCCAAGAGACCATGGACCCATATCTCTATGGATTTCATTTCCGACCTCCCTGTTTCTCAGAGAATGACCGTCATCTGGGTGATTTGTGATAGGTTTTCCAAGATGATACATCTTGTGCCATTACCTAAGTTGCCTTCCTCCTCTGAATTGGTGCCTTTGTTCCTTCAGCACGTGGTTCGCTTACACGGCATTCCTGAGAACATTGTGTCTGACAGAGGAGTCCAGTTTGTTTCCAGATTTTGGAGGACCTTTTGTTCTAAGCTTGGTGTTCAAGTTGTCTTTCTCCTCGGCGTTTCATCCTCAGACCAATGGTCAAACTGAGAGAACAAACCAGACATTGGAGACTTATCTAAGATACTTTGTGTCTGCTGATCAGGATGACTGGGTCTCTTTTTTGCCTTTGGCTGAGTTTGCTCTAAATAATAGGGCTAGCTCTGCCACTTTGATGTCTCCATTTTTCTGTAATTCTGGGTTTCACCCTCGATTTTCTTCAGGACAGACGGAGGCTTCTGCCTGTCCAGGTGTTGACTCTGTTGTGGAGCGTATGCAACAGATTTGGGACCAGGTAGTGGAGAGGTTGTCCCTCTCTCAGGAGAGGGCCCAGCGGTTTGCTAACCGGCATAGGACTGATGGTCCTCGGTTTAAAGTGGGGGACTTGGTCTGGTTGTCCTCAAAAAATATTCCTATGAGAGTGGCATCTACTAAATTTAAGCCTAGGTTCAATGGACCTTATAAGATCATGGAGATTCTTAATCCTGTTTCTTTTCGTTTGCTTCTTCCAGGGACATTTAAGATCCATAACGTGTTCCACAAGTCCTTGTTGAAGAGGTTTGTTGAGCCAGTGGTTCCTACTGCTTTGCCTCCTGACCCTGTTCTGGTTGAGGGCAATATTGAGTTTGTGGTTGAGAAAATATTGAATTCTCGTTTTTCTAGACGGAAACTCCAGTATTTGGTTAAGTGGAGAGGTTATGGTCAGGAAGACAATTCTTGGGTGTTTGCTTCGGACATCCATGCTAGGAGACTCATCTGTGCGTATCATAGAGCTCATCCTGACCGACCTGGTTGCTCAAGTGAGGGTTCGGTGACCCTCCTCAAGGGGGGGGTACTGTTGTGAATGGACTTGAAATGAGTTCTGAGCAGAGGCCCCCTCTGGTGGTTACAAGCGGTACTGGACTGTCCAGTGAAGATTGTGAGGATTGGGAATCAGGTGTTACTGACTGGTCTTATTTAAGGGAGTCGCCTTCCCATCAGGGTTGCCGGTGATCAATTGTTCTGGTCTCAATCCTTGATTCCTGTTTCCTTTGTAGCCTGCTGTGTCGTGTCTGCATCTCCTGCTAACAGATAAGACATTTTCTTCTTTTTGTTTTTTGTGCTTGATTTTTGCATTTTGTCCTGCACTTCTGTGGGGGCCTTCAGGGTCCCCTCCGGGGGCTTTTGCCCTCTCAGTTTAGTTCAGCCACTGATGTTTTGTACATTTGCTTTTTCCAGTTTTTTCAGTGGCTGCTGTTTTGATTTTGTTACACCAGAGAACTAATTTAGGTGGTAGAGGTCGTGTGATCTCAGGTGTTTTTGAAATTAGTAGAGTTGGTGCTTTTCAGGGTTTTTTGGGATTGCAGTAAGTGCCCTTCCTATCCTTTTCTATTTAGATAGTTTGGGCCCCAACGTTTGCTCATACTATTTTCTGTCTGTGTCAGTATTTCTTCTTGTCTAACCGCCATTACATGTTTGGGGGCTTTCTATGTTCTTTGGGGATCTGCTCCGGGGCAGATAGCTTTCCTCTTTCTATCTTTAAGTATAGTTAGTTTCTCAGGCTGTGACGAGGCGTCTAGGACCAACGTAGGAACGCTCCACGGCTGCCTCTAGTTGTGGTGGTTAGTCAGGGTACTGCAATCTCATAGATTCCAACTGCTCTGGTGTATTGCCTTTTTTTCCTGCACTCCTCAGCTACCAAATCATAACAGTCCCAGCATGGTGACGTCATTGCACCACACTGAGACCATAATGTCTTCTAATGATGACTTCAGTATATTGGTATGGTGGTCAGTATGCCACTTATTGGGAGAGCAGTGGGTACATTATTGTATATATAGGGAAACTCTGGGAGGCATCATAATGTATGTAGGGGAGCTGTAGTCCCATGATACTGTGTATAAGGAAGCTGTGGGGGCATTATACTATATATAGGGAGCATGTTGGCTCTTTACACTGTGTATAGGGGAGCTCTGGCAGGCATTATACTGTGTAAAATGGATCTATGTCAGCATTACACTGGGTATAGGAGAGCTGTGGACCTATAAAACTGTGCTTAGGGAAGCTATAGGATCATCATACTGTGTATAGAGGAACAGTGGGGACATCATATAGTGTATAGAGGAGCTGTGGGATCATCATACTATGTACAGGGGAGCTGTGGACCCATCATACTGTATATTGGGGATTTGTGAAGGCATTATGCTTTGTATAGAGGAGCTGTGGGCCCACCATATTGTGTATAGGGGTTCTGTACATATGAAAATAAGGGTCCAATATTAAATGCTAAAGCAAAGCATCACAGAAGCTAAGCATCAAGCAAAAGGTAGTTATTCCATGGCAAGGAATTAACAGCCATCTTCTCTCTTCACACAGGTAATCATATCATTCAAATTCTGCACTGATCCACCCTGCATGTATTCAGTCCATTCTGTCAGCAAGCAGCCTGAATGGTAATCATATAATTCAACTTCTGCACTGATCCACCCTGCATATATTCAGTCCATTCCATGTCAGCAAGCAGCCAGAATGGTAATCATATCATTCAACTTCTGTACTGATCCACCCTGCATGTATTCACTCCATTCTATGTCTGCAAGCAGCCTGAATGGTAATCAGATGATTCAACTCTGTCTACTGCATATATTTCCTACAACATATCTGCTAAGCATCATGCAAATGGCAGTTATTCCAGGGCAGTTAGTCAGGGCAGGTGTCAGGTAACCCACACTTTGCTCTCCCTTTTCTCCATGTGCTTAATTTCTATCCTCCTGTTTTCCCTTGCCATCCACATTCACTGCCTCATCCCCCTTCATCACAACTCATACAATCGTGCTGAACGATTATGGAGGAAAACTCACACACCAGAAGACTTCATCCACTTTAAATTTATGCTAAGAACCTATAACTCTGTCCTTCACCTTGCCAAACAGCTCTTCTACACCACCCTGATCACCTCAATATCCAACAACCCCAAGAAACTTTTTGACACCTTTCACCCCCCCTCCTCAGGCCAAAAGCACAAGCCCCTATCACAGATATTCATGCTGATGATCTGGCTTCCCACTTTAAAGAGAAAATAGATAACATCCGTCAGGAAATCCGCTCCCAGCCACCAAGTGCTGTGACTCTCATCTCTCCCTGCATTTCCCCTGGCTCACTCTCCACATTTGATCCCATCACAGAAGAAGTCTCTAGACTCCTTGCTTCTTCTCATCCAAATACATGCACTATTGACCCCATTCCCTCACATCTCCTCCAGTCTCTCTCTCCAGTCATCACAACTCACCCAACTACAATCTTTAATCTCTCCTTCTCCTTAGGCATCTTCCCATCCTCCTTCAAACACTCTATCATTACTCCATTATTAAAGAAACCCTTTCTCAATCCATCCTGCACAAATAACTACAGACCAGTCTCCAATCTCCCCTTCATCTCTAAACTCTAGGAGCGCCTGGTCTGCTCCCATCTTACCTGTTACCTCTCCACTCACTCCTTCCTAGACCCTTAACAGTCCGGCTTCCGCCCCTACATTCAACAGAAACTGCACTCATAAAAGTGACCAACGACCTTCTGACAGTAAAATGTAATGGTGACCATTCTCTGCTCATTCTTCTCGACCTTTCTGCAGCTTTCGACACTGTTGACCACCATCTCCTACTTTCTAGGCTCCAGTCACTAGGCATTAAGAATACTGCCCTCTCCTGGTTTTCTTCCTATCTTTCTGACCGCTCCTTCAGTGTTTTGTTCGCTGGCTCCACTTCATCTCTTCTTCCTCTCCCTGTCAGGGTACCTCAGGGCTCAGTCCTTGGCCCACTTCTCTTCTCTCTCTACACAGCCCCAATTGTCAGACCATCAGCAGATTTGGCTTTCAGTACCATCTTTATGCTGATGACACACAATTATACATTTCATTTTCTGACCTTACCCACGCTGTACTACAAAACGCCAGTGACTGTCCGCAGTCTCCGACATCATGTTCGCTCTCTATCTAAAACTCAACCTCTCCAAAACTGAACTTCGTCTGCTCCCGTCTCTACTAACCTCCCTAAATCTGACATTTCCCTCTCCGTGGGTGGCACCATAATAACACCCCGGCAGCAGGCGCCCTATCTGGGTGTTACGTTTGACACCAATCTCTCATTCACCTCCCACATACAATCTCTTGCCCGCTCCTGCCACTTAAACCTAAAGAACATCTCTAGAATCAGCCCATTTCTCACCATGGAAACAATAAAAATTCTCACTGTCGCCTTGATCCACTCCCATCTGGACTACTGCAATGCTCTATTAATTGGCCTCCCCTCACTAGACTTTCCCCTCTCCAGTCTATCCTTAGTGCAGCAGCCAGGGTCGTCCATTTAGCTAATCGGTACTCGGACGTGTCCGCTCTTCGCCAGGCTACACTGGCTGCCCTTTCATTATAGAATCCAATTCAAAGTACTTGTTCTGACCCACAAAGCTCTCCACAGTGTGGCACCCCCTTACATCTCCACCCTTATTTCTGTCTATCGGCCTAACCAACCGCTGCGCTCTGCAAACGACTTTCATCTAACCTCTGCACTAATCCGTACCTCCCACTCCTGACTCCAAGACTTCTCCCCCGTGGCGCCAATCCTTTGGAATGATCTACCCCAAGAAATTAGGACCATCCACAATTTGCATAGTTTTTAGGCGCTCTCTCAAAACACATTTGTTCAGAGCAGCCTATCACGTTCCCTAATTAAAGTAATTTTATGTGTAAGTGTGTGTGTGTGTAGCCCATTCACTTTATCTATCCCCCACTCCCTCAAGATGGCTGGACCATCATTGTAAATACATCATTGTAAATAAGCTCCTGTACTTTGTACTCCCCCACCTCATTGTAGAGTATAAGCTCTCACGAGCAGGGTTGTCTTATTTTGCTTTAATTATTGTATTGTTAACGATGCTTCTTATGACTTGCATTTGAAACTGTTAAACTGTAAAGTGCTGCGGAATATATTGGTGCCATATAAATAAAGATTATTATTATCATTATATCAGTGCTGTCTTTGTATAGAGATTTATTTTCAATAACAGTGTGGTCATCTGCTGAGGTTTCCCTGTACCCACTGTAGTTGTAATCATGTTTACCTGGTTAGTGTTTGACTCAGACATTGAGCTGAACCCCTAGCTACACCTTGGGAACATAGATAACCTTTTCATGGCGCCCATAAAGTGTGATTCCAGCATAAGTGACCCCCAAAAACAGTATGATACTCCTACACTGACTTACTCCATAAAAACCTCCACTCGCAAACTATGATGGCCCCATAGTGACCCCAACACAATATGATGGCCCCCACACAAAGTATGATGGCCTCAACATAGTCCTCCCACAAAGTATTAAGCCCCCACAGCTCTCCACACAATATAGTGGCCCTCCATACAATATAATGGCTCTCTATACAGTATATTGACACTTTACCTAGTCCTCCATACAGTATAATGGCCCTCTCATAACCATCCAAAAAGTATAATGACACTCACGTAGCCCTCCAAAACATATTATGGCCCTCACACAGCCCTCCAAACAGTATAAGGCCCCAACACAGCATGATTTTCCCAATCAGTGCAATGTACACATTCCCCTTCTGCTCCAGTCTCTGCATCATGCTTTTTGAAGATCCGCACAGTGGGCATGAATAAGTAACATATTACACCCGCTGAGATGTCAAAGATCAGAACCACAGGAAGAGTGATGGAAGAGGGAGCTGGTTTTATGATTGATTTAAATCATATCTGTATCCATGATGCAAATATACTTGAATGTGTGACACTGGGCAGAGGGGACTCCAGTACTGGGCCCTTTAAACTCACATGCCCTACAATAACCATTCGGTACAACATTGGGTGATTCAATAGATGTTTGTCCTCTAATTGATTATGGAAAAATTATGTACAGAGGACATGCTAACTACTTGACTGTTCTGTCAAGCAACAAACTGTTCCTGCTAACAGCGATCACAGACTGCTCCTGCCAGAGATTCTAGTGTTTCCGGTGACATCATGTCAAAAAAAGCAGATTCTCTTCCACTCTGCTCTTTTGACGAGGCATTAAGGCCAATGTCATGCTGATTGACGGCTGGATTCCTACTGCGCTAGGCAGAGCTAGCTTTAAATGAACATGACATCAGCAGTGAAATCTCATCAACAGAGCAGACTTGAATTGAAAGAGCTGCTCTGTTAATTTCAGGTCAAATGAAGCCAGAGAATCGTTGCCTGACCAGAATAGATAGTCAAAGGCCAAAACAAGCATGTATTTAGAGACTGCCTTTAAGCTCTCAGCCCAAAGTAAATCCCCCCAAGTCCCAGATAACAAATTGATGCAGATTCTATGTCCTCATCTACATGTCTGAAGGAAGAAGACATGATAACAATGCCACATTTTTATACAGAAGAAAACAATTGTGATCCTTTTACACAGATGAATATACCAATGAAAATTATAAGAGTGAAGAGAACCCCTACATGGTTACAGCTAAATTGGTCATTTTTTGACATTTGATTGCTCAAGTTGCCTTGATAATAAAAAGTTGCTTACAAAAAGGCTAGTGCACACCTTCCATTGTTTTACTCTACCTTCTAGAGCTCTGGGATATCAGAAGATAGAAATCAAATGGGTCACAGATCTAAAGGGTATGCCACACTAAGCGAGATCGCTAACGAGATCGCTAACGAGATCACTAAAACGTCACTATTTAGCGATCTCGTTAGTGACCTCGTTGTGTGTGGCATGTAGCAACGATGTGGCCCCTGCTGTGATGTCGCTGATCGTTCACTAGCGTTCTTGACCGTTTTTTGATCGTTGGCGTCCCGCTGGTGAGTCTATATCGCTGTGTTTGGCACCTTTTGCGAACGACGAGCGACCTCGTTTGTGATGCATATGACAGCGGCGCAGGCGGGACTAGGGTTTTTTAGCGTCACGGAGTGGATCGCAATATCTGTAAGTTCTCTTTTGCGTCACAGAGAGGATCGCAGAAGTTGCAAAGCAGGCTAGCAGGACGCAGAGAGCAGGAGCGATGCTGGAAATTCCTATGAATCAGAAGCGCTCAGTACATGCTAATGACAGATCCTAACGACCGCCAAAGTCATTAAAGAGATCGCTGACCGCTGATGAGTCGTTTATGAGATCTGTTTGGCAGCTACTAGCGACCTAAAACCGATCACACCAACGATCTCGTTAGCTTGCGTCGTTATCGTGATCGCTAATGAGATCGCTAAGTGTGGCAGTACCTTAAGTTCAATGGCTTCGTTTTTTAAATAACTAAATATCTTTTTTCAACTCTGATTAAGATCAGACAACAAACCTCCCACATACTTGATCTTCAGGTTATTTCAGGGCAGGTGGAAGTTAACCTTGCAAAGAAAAATAAAATCATACAAAGATTTTGTAAATAACTCGATACTAGCAATTTCCTCGCAATCAACTCCCTGAAATGCTCACAAAAGGACATACTGTTGTAAATATAGCTAAGAAAAAAGTTACAGAGACTGTTGGTGCAATCTGCAACAAGTCCCAAGCATATAAATAAAAAAAATTGGGAATCTTCATTCACAAATTGCTACAAGTCTTACAGAGAAATGCAGCACTCTTGAATTTGCAAAGTTATTGCCTCATTTTTCTAATAATTCTGCACACAGTATAGTCTATTCATTTGAAACATGTAAATATTTTCTTGGAGCATTGTACTGAAATAACAGGAAATACTCAGCTGATCATGCTATTCGAAGAAACCTAAAAGGAGATGCTAAACCCTAGTTCAGGTCACTGACAAGCATACGACAAGTTGGCTTTTTTCAGATCTGTTTTGTGGTTTTACACCAAGTTGATTTTATGCACGTTTAAATATACATTTGTCAGTATAATAAAATGTTGTACCACTTTTTAGCTTGTTGGAGTCTGTACCACCATTGTTCATTACTCAGCAGGGTGTTGGCTTGAATATCCTGAATTGGAGGCGATTATGTGCTGCCCATCACTTTGGTCTAAAACATAGAAATGGCTGACCTAAACTGTGGAACTTTTCAATACTTCAGTACTAGTGTTGAGCGATACTGCTCGATATCTTAAAATATCGGATCGGAATGGTATCGCCGATATCACTAAATATCGGCGATATCCGATTCCGATACCGGAAGTCCCATGTAAGTCTATGGGAACAAAATAAACCACTATTTCCTTGTAAACACAAAATATACACACATAGAATACATATATATATATATATATATATATATAATATATATATATATATACATGTCATTGTGACATATATATATACATATATGTATAGTTTATACACTTCTACATAGTAAAATATCCTCTGATTCAATTGTCGGGTAAAGCCGGCTTCTGTGAAAAGACAGAAGCACCCGACATGAAATGACACTTGGTGTACATAGGGTTAACCATGTCTTTTCATGTCGTTTGCTATCTGATTTGCACAAACAATTACATCAGTCTATGTGTGCAAAATTTCACACCTGTAGGGGTTAATTAAAGGTGTAAATTCGTTGTAAAAAAAACGGACTTTTTTGCTACGAATTTACACCTTTAATTAACCCCTACAGGTGTGAAATTTTGCACACATAGACTGATGTAATTGTTTGTGCAAATCAGATAGCAAAGGACATGAAAAGACATGGTTAACCCTATGTACACCAAGTGTCATTTCATGTCGGGTGCTTCTGTCTTTTCACAAAAGCCGGCAATTGAATTAGCGGCTATTATACTATGTAGAAGTGTATGAACTATAAATATAAATATAATATATGTGTCACAAATTCAATAACATGTATATATATATATATATATATATATGAGGTGCAAAATTGTTTAAAAAAAATGCGTGGGCTCCCGCCCTATTTTCGCAACCAGACAGACAAAGCCAGCGAATGGGGGCAGATAATAATAGCCCAGAGAGGGACCATTATTTTTGCCCCCCCCCTGGCTACTAACATCTGCCCCCAGACACCCCAGAAAAGACAAATCTATAATTAGATTCGCCCTTTCTGGCACTTTGCCCGTCTATTCCCATTGCCCTGTAGCGGTGGCGAATGGGTTAATAAGGGGTAAAAATGACCTTGCAATTGAAAGGTCACTTTAAGCCAGGTTAATAATTGAGAGCTGTCAATTAGACAACTATCAATTATTAATCCTATTGCATGAAATAAAAATAAAACACACACACTTTAATTAAAAATCATTTTAATGAAATAAAGACACATGTTTTTGACCATCTTTTATTTGACTGCAAAAACCATTTCCTGTAATAAAAATAAAATAAAAAAGCAAAATTATTCTTACCTATCCCATGCACAGTCAGGTCCCACGGTGTAATCCTTCAGAAAGGGTTAATGTTTACTGCAGGGACCGCAGCTAATGCTGCAGCCTCACAGTAAACCCCCAAATGAATGAGTTCCTCTCCTGGCTGACAGGAGAGGAAGTGGAAAGCTTAATTGATTGCTTTCCACTTTCACTTCAGGTCAGCCAGGGACACAATCAGTGACGTCAGAGGGAACTGATTAACAAAAATAGGGGTTCCCTTCAAATAAAAAATGGCGTCGGGTCCCCCCTATTTTTGTTAACCAGCCTGATGAAGCAGACTGCTGAGCAGTGGCGTACCGTGAATGAAGCAGACCAAGCAGCTGCTATGGGGCCCAGACAGGTGAGGGGGCCCTCGACGGTCGGGTAGCTGTGCTGACACAGTACTACCAGGGGGTCGGCGGGGGAGGGGGAGCGCAGCTCTTCTATATACTCACCCCTCCTGGTGATGTCTCTGCAGCCCCTGCTCTTCTCCCACGGTCTCCGACGCCTGTGTTCAGCGGTCAGGTGGTACCGCTCATTACAGTCATGAATACGCACATATTCATGACTTTAATGAGCTGTCCCGCGTGACCGCTGAACACTGGCGGCGGAGACCGTGGGAGAGCAGGGGCTGCACAGACCGCGCCGGCGAAAGGGTGAGTATAAGGGATATTTACCTGTCCCGTTCCACCGTTGCTCGCGTCCTCTTGCTGCAATGTTCTTGTCAGAGGGCGCGATGACGTCGTTAGTGCGCGCCGCGCCCTCTGCCTGATCATTCACTGCTGGAGGACCCCGAAGACAGCGGCACTCAGCAGTGGAGAGAGGACAGGTAAATATCTCAGGTGCCGGGGCCCTGAGCGAGCGGTGACATCGGCACCTGATGTCACCCCCTGCTCAGGACACCGGCACCTGGCCCCCAGCGACGAAAGGTGAGTATGTCTTTTTTTTTTTTTGGTTGCAGCAGCTGCGGCAGCATAAGGGCCTATACTATGGAGCATCTATGGGGGCACAATCTATGGGGGCATAAAACATTTTTTTGTTTAATGTGTCCCCTCACTGTGCTGGCACTTTACATTTACAATGGCTCTGGGTTTTTTTTTTTTTGGGGGGGCCATTCAGACTTTTGCTATGGGGCCCCATGATTTCTATGTACGCCCCTGCTGCTGAGGCATGGTATTTAAGGCTGGTAAGGATCCAATATCCATGGACCTTGCTAGCCTGATAATACCAGGCCACAGCAGTCTGCTTAGCTTGGCTGGTTAACAAAAAAGGGGATCCCCTCGAAAAAAATTGGCGTGGGGTCCCCCCTATTTTTGTTAACCAGCCAGATGAAGCAGACCGCTGAGGCCTGGATTTTCAGGCTGTTAAGGAGCCAAGATCCATGGACCTTGCCAGCCTGATAATACCAGGCCACAGCAGTCTGCATATCTTGGCTGATTAACAAAAATAGGGGATCCCCTCGAAAAAAATTAGCGTGGGGTCCCCCCTATTTTTGTTAACCAGCCAGATGAAGCAGACCGCTGAGGCCTGGATTTTCAGGCTGTTAAGGAGCCAAGATCCATGGACCTTGCCAGCCTGATAATACCAGGCCACAGCAGTCTGCATATCTTGGCTGATTAACAAAAATAGGGGATCCCCTCGAAAAAAATTGGCGTGGGATCCCCCCTATTTTTGTTAACCAGCCAGATGAAGCAGACTGCTGAGGCCTGGTTTTTCAGGCTGGTAAGGATCCAATATCCATGGACCTTGCAAGCCTGATAATACCAGGCCACAGCAGTCTGCTTAGCTTGGCTGGTTAACAAAAATAGGGGATCCCCTCGAAAAAAAAACGGCATAGGGGTTCCCCTATTTTTGTTAACCAGCCAAGAAAAATGCAGACTGCTGCGGCCTGGTATTAAAAGACTGTCAAGGCCCATGGATTTTGGCCCTCAACAGCCTGATAATACCAGGCTACAGCAGCCCCACATTTGGCGCATCAAAAGATGTGCCAATTGTGGCACTTTACCCGGTTCTTCCCACTGCCCTGTAGCGGTGGCAAGTGGGGTAATAAGGGGTTAATGTCACCGTTGATTGCACGGTGACAATAAGCCCGGTTAATAATGGAGAGGTGTCAATAAGACACCGATCCATTATTAATCCCAAAGTTTTTAAATGTATAAAAAAAAGACAAAGCAAGAAAAAAGTCTTTTAATGAAATAAAAGAGACAACACAGTTTTCATTTCTCTTATTATACACTCATTCCTGCGATGCCATCGATCTCCTGTAAAAAAGAAAAAAAAAAAAAAACAACAGTATACCACCTGTCCGACGCAGTCCATAGTAACGACAGTCCCACGACGATCCAGCTCTGCTACATCGCAATGACAGGCAGAGCCTGTCATCGCGACGCAGCACAGCTGATTACCTGCTTCCCCGGAGGTGACGTCATCGGACTGACTGCTTTACGGCCGGGATTACCCAGCAGTCACTGCAGTTATCGCGAGAAACTGCATGTGACCGCCAGGAAAACATGATGGCGGCCATCAAGCAGTCCAGCCCGTGACCGCCGGAGATCTTCTGCCAGGTAAGTGCCGCTGACTCCTGACAGACCGGACCGACGGACACTGACAGTGACAGTGACAATCCCGATTCCGGTATCCGATAAGACGAAAATATCGGAACTAAGTATCGAAAGGCCGAAACAGCTAATATCGGCCGATAACCGATACTTGCGGTATCGTATCGCTCAACACTATTCAGTACTAAACTGCACATTCTGATCATCTTATGTTTGGTTTCTCCCCTTAATATGAGATGGTGAGTGAAGTATCTATAACTAATCATTCAAAGAAGCTTAGCATGGTAAATGTTTTATTTTAATGTCATGAAACACCTGGTAGTGGAAAAAGCCCTAGGACTGAATGGATATTAAAGAGAGGTTTCCAGAGCTCTTTGATAACCGGTAACATTATCCCTGACAAAATATTATAGTGAAGTACTATATTAGGGTGTCATGAGTTAGGAATCACAAAATGGAAACTATCCTCAAACAAGTCATCTTAAATACCCATTTCTGTAATCAACATAATAAAAAAAATCAGTCCAAAATAATGCCAGACCAATTAGCATAACTTTTACCAAGCCTGGTGGGGTCATCACAGTTAGGTTTTGTTAGGGAGAGTCCTGCTGAGCACATGTTAGGAGAAATTTAATCAATAAGATATAAAGGGAGATCATGTATAAATTATCACATAAGGCTAGAATGGACTTTAATCTTCCATCCTCTAAGCAAGAGCAATGGCATTTGGGAGTGATCCTCTACTCATACTTATTGGGACAAGGTAATCCAATACATAATTAGCCATTTGTCTCTAGAATTAAGAAGGCAAAAAAGATATCTCACCTATCAACAATGGGGATAGGGGAAAATATGTGTAAGTGGGTTAAGAACTGGCTCATGGATAGAAAACAAAGGGTGGTTATTAATGGAGCACACTCGGACTGGGTCACGGTTAGCAGTGGGGTACCACAGGGGTCAGTATTGGGGCTGCTTCTCTTTAACATATTTATTAATGACCTTGTAGGGGCATACAGAGTAGTATTTCAATATTTGCAGATGACACTAAACTCTGCAGGGTAATAAATACAGAGGAGGATAATTTTATATTACAGGAGGATTTATGTAAACTAGAAGCTTGGGCTGATAAATGGCAAATGAGCTTTAGTGGGGATAAATGTAAGGTCATGCACTTGGGTAGAACAAACAAGATGTATAATTATGTGCTTAATTGTAAAACACTGGGCAAAACTGTCACTGAAAAAGACCTGGGTGTATGGGTGGACGACAAACTCACATTTAGTGGCCAATGTCAGGCAGCTGCTGCCAAGGCAAATAAAATAATGGGATGCATTAAAAGAGGCATAGATGCTCATGAGGAGAACATAATTTTACCTCTATACAAGTCACTGGTGCGACCACACTTAGAATACTGTGTGCAGTTCTGGTCTCCGGTGTATAAGAAAGACATAGCTGAACTGGAGCGGGTGCAGAGAAGAGCGACCAAGTTTATTAGAGAACTGGGGGGTCTGCAATACCAAGACAGGTTATTACACTTGGGGTTATTTAGTTTGGAAAAACGAAGGCTTAGGGGTGATCTTATTACAATGTATAAATATATGAGGGGACAGTACAAAGACCTTTCTAATGATCTTTTTACTCTTAGACCTGTGACGGGGACAAGGGGGCATCCTCTACGTCTGGAGGAAAGAAGGTTTAGCCATAATCACAGACGCAGATTCTTTACTGTGAGAGCAGTGAGACTATGGAACTCTCTGCCGTCTAATGTTGTAATGAGTGATTCCTTACTAAAATTTAAGAAGGGACTGGATGCCTTTCTTGAAAAGTATAATATTACAGGCTATATTCACTAGTTTCCTAGATACAGCTGTAATGTATGTAGTACAGTTCATATAGCGTCTTGTGCTTGGGTGCGATGAAAACACAGGAGTCACAGGTTTGATATAGAAAAGTCCTGTATTACTTCATACAAGTTGGCAGAAATAGTCACACAGTTTGCAGACACAGAAACAGGAGACACAGCAGGCCAGAGTAATCCAAGCTCAGCAATCACTCTCCAATACAGATTCAGGATCTTCTTCTCTGTTACCGTAAGTCCATGCAAACGTGGGTCTTTCAAAGAGCAGGGTTCAGAGTCCACAAGTGCTTCAGAGTTCCTCAGTAGGAATAGCTGGAGTACAAGGTCCAAGGCTTACAGGAGTCAAGTCACAGGTTCACTGCAGGCTAGATTCTGAAGCACTGATTGCTCAGCTGTGGCTGCTTAAGAAGCAAAGGAGAGAATCAGGGCGGGAACATGCAAGCTGGAAACTCCATTTTGACTGAGGGCAAGATAGCTGCAGCAAGACAGAAAGTAAAATGGCTGACGAACAAACTGAGTTTCAGGAATATATACATAGAACCTTACATTACTCCCCCCTTAAGGACAACCTCCGGATGACCTCAGACCAGGCTTGTGTGGGTACCTCTGATGAAACTGACGGAGCAAGCGAGGAGCATTAACGTTATTGACCGGTTCCCATGAGTTGTCCTCCACTGGGTAGCCCTGCCATTTAATCAGATATTGTAACTGATTTCTATACAACCTGGAATCTAAAATCCTTTCCACCACAAATTCTTCCTGACCATCGACTAGCACTGGGTCAGGGCAAGGAGAGGAACGTCCAGGAAACGTATTGGGTGTCGCAGCCTTTAGTAGGGATACATGAAAGACAGGGTGGATTCTCATAGTTCTGGGCAGTTGAAGACGACAAGCAACGGCACTTATAATTTTACTGATTTTATAGGGTCCAATGTACTTATGTCCCAACTTAGACGATGGAATCCTTAACTTAAGATTTCTGGTTGACAGCCAGACCAAGTCTCCTACCTTGAAAGCTGGTGCAGGTTTACGAAATTTATCTGCTGCTTTCTTGTACCTTTCTTGAGCCGATTCCAGATTTTCCTTTAGAAGATCCATATTCTTCTGTAAAGACGTGATTCTTTCAGCCACTGCTGGTAAAGGCGTTTCTATGGGAAATCGTGGTAGAATGTTAGGATGATAACCTAGATTAGAGTAAAAAGGAGACTGTTTAGTGGAGGCACTCTGATAGTTGTTATACGAGAACTCAGCTAATGGAAGTAGATCCACCCAATCATCCTGTAGGTGGCAGATAAAGCAGCGGAGATACTGCTCCAGGGTTTGATTGGTTCGTTCGGTCTGTCCATTAGTCTGGGGATGAAAAGCAGAAGAAAGGTTTACTTTAATGTCCAATGCTGCACAGAAATTTTGCCAAAACCTAGAAGTGAATTGCACCCCTCGATCCGAAATAACCTCATCCGGTACTCCATGTAAGCGAAACACATCTTTAATCATCAAATCTGATGTCTGTTTTGCAGTGGGTAAGCCGACACAAGGGATAAAATGAGCTGCCTTTGTTAGACGGTCAACCACCACTAGAATGGTGTTCTTCCCCTGAGAGGTTGGTAACTCCACAATGAAGTCCATAGAAATGGATCCCCACGGGCGGGACGGGGTGGGAAGAGGCTGTAACAGACCAGTTGGTGAGGAGCGAGGTGTTTTGCATCTTGCACAGACCTCACATGAAGTGACATAATTCAAAACATCCTTCCTGCAAGTGGGCCACCAAAAGAAACGAGAAAGAAATTCCTGTGTCTTTAGAATTCCTCTATGCCCAGCTATCTTGGAATCGTGAATGAGTTGCAATACTCTTAATCTGACTGTTTCAGGAACATACAGACGTTGTCCCTGAATCCACACACCATTCTTAAAGACAAGACTTACGTCCCTTGGGGGTTGTGCCAAAAAGGAATCCGTGTGGTATGCTTCCTTGATGTCCTTAAGTAGGTCTTGATTATGAATTACTCCTAGGAATCTAGAGTCAGGAAGAATAGTCTTAGGAGGAGTAATTGGACGTGTCTCTGCTGAGTAAATCCTAGAGAGTGCATCAGCCTTTCCATTGCGCGATCCTGGTCTATAAGAGATGATAAAATTAAATTGGTTTAAGGAAAAGATTCCAGCGAGCCTGGGAGGAGTCAGGCACTTAGCCGACCTGATAAATTTCAAGGTTACGATGGTCATCAGGACGACTATTTGCTGTGCAGCTCCCTGAAGAAGGTGTCTCCATTCCTTGAAGGCGGCAATAATGGCCAACAACTCTCTATTGCCCACATCGTAGTTCCTCTCAGCCGAAGACAACTGCTGGGAAAAGAAGGCACAGGGATGCAAGACATTCTTCTCACCTGTTCTCTGAGAGAGTATAGCTCCAACGGCACAGTCTGAAGCATCCACCTCTATTATGAAGGCAAGCTCGGGGTTGGGATGTACTAGGATAGGTGCAGTGGTAAATTTATCTTTTAGATGGGAAAATGCTTCCTGGGCTTGGGGAGTCCAGGAAAACCTAGACTCTTTCCGGGTAAGTTGAGTGATAGGTGACACTACCTCAGAGAAATTTCTAATGAAACGTCTATAGAAGTTGGCAAACCCGATGAAGCGCTGTACCTCCTTCACATTTCTAGGACTTGGCCAATCCTTGATGGCTTGGGTTTTGCTTCCATCCATACTAATTCCTTGTGTAGACAGTACATACCCCAGAAATTGAATTTCGGTCCTATGGAATTCACACTTTTCAAGTTTGATGTAAAGATGATTTTGTCTTAGATGTTCCAAGACCATTCTCACATGTCCATGATGTTCCTCTGTGGAGTTAGAAAAAATTAGAATATCATCCAAATAAATTACCACGAATGTATCTAGGAGATCCCTGAAGATGTCATTCACCAAGTGTTGGAAAGTGGCTGGGCGGTACTCAGACCAAAAGGCATAACTAGATATTCAAAGTGTCCATAGCGTGACCTGAATGCAGTCTTCCATTCATCCCCAGGTCTAATATGGACTAAGTTATAGGCCCCACGAAGATCTAGTTTAGAGAAAATTTTGGCATGTCGCACTCTCTCCAATAACTCAGGGATTAAAGGCAATGGATAACGGTTTCTAATAGTAACCTTATTGAGTTCCCTATAGTCTACGCATGGTCTCAGAGATCCATCTTTCTTCTTTACAAAGAAGATGGGTGCACCTGCAGGAGATGAAGAGGGGCGTATGAAGCCCTTGGCTAGATTTTCATCTATGTAATCCTTTAAAGCCTTTAGCTCGGGCCCCGCCAGGGGGTAGATCTTACCAAAAGGTATCTCTGCTCCAGGCAATAATTCAATTGGACAATCATATGGACGGTGAGGAGGAAGCTGGTCAGCGTTCTTCTTGTCACATAAATCCACATAGTCCTGGTATACAGCTGGTATTTCAGGGACTGACATGATTCCTTTAGGAACAGAGCAAGCTGAAACTTTTGGACTCATCTGTTTCTCTGGAAAGTGTAATTCCTTGGTCTCCCAGTTAATGGTAGGATTCTGAGCCTGCAGCCATGGTAGCCCTAGAATAATGGGAAAGTGGGGAGAAGAGATAAGCATAAAGGACAGTTTCTCTTGATGATCTTTACCCATAAGAACCCTCAAAGGCTCTGTTTCCTGATCCACTGGTCCAGAGGTCAGCAGGGAGCCATCCACAGTTTCCATCTGTACTGGAGTAGCCTTCTTCACTGAACGTATTCCCTGTTTCAGAGCAAAGGAGACATCCATAAAATTTCCACTTGCCCCTGAGTCGATCATAGCAGAGCTAGACACCCAAGCTGAGTCAACCCAGAGTTTGATGGAAAGAAAGCAATGAGAATTGTTTTTCTTACAACTCAGCTGGGACACCGCTGAGGAAACTTGAAAAATGGCAGCGTTTACACAGTCAACGTCCTCAGAGGTAACGGAGTTTAAGTCCGAGAAATCAAGATCTGTTGCTGCAGATCTCTCTGGAGCCTGAGGCTCGGACCTGACAGATCCCCTCTCGCAACACTCACAATGAATGAGTGCTGCAGTAGTCTTACGAGAACGGCTGGGGCAGTTTATAATGAAGTGCCCTGACTTACCACAATAGAAACATAGATTCTCCTTAAAACGATGTTCCTTGCGTGCATCACTAACCCGTCGTTGTAAAGAGTCTACCTGCATGGGTTCAGGTTCAGGTTCCCGTGTAATCCTACTCAAAGGTTCCTTAGCTGGAGAGGAAGGTAGGAAAAGGTTAGTACGATTGCTTTCGAACCATCTCTCTTGCCTGCGTTCAGTCAGACGAGTATCAATACGGATGCAGTAGTTAATAAAGTCACCTAACGCAGTGGGAGGGTCGGCACGAGCAAGTTCATCCTTAATCAGTGGAGATAACCCCTTTCGAAAAATAGATTTTTTGGCGGAACTGTCCCAGGTGGTATCAAGGGCCCATCTCCTGAAATCCAAGGCATATTCAGCTACCGAGTGCTTACCTTGGCGCAAAGCTAACATGGCTGCTTCAGCTGTTGCACCTCGATTGGGGTCATCAAACACCTGCCCCATGGCTGAAATAAAATCATCAAGGTGATTCAAACAATCATCCTCAGTCTCAATCAGAGGGTTTGCCCACATTAAAGCCTTGTTGGTAAGCAACATAATTATAGTAAGCACCTTAGATCGTTCAGTGGGAAATTGTGAAGCATGTGCAGAAAAAAAAAGATTGCATTGATTAATAAATCCCCTGAATTTCTCACGTTCACCGCCAAAACGAAAAGGGGGCAACTTGGGAATCCCAGCACTCGGGGCTACGGCAGGAGCCTGGACTCGCCCCTCTAGAACCTCAATCCTGGCTCGCAAATCCTGGTAGTCTGTCCAACCACTTGCAAATTGTGATTATTGAGGTCCTGTAGATTTGTAAAACGGGTCTTTATATTCTGCAAATCTGCAAGGATATTATCAGTCACTCCGCAAAGTTCCTTTATGCGGGCCTCCATTTTCCAGATCTTTTAAGACAGGATTACTGGAAGAAGAGGAGAGAAAAAAAAACAATAGTGTTCACCTGTGGCAACACTGCAGAGAGAAAAAAAAATTAAGGGAACTGCTCACCTGGAATGGTTGTGAGAAGTCACAACCACTATCATCACAGAAAGTTTCAACCAGACATCTGATATCCAGAGTTACAGCAGACAAAAAAGAGAAAAGAAAGGAAAAAAAAAAAAAAAACAATAGTGTTTACCTGTGGTAACACTGCAAAAAGAAAAAACTTAAGGGAATTGCTCACCTGGAATGGTTGTGAGAAGTCACAACCACTGTCATCACAGAAAGTACAACCGGATGTCTGATATCCACAGTACAGCAGACACAGCCTTCCAGACCCAGCAGACACTAACGTTTTGGCTTCAGAATCTTGTAATGTATGTAGTACAGTTCATATAGCGTCTTGTGCTTGGGTGCGATGAAAACACAGGAGTCACAGGTTTGATATAGAAAAGTCCTGTATTACTTCATACAAGTTGGCAGAAATAGTCACACAGTTTGCAGACACAGAAACAGGAGACACAGCAGGCCAGAGTAATCCAAGCTCAGCAATCACTCTCCAATACAGATTCAGGATCTTCTTCTCTGTTACCGTAAGTCCATGCAAACGTGGGTCTTTCAAAGAGCAGGGTTCAGAGTCCACAAGTGCTTCAGAGTTCCTCAGTAGGAATAGCTGGAGTACAAGGTCCAAGGCTTACAGGAGTCAAGTCACAGGTTCACTGCAGGCTAGATTCTGAAGCACTGATTGCTCAGCTGTGGCTGCTTAAGAAGCAAAGGAGAGAATCAGGGCGGGAACATGCAAGCTGGAAACTCCATTTTGACTGAGGGCAAGATAGCTGCAGCAAGACAGAAAGTAAAATGGCTGACGAACAAACTGAGTTTCAGGAATATATACATAGAACCTTACAACAGCGTTGATCCAGGGAGCTAGTCTGATTGCCTTATGTGGAGTCGGGAAGGAATTTTTTTCCCCAATGTGAAGCTTACTGTTTGCCACTTGGGTTTTTTTTGCCTTCCTCTGGATCAACATGTTAGGGCAGGTTAGGATAGGATATGGGTTGAACTAGATGGACTTAAAGTCTTCCTTCAACCTTAATAACTATGTTACTATGTTACTATCGAGACAGAAAGTAGAGGATCTTATAGTTTTCAAGTTGAATGAAGACACAAAGCAATTAAGTATTCCCTAACATGTTGACCCAGAGGAAGGCAGGTAAAAACCCAATGAGGCAGTGATAAATTGCACCATACTAAAAAAAATCCTTCTTTCCTCTAACAAGAACAAGGATGAATTCTCATTGCCACACAGTAAGAAAAAAAAAAAAGGATCTACCTGTGGCCAAACATTTTTGTCTCCCTGATCACAGCACCATGGACATGAAAATACTTGTATTAAAAAATAACTTCAAATCTCAGAGAGACAGAAGAGTCTGGGAGTATAAACTCATGACAAATGTTGACACACTCAGTGCAGGAATGAAAGTGTCGCATGAATTTATGTCCTTTTGCTTCAATTAAGGAATTTGCTCCTCAGACCTTGTGGGGGGTGTAAGGTGGCCAGGGTGGTCGTTGTGGCAACGAGCTTTATGGTTCCCACACCCTGGCTCCCCTCAGTTAAAACACAATGTCTCTTCTGCTGCACATGCAGCATGGGCAGCAAAACACCAGCTTCCTGTCAGCCCCTCGTCTGGTTCCAATTGGGAAAGATGCCGAGAATGCCATCTCCGCTGTTCCCACCCAGGTCATTGACCCCGGATCCTTCCTGGGGATGGTCCAGTTGAGCTGGTGCCCAACTGCACTATTCTCCATCCTGTGGCCCCTTCTTGTCATAGCAGCTTTATCCCCACAGCCTGCAACTGTCTAATCCACTGCATGCACCTTGCCCTGGGCAAGGCTGCCCTGCCTCTGGCTCTAATCAGGAAGTGCCAGTCCTATATCTCCCTGCTCCTTGCTGCTCTGCTCTGCTCTGTGGCCCATCCCATTTGCTTCCTGCATCTAGCTAACACTCCTGTCTATTCAAGTATATATCTCTAATGTGCCCCACTAATCTAACCCCACTATTATCATATGTTAACATCTATACCATCCCTAATCCTAAACATAGTACATGACATTACAGTGCATAAATGGCACATTTCACAATAGTAATCAATGAGATCACACATGTAATTATGCGAATAGCTTCCAGGGGAGAAGAGACACTTGAGATTCCCCGCCACTTCCTTACAGTGGCATCACAACACAGAACCAGGCCCCAATCAGATGACAATAAAACTTTCACACTCCTAATCTATGAACTGTTCCAATATTAATGGTCTCAACTGTTTATCTCTCTCCCATAATGATAGTTTTGCTTTATGTCACTTGTCTTCTCTATTGCATTATTTCTGTGCGGTGTTGTGTATAAATATGTGTTTCTTCAGATTTTGTATTAGTCTTCGCCTGATGAAGAGACCTGAGTAGTCTTGAAAGCTTGCAATATGTTACTATCTTTTCAGTTAGCCAATAAAAGGTATCAATCACTGAGGACTCTCAATTCTAAATATTTTTCTATCTACTGACTAACACAGTACAAAGTATATATATATATATATAATATATATATAATATATATATATATATTCCTTCTTTCCTCTAGACATAGAGGTTGCACTTCTTCATCATTACATGCCCAGGTGTAAAATGATTATTTGAAAGATATCTGTGCAATTCACTTTTATATTTGTACTTTGTAAATATAATTAGCCTTTACTGCCTTCAGCATTCATTGCCTTCAGAACAAGGCTCCATAAACATATAGTATATTGTAAAAGCAACTTATGTACACACATAAACCCTGTCTGATCCAGCTAGTTGGATTTGAAGTCACACAACTTCGAAAAGATAGGTAGAGGCACAAGATACCCATGCAAGTGCCTGGCACCTGAGCAAGTAGGAGGGCCCACTAGCCATCAGGAACATCATGCTATGGGGCCCGTGAGCGAATGGTGGCATTATACTGTATGGAGCATTATATATGGACCACTATACTGTGTGGAGCATTATATGAGGCCCATTATACAGTATGGAGCATTATATGGGGCCAATTATTGTGTAAGGAGCATTATATGGGGCCCAATATTCTGCATGTAGAATTTTATAGGGCCCATTGTTCTATATGCAGCATTATATGGGGCCCATTATTCTGCATGGAGCATTATACGGGGCACTTTATTCTGTATGCAGCATTATATGGGGCCCATTATTCTGTATGCATCATTATATCTGACCCATTATTTTGTTCGCAGCATTACATGGGGTCCATTGTAAATGGAGCATTATACGGGGTGCATTATTCTATATGGAGCATTTAATTGGGTCCATTTTTCTGTATTGAGCATTATATGGAGTCCATTATTCTATATGAAGCATGATATGGGGCCCATTATTCGGTATGGAGCAATATATGGGGCCCATTATACTGAATTGAGCAATATATGGGGTCCATTAACCTGTATGGAGGTCTATACTGTCTGGTCTAAAATGGAAACTTTTGAATCTCCCCAGAGCATGCACTATGCACTTCAAGGATTCGCCGGTTTCTGAGCTATTGTAGAATTTACAATAGATATCACTCATGTAATGTAAGAAGTAAGTGAAATTTTTGGTATTGTACTATACCGATATTTCTCTGCCATATCTGTGCATCATGTATCGTGGTATTTGTTAAAGCGGCCCATAGAGACTCTTTCGCCCTGAGGCCCACTAAAACCTGGAGTCAGCCCTCGTTTTTCATACAACTACAATTTACTACATACAGTACAGACCAAAAGTTTGGACACACCTTCTCATTCAAAGATTTTTCTGTATTTTCATGACTAAGAAAATTGTAGAATCACACTGAAGGCATCAAAACTATGAATTAACACATGTAGGATTATACATTACACTTTACAAAAAAGTGTGAAACAACTGAAAATATGTCTTATATTCTAGGTTCTTCAAAGTAGCCACCTTTTGCTTTGATTACTGCTTTGCACGCAGAAAAGGTGAACGGATGGACTCTACATGCCTAGTTCCCACCGTGAAGCATGGAGGAGGTGGTGTGATGGTGTGGGGGTGCTTTGCTGGTGACACTGTTGGGGATTTATTCAAAATTGAAGCGGTGAGCGGTCCAGCTCACCCCAAACCATCTTGATTGGGTTCAGGTCTGGTGACTGTGGAGGCCAGGACATCTGGCGTAGCACCTCAACACTCTCCTTCTTGGTCAAATAGCCCTTACACAGTCTGGAGGTGTGTTTGGGGTCATTGTCCTGTTGAAAAATAAATGATGGTCCAACTAAACGCAAACCGGATGGAATAGCATGCCGCTGCAAGATGCTGTAGTAGCCATGCTGGTTCACTATGCCTTCAATTTTGAATAAATCCCCAACGGTGTCACCAGCAAAGCACCCCCACACCATCACACCACCTCCTCCATGCTTCACGGTGGAAACCAGGCATGTAGAATCCATCCGTTCACCTTT
>JARQOD010000006.1:191128296-191377155 GCA_033576555.1 Oophaga sylvatica | reverse complement strand
TCACAGTTAGGTTTTGTTAGGGAGAGTCCTGCTGAGCACATGTTAGGAGAAATTTAATCAATAAGATATAAAGGGAGATCATGTATAAATTATCACATAAGGCTAGAATGGACTTTAATCTTCCATCCTCTAAGCAAGAGCAATGGCATTTGGGAGTGATCCTCTACTCATACTTATTGGGACAAGGTAATCCAATACATAATTAGCCATTTGTCTCTAGAATTAAGAAGGCAAAAAAGATATCTCACCTATCAACAATGGGATAGGGGAAAATATGTGTAAGTGGGTTAAGAACTGGCTCATGGATAGAAAACAAAGGGTGGTTATTAATGGAGCACACTCGGACTGGGTCACGGTTAGCAGTGGGTACCACAGGGGTCAGTATTGGGGCTGCTTCTCTTTAACATATTTATTAATGACCTTGTAGGGGCATACAGAGTAGTATTTCAATATTTGCAGATGACACTAAACTCTGCAGGGTAATAAATACAGAGGAGGATAATTTATATTACAGGAGGATTTATGTAAACTAGAAGCTTGGGCTGATAAATGGCAAATGAGCTTTAGTGGGGATAAATGTAAGGTCATGCACTTGGGTAGAACAAACAAGATGTATAATTATGTGCTTAATTGTAAAACACTGGGCAAAACTGTCACTGAAAAAGACCTGGGTGTATGGGTGGACGACAAACTCACATTTAGTGGCCAATGTCAGGCAGCTGCTGCCAAGGCAAATAAAATAATGGGATGCATTAAAAGAGGCATAGATGCTCATGAGGAGAACATAATTTTACCTCTATACAAGTCACTGGTGCGACCACACTTAGAATACTGTGTGCAGTTCTGGTCTCCGGTGTATAAGAAAGACATAGCTGAACTGGAGCGGGTGCAGAGAAGAGCGACCAAGTTTATTAGAGAACTGGGGGGTCTGCAATACCAAGACAGGTTATTACACTTGGGGTTATTTAGTTTGGAAAAACGAAGGCTTAGGGGTGATCTTATTACAATGTATAAATATATGAGGGACAGTACAAAGACCTTTCTAATGATCTTTTTACTCTTAGACCTGTGACGGGGACAAGGGGGCATCCTCTACGTCTGGAGGAAAGAAGGTTTAGCCATAATCACAGACGCAGATTCTTTACTGTGAGAGCAGTGAGACTATGGAACTCTCTGCCGTCTAATGTTGTAATGAGTGATTCCTTACTAAAATTTAAGAAGGGACTGGATGCCTTTCTTGAAAAGTATAATATTACAGGCTATATTCACTAGTTTCCTAGATACAGCTGTAATGTATGTAGTACAGTTCATATAGCGTCTTGTGCTTGGGTGCGATGAAAACACAGGAGTCACAGGTTTGATATAGAAAAGTCCTGTATTACTTCATACAAGTTGGCAGAAATAGTCACACAGTTTGCAGACACAGAAACAGGAGACACAGCAGGCCAGAGTAATCCAAGCTCAGCAATCACTCTCCAATACAGATTCAGGATCTTCTTCTCTGTTACCGTAAGTCCATGCAAACGTGGGTCTTTCAAAGAGCAGGTTCAGAGTCCACAAGTGCTTCAGAGTTCCTCAGTAGGAATAGCTGGAGTACAAGGTCCAAGGCTTACAGGAGTCAAGTCACAGGTTCACTGCAGGCTAGATTCTGAAGCACTGATTGCTCAGCTGTGGCTGCTTAAGAAGCAAAGGAGAGAATCAGGGCGGGAACATGCAAGCTGGAAACTCCATTTTGACTGAGGGCAAGATAGCTGCAGCAAGACAGAAAGTAAAATGGCTGACGAACAAACTGAGTTTCAGGAATATATACATAGAACCTTACATTACTCCCCCTTAAGGACAACCTCCGGATGACCTCAGACCAGCTTGTGTGGGTACCTCTGATGAAACTGACGGAGCAAGCGAGGAGCATTAACGTTATTGACCGGTTCCCATGAGTTGTCCTCCACTGGGTAGCCCTGCCATTTAATCAGATATTGTAACTGATTTCTATACAACCTGGAATCTAAAATCCTTTCCACCACAAATTCTTCCTGACCATCGACTAGCACTGGGTCAGGGCAAGGAGAGGAACGTCCAGGAAACGTATTGGGTGTCGCAGCCTTTAGTAGGGATACATGAAAGACAGGGTGGATTCTCATAGTTCTGGGCAGTTGAAGACGACAAGCAACGGCACTTATAATTTTACTGATTTTATAGGGTCCAATGTACTTATGTCCCAACTTAGACGATGGAATCCTTAACTTAAGATTTCTGGTTGACAGCCAGACCAAGTCTCCTACCTTGAAAGCTGGTGCAGGTTTACGAAATTTATCTGCTGCTTTCTTGTACCTTTCTTGAGCCGATTCCAGATTTTCCTTTAGAAGATCCATATTCTTCTGTAAAGACGTGATTCTTTCAGCCACTGCTGGTAAAGGCGTTTCTATGGGAAATCGTGGTAGAATGTTAGGATGATAACCTAGATTAGAGTAAAAAGGAGACTGTTTAGTGAGGCACTCTGATAGTTGTTATACGAGAACTCAGCTAATGGAAGTAGATCCACCCAATCATCCTGTAGGTGGCAGATAAAGCAGCGGAGATACTGCTCCAGGGTTTGATTGGTTCGTTCGGTCTGTCCATTAGTCTGGGGATGAAAAGCAGAAGAAAGGTTTACTTTAATGTCCAATGCTGCACAGAAATTTTGCCAAAACCTAGAAGTGAATTGCACCCCTCGATCCGAAATAACCTCATCCGGTACTCCATGTAAGCGAAACACATCTTTAATCATCAAATCTGATGTCTGTTTTGCAGTGGGTAAGCCGACACAAGGGATAAAATGAGCTGCCTTTGTTAGACGGTCAACCACCACTAGAATGGTGTTCTTCCCCTGAGAGGTTGGTAACTCCACAATGAAGTCCATAGAAATGGATCCCCACGGGCGGGACGGGGTGGGAAGAGGCTGTAACAGACCAGTTGGTGAGGAGCGAGGTGTTTTGCATCTTGCACAGACCTCACATGAAGTGACATAATTCAAAACATCCTTCCTGCAAGTGGGCCACCAAAAGAAACGAGAAAGAAATTCCTGTGTCTTTAGAATTCCTCTATGCCCAGCTATCTTGGAATCGTGAATGAGTTGCAATACTCTTAATCTGACTGTTTCAGGAACATACAGACGTTGTCCCTGAATCCACACACCATTCTTAAAGACAAGACTTACGTCCCTTGGGGTTGTGCCAAAAAGGAATCCGTGTGGTATGCTTCCTTGATGTCCTTAAGTAGGTCTTGATTATGAATTACTCCTAGGAATCTAGAGTCAGGAAGAATAGTCTTAGGAGGAGTAATTGGACGTGTCTCTGCTGAGTAAATCCTAGAGAGTGCATCAGCCTTTCCATTGCGCGATCCTGGTCTATAAGAGATGAAAAATTAAATTGGTTTAAGAAAAGATTCCAGCGAGCCTGGCGAGGAGTCAGGCACTTAGCCGACCTGATAAACTCAAGGTTACGATGGTCTGTCAGGACGACTATTTGCTGTGCAGCTCCCTGAAGAAGGTGTCTCCATTCTTTGAAGGCGGCAATAATGGCCAACAACTCTCTATTGCCCACATCGTAGTTCCTCTCAGCCGAAGACAACTGCTGGGAAAAGAAGGCACAGGGATGCAAGACATTCTTCTCACCTGTTCTCTGAGAGAGTATAGCTCCAACGGCACAGTCTGAAGCATCCACCTCTATTATGAAGGCAAGCTCGGGGTTGGGATGTACTAGGATAGGTGCAGTGGTAAATTTATCTTTTAGATGGGAAAATGCTTCCTGGGCTTGGGGAGTCCAGGAAAACCTAGACTCTTTCCGGGTAAGTTGAGTGATAGGTGACACTACCTCAGAGAAATTTCTAATGAAACGTCTATAGAAGTTGGCAAACCCGATGAAGCGCTGTACCTCCTTCACATTTCTAGGACTTGGCCAATCCTTGATGGCTTGGGTTTTGCTTCCATCCATACTAATTCCTTGTGTAGACAGTACATACCCCAGAAATTGAATTTCGGTCCTATGGAATTCACACTTTTCAAGTTTGATGTAAAGATGATTTTGTCTTAGATGTTCCAAGACCATTCTCACATGTCCATGATGTTCCTCTGTGGAGTTAGAAAAAATTAGAATATCATCCAAATAAATTACCACGAATGTATCTAGGAGATCCCTGAAGATGTCATTCACCAAGTGTTGGAAAGTGGCTGGGGCGGTACTCAGACCAAAAGGCATAACTAGATATTCAAAGTGTCCATAGCGTGACCTGAATGCAGTCTTCCATTCATCCCCAGGTCTAATATGGACTAAGTTATAGGCCCCACGAAGATCTAGTTTAGAGAAAATTTTGGCATGTCGCACTCTCTCCAATAACTCAGGGATTAAAGGCAATGGATAACGGTTTCTAATAGTAACCTTATTGAGTTCCCTATAGTCTACGCATGGTCTCAGAGATCCATCTTTCTTCTTTACAAAGAAGATGGGTGCACCTGCAGGAGATGAAGAGGGGCGTATGAAGCCCTTGGCTAGATTTTCATCTATGTAATCCTTTAAAGCCTTTAGCTCGGGCCCCGCCAGGGGGTAGATCTTACCAAAAGGTATCTCTGCTCCAGGCAATAATTCAATTGGACAATCATATGGACGGTGAGGAGGAAGCTGGTCAGCGTTCTTCTTGTCACATAAATCCACATAGTCCTGGTATACAGCTGGTATTTCAGGGACTGACATGATTCCTTTAGGAACAGAGCAAGCTGAAACTTTTGGACTCATCTGTTTCTCTGGAAAGTGTAATTCCTTGGTCTCCCAGTTAATGGTAGGATTCTGAGCCTGCAGCCATGGTAGCCCTAGAATAATGGGAAAGTGGGGAGAAGAGATAAGCATAAAGGACAGTTTCTCTTGATGATCTTTACCCATAAGAACCCTCAAAGGCTCTGTTTCCTGATCCACTGGTCCAGAGGTCAGCAGGGAGCCATCCACAGTTTCCATCTGTACTGGAGTAGCCTTCTTCACTGAACGTATTCCCTGTTTCAGAGCAAAGGAGACATCCATAAAATTTCCACTTGCCCCTGAGTCGATCATAGCAGAGCTAGACACCCAAGCTGAGTCAACCCAGAGTTTGATGGAAAGAAAGCAATGAGAATTGTTTTTCTTACAACTCAGCTGGGACACCGCTGAGGAAACTTGAAAAATGGCAGCGTTTACACAGTCAACGTCCTCAGAGGTAACGGAGTTTAAGTCCGAGAAATCAAGATCTGTTGCTGCAGATCTCTCTGGAGCCTGAGGCTCGGACCTGACAGATCCCCTCTCGCAACACTCACAATGAATGAGTGCTGCAGTAGTCTTACGAGAACGGCTGGGGCAGTTTATAATGAAGTGCCCTGACTTACCACAATAGAAACATAGATTCTCCTTAAAACGATGTTCCTTGCGTGCATCACTAACCCGTCGTTGTAAAGAGTCTACCTGCATGGGTTCAGGTTCAGGTTCCCGTGTAATCCTACTCAAAGGTTCCTTAGCTGGAGAGGAAGGTAGGAAAAGGTTAGTACGATTGCTTTCGAACCATCTCTCTTGCCTGCGTTCAGTCAGACGAGTATCAATACGGATGCAGTAGTTAATAAAGTCACCTAACGCAGTGGGAGGGTCGGCACGAGCAAGTTCATCCTTAATCAGTGGAGATAACCCCTTTCGAAAAATAGATTTTTTGGCGGAACTGTCCCAGGTGGTATCAAGGGCCCATCTCCTGAAATCCAAGGCATATTCAGCTACCGAGTGCTTACCTTGGCGCAAAGCTAACATGGCTGCTTCAGCTGTTGCACCTCGATTGGGGTCATCAAACACCTGCCCCATGGCTGAAATAAAATCATCAAGGTGATTCAAACAATCATCCTCAGTCTCAATCAGAGGGTTTGCCCACATTAAAGCCTTGTTGGTAAGCAACATAATTATAGTAAGCACCTTAGATCGTTCAGTGGGAAATTGTGAAGCATGTGCAGAAAAAAAAAGATTGCATTGATTAATAAATCCCCTGAATTTCTCACGTTCACCGCCAAAACGAAAAGGGGGCAACTTGGGAATCCCAGCACTCGGGGCTACGGCAGGAGCCTGGACTCGCCCCTCTAGAACCTCAATCCTGGCTCGCAAATCCTGGGTAGTCTGTCCAACCACTTGCAAATTGTGATTATTGAGGTCCTGTAGATTTGTAAAACGGGTCTTTATATTCTGCAAATCTGCAAGGATATTATCAGTCACTCCGCAAAGTTCCTTTATGCGGGCCTCCATTTTCCAGATCTTTTAAGACAGGATTACTGGAAGAAGAGGAGAGAAAAAAAAACAATAGTGTTCACCTGTGGCAACACTGCAGAGAGAAAAAAAAATTAAGGGAACTGCTCACCTGGAATGGTTGTGAGAAGTCACAACCACTATCATCACAGAAAGTTTCAACCAGACATCTGATATCCAGAGTTACAGCAGACAAAAAAGAGAAAAGAAAGGAAAAAAAAAAAAAAAAAACAATAGTGTTTACCTGTGGTAACACTGCAAAAAGAAAAAACTTAAGGGAATTGCTCACCTGGAATGGTTGTGAGAAGTCACAACCACTGTCATCACAGAAAGTACAACCGGATGTCTGATATCCACAGTACAGCAGACACAGCCTTCCAGACCCAGCAGACACTAACGTTTTGGCTTCAGAATCTTGTAATGTATGTAGTACAGTTCATATAGCGTCTTGTGCTTGGGTGCGATGAAAACACAGGAGTCACAGGTTTGATATAGAAAAGTCCTGTATTACTTCATACAAGTTGGCAGAAATAGTCACACAGTTTGCAGACACAGAAACAGGAGACACAGCAGGCCAGAGTAATCCAAGCTCAGCAATCACTCTCCAATACAGATTCAGGATCTTCTTCTCTGTTACCGTAAGTCCATGCAAACGTGGGTCTTTCAAAGAGCAGGGTTCAGAGTCCACAAGTGCTTCAGAGTTCCTCAGTAGGAATAGCTGGAGTACAAGGTCCAAGGCTTACAGGAGTCAAGTCACAGGTTCACTGCAGGCTAGATTCTGAAGCACTGATTGCTCAGCTGTGGCTGCTTAAGAAGCAAAGGAGAGAATCAGGGCGGGAACATGCAAGCTGGAAACTCCATTTTGACTGAGGGCAAGATAGCTGCAGCAAGACAGAAAGTAAAATGGCTGACGAACAAACTGAGTTTCAGGAATATATACATAGAACCTTACAACAGCGTTGATCCAGGGAGCTAGTCTGATTGCCTTATGTGGAGTCGGGAAGGAATTTTTTTCCCCAATGTGAAGCTTACTGTTTGCCACTTGGGTTTTTTTTGCCTTCCTCTGGATCAACATGTTAGGGCAGGTTAGGATAGGATATGGGTTGAACTAGATGGACTTAAAGTCTTCCTTCAACCTTAATAACTATGTTACTATGTTACTATCGAGACAGAAAGTAGAGGATCTTATAGTTTTCAAGTTGAATGAAGACACAAAGCAATTAAGTATTCCCTAACATGTTGACCCAGAGGAAGGCAGGTAAAAACCCAATGAGGCAGTGATAAATTGCACCATACTAAAAAAATCCTTCTTTCCTCTAACAAGAACAAGGATGAATTCTCATTGCCACACAGTAAGAAAAAAAAAAAAGGATCTACCTGTGGCCAAACATTTTTGTCTCCCTGATCACAGCACCATGGACATGAAAATACTTGTATTAAAAAATAACTTCAAATCTCAGAGAGACAGAAGAGTCTGGGAGTATAAACTCATGACAAATGTTGACACACTCAGTGCAGGAATGAAAGTGTCGCATGAATTTATGTCCTTTTGCTTCAATTAAGGAATTTGCTCCTCAGACCTTGTGGGGGGTGTAAGGTGGCCAGGGTGGTCGTTGTGGCAACGAGCTTTATGGTTCCCACACCCTGGCTCCCCTCAGTTAAAACACAATGTCTCTTCTGCTGCACATGCAGCATGGGCAGCAAAACACCAGCTTCCTGTCAGCCCCTCGTCTGGTTCCAATTGGGAAAGATGCCGAGAATGCCATCTCCGCTGTTCCCACCCAGGTCATTGACCCCGGATCCTTCCTGGGGATGGTCCAGTTGAGCTGGTGCCCAACTGCACTATTCTCCATCCTGTGGCCCCTTCTTGTCATAGCAGCTTTATCCCCACAGCCTGCAACTGTCTAATCCACTGCATGCACCTTGCCCTGGGCAAGGCTGCCCTGCCTCTGGCTCTAATCAGGAAGTGCCAGTCCTATATCTCCCTGCTCCTTGCTGCTCTGCTCTGCTCTGTGGCCCATCCCATTTGCTTCCTGCATCTAGCTAACACTCCTGTCTATTCAAGTATATATCTCTAATGTGCCCCACTAATCTAACCCCACTATTATCATATGTTAACATCTATACCATCCCTAATCCTAAACATAGTACATGACATTACAGTGCATAAATGGCACATTTCACAATAGTAATCAATGAGATCACACATGTAATTATGCGAATAGCTTCCAGGGGAGAAGAGACACTTGAGATTCCCCGCCACTTCCTTACAGTGGCATCACAACACAGAACCAGGCCCCAATCAGATGACAATAAAACTTTCACACTCCTAATCTATGAACTGTTCCAATATTAATGGTCTCAACTGTTTATCTCTCTCCCATAATGATAGTTTTGCTTTATGTCACTTGTCTTCTCTATTGCATTATTTCTGTGCGGTGTTGTGTATAAATATGTGTTTCTTCAGATTTTGTATTAGTCTTCGCCTGATGAAGAGACCTGAGTAGTCTTGAAAGCTTGCAATATGTTACTATCTTTTCAGTTAGCCAATAAAAGGTATCAATCACTGAGGACTCTCAATTCTAAATATTTTTCTATCTACTGACTAACACAGTACAAAGATATATATATATATATATATATATATATATATTATATATATATTTTTCCTTCTTTCCTCTAGACATAGAGGTTGCACTTCTTCATCATTACATGCCCAGGTGTAAAATGATTATTTGAAAGATATCTGTGCAATTCACTTTTATATTTGTACTTTGTAAATATAATTAGCCTTTACTGCCTTCAGCATTCATTGCCTTCAGAACAAGGCTCCATAAACATATAGTATATTGTAAAAGCAACTTATGTACACACATAAACCCCTGTCTGATCCAGCTAGTTGGATTTGAAGTCACACAACTTCGAAAAGATAGGTAGAGGCACAAGATACCCATGCAAGTGCCTGGCACCTGAGCAAGTAGGAGGGCCCACTAGCCATCAGGAACATCATGCTATGGGGCCCGTGAGCGAATGGTGGCATTATACTGTATGGAGCATTATATATGGACCACTATACTGTGTGGAGCATTATATGAGGCCCATTATACAGTATGGAGCATTATATGGGGCCAATTATTGTGTAAGGAGCATTATATGGGGCCCAATATTCTGCATGTAGAATTTTATAGGGCCCATTGTTCTATATGCAGCATTATATGGGGCCCATTATTCTGCATGGAGCATTATACGGGGCACTTTATTCTGTATGCAGCATTATATGGGGCCCATTATTCTGTATGCATCATTATATCTGACCCATTATTTTGTTCGCAGCATTACATGGGGTCCATTGTAAATGGAGCATTATACGGGGTGCATTATTCTATATGGAGCATTTAATTGGGTCCATTTTTCTGTATTGAGCATTATATGGAGTCCATTATTCTATATGAAGCATGATATGGGGCCCATTATTCGGTATGGAGCAATATATGGGGCCCATTATACTGAATTGAGCAATATATGGGGTCCATTAACCTGTATGGAGGTCTATACTGTCTGGTCTAAAATGGAAACTTTTGAATCTCCCCAGAGCATGCACTATGCACTTCAAGGATTCGCCGGTTTCTGAGCTATTGTAGAATTTACAATAGATATCACTCATGTAATGTAAGAAGTAAGTGAAATTTTTGGTATTGTACTATACCGATATTTCTCTGCCATATCTGTGCATCATGTATCGTGGTATTTGTTAAAGCGGCCCATAGAGACTCTTTCGCCCTGAGGCCCACTAAAACCTGGAGTCAGCCCTCGTTTTTCATACAACTACAATTTACTACATACAGTACAGACCAAAAGTTTGGACACACCTTCTCATTCAAAGATTTTTCTGTATTTTCATGACTAAGAAAATTGTAGAATCACACTGAAGGCATCAAAACTATGAATTAACACATGTAGGATTATACATTACACTTTACAAAAAAGTGTGAAACAACTGAAAATATGTCTTATATTCTAGGTTCTTCAAAGTAGCCACCTTTTGCTTTGATTACTGCTTTGCACGCAGAAAAGGTGAACGGATGGACTCTACATGCCTAGTTCCCACCGTGAAGCATGGAGGAGGTGGTGTGATGGTGTGGGGGTGCTTTGCTGGTGACACTGTTGGGGATTTATTCAAAATTGAAGCGGTGAGCGGTCCAGCTCACCCCAAACCATCTTGATTGGGTTCAGGTCTGGTGACTGTGGAGGCCAGGACATCTGGCGTAGCACCTCAACACTCTCCTTCTTGGTCAAATAGCCCTTACACAGTCTGGAGGTGTGTTTGGGGTCATTGTCCTGTTGAAAAATAAATGATGGTCCAACTAAACGCAAACCGGATGGAATAGCATGCCGCTGCAAGATGCTGTAGTAGCCATGCTGGTTCACTATGCCTTCAATTTTGAATAAATCCCCAACGGTGTCACCAGCAAAGCACCCCCACACCATCACACCACCTCCTCCATGCTTCACGGTGGAAACCAGGCATGTAGAATCCATCCGTTCACCTTTTCTGCGTGCAAAGCAGTAGTCAAAGCAAAAGGTGGCTACTTTGAAGAACCTAGACTATAAGACATATTTCCAGTTGTTTCACACTTTTTTGTAAAGTGTAATATATAATTCCACATGTGTTAATTCATAGTTTTGATGCCTTCAGTGTGATTCTACAATTTTCATAGCCATGAAAATACACAAAAATCTTTGAATGAGATGGTGTGTCCAAACTTTTGGTCTGTACTGTATGTAGAAATGTTCGTGTGATAACATTTGTCAGGAGTGCTTCTTTAAAGAGAATCTGTCACCATGACAATGTAGTCTGATCTGCAAGTATCATGATACAAAGCAGGGGGAGCTGAGCAGATTGATATACAGTTTTTTGAGAAAAGATTTAGCTTACCCTATGTTTTAATAATATAAACTTCGGCTCTTTCTGTGATTTTTTTGGTCCAGTGGGCGGTCCTATCAGTGACTGACAGCTTTCTTTGTATGTGTGCATGCAGAAATAACTGTCAGTCACTGATAGAACCATCCACTGGATGAAAAATCCCAGAAAGAGCATAGGTTTAAATTCTGAAAACATGAGTTATACTGATTTTTTTTTGGAAAACTATACATCACTCTGCTCAACTACCCCTGTTTTATAACATGATGCTTGCAGATTGAACTGCATTTTCATGGTGACAGGTTCCCTTTAAGCATCACACTATAGTGACAGTTTAGGTAAGGTATATTTGATGGCAGATTTACTTTAAGCGCTATATTATCACACCATTTCGGCGTTACTATAGTAAAATAATAAAATTTATGTTGATTTTCACTTTAAATTCATTCTGTTTTCCATCTGAAATTAAATTAATCTTTCCAAGATGAACTTTATATTTTTTTTAATTAAAGAAAACATTATCATTAATGATCACTGAATAATTGCACTGAACAGAAATGAAGATGTCACAAAAGCAAAATCTATTTATTTTATGTGCTCCCATGCTGGAATGGTTTATGACCTACAATAAACCTATTAAACTACTGGTAATAAAGGATTGTAATTAGTGATAAAACCTTGTTGTTTAGTGAGCCAAGACAGTCATCTTTAGTTTGGATTTTATTGACTCTAATCTGAATGAAACCTTCCACAATGTCAAACAGCTTCCTGGTGCAGTTATACTTCAGCATGTGCAATAATGAGAAGCATTTCCATTCAGCAGATTTTTCCGAAACATTGAATTAAGTGTGCGGTGTGAATTACAAATGACCTGGGCTTTATATCAAGGACTACAATGTTGCTAATTACAACATATTAAGTAAATAAAGTATATAAGGGCATGTTATCTGACTTTTTCTTGCAGTAATTGTCTTGTGGTATGATTCTGTATTAATAAACATAAAACAGTATATGAAATACCCAACAGTTTATCTGTAAACATAAACACAATTCATCAAGAAGAAGCACTGCCACTGCCATATGTAGCATAGCATATTGGTGATAAGATCAAGTTGAGAGCTACAGTATATGTGTTGAATATGTAATATTACATTAAATTGTTATTACAATCAGGAAATTAAGTTTTCCAATATTGTGAAAAATATCATAATCCTGCCAGCCTTATTCTTCCAGAAAACAAAAGTCTGACTTAGTAAATTCTGACAACAGGAGATGTCTCTCTCATACCACTAGAGGAAGAAGAGACACTCTGCAAAACACCAGCTTAAGTGACAATGACCCTATCTGGAAGAATTCATATCTTCTCCATTGACCATCATTTAACACATGGAGACGTTTGGAGAAGCCAGGTTGGGACTGTAAACTCACCTGGTTACATACCTCAATGGACTGTTACTTCATCTCTGTGGTTGCTCGCCAAAAGCAGGATGCCACTATTGGAGATAGTCGGCCCTGGAAGCCCTGAAGTCGGAGCTGCTCTGTTACCGCTGCTGTGTCCGCTCTCCTGGGTGGTCGCGCCTCCGGCTCTGCTTCCAGGTCCCCATGCGCTGTCCTCACTCGTCCCCACTCTGCTCTTCCCCAGCTTCCAGTCCCGCGCTGTGCAGGAGGATCCCGGCGTCTGCGCATGCGCCCTGGCGTCCTTAAAGGGCGCGCACACACCTCTGCAGCTCCTTTTGCTCTCGGATGCCCGGACCCAGAAATCCCCTACAGCCAATCCGGGTAAGGCGTGCAGTATTTCAGGCTGCCTCATTTTAGTAGAGGTGCCTGGTAGTCATATAGCCTCCTGCTATTGTCACAGGCCTATACTTGCTTCCCTGTACCCTGTGTTCTACTTGCTCATGCCCAGTATGTGGTCTTGTACTCTGCCCTGCACTCTGCCGTGTACACTGCGGTGCTCGCTCGTACCATATGTGCCACCATGCGTGTACCCTGCAGATTCATATCTTTGTACCCAGTCCTGGTTCCATACTCCTCTGCCCTCTAACACTCTCTCTCTCTCCGCAGTTGTCTCCCACCACTGCTTTCCCGTATTCCCGTCCTATCATCCGTCTCCTATGTCCGCTGCTCCTGGTTCCTGTTCTGCTGTATCCACCGTCCTCCTGCGCTTTCCCTCTATTCCTCTTCCTACTCTCTATCTGAGCTGCCCCTCTTGGTATCGGCCTCCGTGGTCCAGTGACCTCTGGGCTTGCCCCTGATGGTCCCTGTATAGGGGTCGGTTTCCAATAGGTCAGCTCGCCCAGGGGTAGGTCTGTTCTATGGGCCTGAGGGTCCACTCTATGTTCTCGTTTCCCCAAGTGGCGTCACATGCTCTAATCTTGGCAAACCACCGGAAGGGTGAGACTCTGTAAATTGCACCATCTTGTGTATTTGCTGGGCCTGCTCTATTTGTTATTGTCTATTGGTGGTTCAATAAAGTATTGCCACGTTGTTTTACCCTCATCCTATATTGTCAGAAAAGTATTCTTCCGGCAAAAAAAGGAGTATGAGCGTTTGGTGGGATGAGCCTTGGTCCACGCGGTCTTTCTAAAAATAGCAAGGTCAGCAGACGAGAGTACCCATTGATCATCATGTCTCCACAGTGATGTAATTAATTTACTATTGCAATCTATATGCACTTAAAATAAAGTGCTAATGGTCACTCAGTCATAGTAAGATGGTTTTGTACAATTATAAAATGTTATTCAGGCACTATAATGATTTTCAGTAAAAGGGGATTACTCAGTTGATAAAATGACATAATCTAGATGCTTTTTCCCTTTTTATGTACATGATGACAAATAAATATGAACATCATAGTGTCACGGGGCAGTTGTAGAAAAGCAGGGGACAAGGAACCTGGGCCCCTGAACTGCCCCTAAAGCTAAGGGAGGACCTGTCTTTCATTAACTTGGGGGTACGCTTAATGGTAGCGCGGCCCAAGTACCCGACCTGTC
This sequence comes from Oophaga sylvatica, assembly GCA_033576555.1. NCBI lineage: Eukaryota > Metazoa > Chordata > Amphibia > Anura > Dendrobatidae > Oophaga > Oophaga sylvatica. Next base: position 191,362,963 of record JARQOD010000006.1, on the reverse strand, counting down.
CCTGTCTCCTGTTTAGCCCTGAGCTAAACCCACCAACCCCCTCCCCGGAGGTGACGGAATAATGTGAATTACACCAAAAACAACCAAAAGGAAAGACAGACACCAAAGGGTTAAACACACTAAACAATAAACACTTAGCTTTCTCTGCTGTTAAGCTCTGCACAGCAGAGTAAGGCCCGAGATGAGTGAAGCAACTGAAGTCTCACTGCTCTCAGCAGCTCCTGGCTCCAGCTAGGTTGGTTTCCAGAGGAAGCAATATTACCAACACAAGCTGACAACTCAGGTGACCTTATAAAGGAAGTGGGAGTGGTCGCTACCTACTCCTGACAAGTAATCTGGCATGCAATTCCACCTGCGGCCACCGGGGCAAACACTCAGATTAACCCCTGCTGGCCAGATAGGAACGAGGTTTCAACATGCAGAGAAAGATCTGCCACAGATCCAAATGTGGATTGTGACACATAGACACAAATATATATTTATATAATCAGGTACCATATTTTTCAGACTATAAGATGCACTTTTTCCCAAAACATTTTTGGGGAAAATGGGGGTGCATCTTATAGTTGGAATATACTTACAAATGCGGCAGCAGCTCTCTGTGCTGCGGTTGGCAGTGCTCTGTGCTTTGGGAGGCGACGCTCTGTGCTGCAGCCGGAAGGGCTCTGTGCTGCGGCCGGCGGTGCTCTGTGCTGTGGCCCGCATTGGCGCTCTGTGCTGGGACGGCGGGGCTCCGTCGGCATTTTGTCAAAGCCAGGAGGCCCCCGCAGCTCTATTGCTGCGATGCGGAGGCCTCCGGGAAAATGGCCTCTGGGGCAAGATCGTTCAGATCTCGGCAATGAGATCTCATCCTGAGATCTGGAGATGAGATCTCATTGCCGAGATTTGAATCTGAGCATGTGCCGTCCCCAGCAGTCATTTTCCCGGAGGACACTGCATCGCAGCAATGGAGCTGTGGGGGCCTCCAGGCTTTGACAAAATGCCGGTGGAGCCCCACCGTCCCAGCACTGAGTGCCATCGCTGCCCCAGCACAGAGTGCTAATGCTGGCCCATCACAAAGCGCCAATGCCAGCTGCAGCACAGAGCACCGCCGGCTGCTGCACAGAACACCGCCGGCCGCAGCACAGAACACCACTGTCGCACCAGCCTGGATGGGATTTCCCAGAGGCCACCACACCAAACTGGACCACCGAACAACCCTTGCGACCACTCCTCCATCTGTGCTGATCCACCCTGATAAGCTGAATTCGGACTATAGGACGGACCGCCATTTGACGCAATATTTTTTTCCCTCTTTTCCTTTTGAAAATTTGGGGCGCATCTTATGGTCCTGTGCGTCTTATAGTCCAAAAAATATGGTACTTTTTATATATATATATATATATATATATATTTCATGGCCAGCCCAATCTCCAGACCTGAACATCATTGAAAACCTCTGGAATGTAATCAAGAGGAAGGTGGATAGTCACAAGCCATCAAACAAAGAACTGTTTAATTTTTTTACCAGGAGTGGCATAAGGTCATCAAAAAGCAGTGTAAAAGACTGGTGGAAAGCATGCCAAAACACATGAAAGCTGTGATTAATAATCATGGTTATTCCACAAAATATTGATTTCTGAACTCTTCCTGAGTTAAATCATTAGTACCGTTGTTTCTAAATGATTATGAACTTTATTTCTTAGCATTATTTGAGGTCTGCAAGCACTGCATTTTTTGTTATTTTGACCATTTCTTATTTTCTGAAAATAAATACAAAATTTATTGCTGTTAGGGTCTGCGGAACGCACCAAATATAAGATGTGGAGAGGTGCGTTCGCAGCCCGGGGTCCACCGTGCAGGCGGAGCCTGCTGCTAGTAAAATGGCGTAAGAAGCAAACTCTGTTATCCTGCAGAGTCGCCAACATAAACGCCGTAACGCTCTGTGGCAATAAGTGCGAACTCTGTTAATCCACAGAGCCGCTAGAAGGAGAGCCGCAGCGCTATATGGTGATGTGTGCAAACTCACTAAACACAACTGAGTCGCAAAGAAAACACGCTAGGGCGCTGTCTAGCGTTGAAAGCGAACCCTGTTACGTCACAGGGCTGCTGAGAAAAAGTGCTGTGTCCTGTCAGGCTCTCAGGTACACAGTTAAGTGCTAAGCGTACATAAAGCGTGATCATGTGCTAATGTCCTCGCGGGAGTCACCCGCAATCTATGGCGTCTGAACGCCAGACCCTGAATACGGCAATCAAAACTCCTCACCGGTTATGCCGGTAATCTAGGGCATCTAGGACGCCGACCCTGACCAGCTAGCACACCAAACTCCTCACCGATTAAGTCGGTATTCTAGTGGCTTATTTCAGCCGAGTCCCTAACCACACACACACATGACCATACTGGCGCATAGCATACAATGGTTGGCATTAGCGCATGGCGGCCCAGCCATGCTACCCTTTTATAGCAACAGCTACAGGACCTGCCAGAAACAAGGACCAATGAAGCTAGTTCCAGAACAAGAGTAGTCACAGGACCTTCCTGGCAGACCAAAAGGAGCTGCTGCAGTACCTGAGCATGTGACCCCTGATCTCCAATGAGAGATCTCACTCTGGGCATGCTCAGAAGGGAAAACGCAGGACTTTGTCCCAAAGACGTCTGCTCTAGCACTGGCTATAATAGCAGATCCAGGAAAGGCAGCAGCAAGTCACTGCACAGTACTGGAGTGGGCAAGATGCTTGGACCGACGTCTCTGCAGAGCAGGCTCCACTGCGGCCGGAGATGAATGGGAGACTGCAGCGGGGCTGGTTCGAGACTCCCAGCAGCAGCGGGAACTCGAACCCTAACATTACCCCCCCTCCTAGGGCCCCTCCTTCTTTGGGCCTCGCTGCGCTCAAAGGCAGCGATGAGCTGCGGAGCGTGAACATGCTCGGCAGGCTCCCAGGACCTATCCTCAGGCCCATAACCCCTCCAATCCACCAAATAAAATTTTTTGCCTCGTACCACCTTGTACCCAACAATGGCGTTCACCTCATGATCGTCGGTAGATGAACCCGACGTCCCGGCAGATGACTCGGAAAACCGGGAAATGGCCACGGGCTTCAGGAGGGACACGTGAAAGGTGTCAGTAATACCAAGGCGAGGCGGAAGGGCTAGGCGGTAAACCACCGGGTTCACCTGCTCAAGAACTTTAAAGGGGCCCAAAAAGCGAGGTGCCAACTTGGTGGACTCTACACGTAGCCTGATGTTTCAGGCAGAAAGCCACACTAGGTCACCCGGAGCAAATGTAGGAGCGGGGCGCCGATGGGCATCGGCCGAATCCTCTCTTTGGAGGCCTGAATGGCATCCTGTGTGCGGTCCCAAATGTCCCGTGCCTCCACAGCCCAGTCTGCCACCCTGGAATCGGCGGAAGACACGGGCATGGGCACTGGTACCCGCGGATGCTGACCGTAGTTCAGGAGGAATGGAGTCTGTCCGGTGGAGTCAGCCACAGCATTATTTAGAGCGAACTCAGCCCACGGTAGCAAGGATGCCCAGTCATCCTGCCTGGCAGAGACAAAATGTCGCAAGTATGTGACCAAGGTCTGGTTGGCCCTCTCTACCAACCCATTCGTCTCGGGATGGTATGCAGAGGAGAGATTCAACTCAATGCTGAGTAAATGACACAGCTCTCTCCAGAACCGAGACGCAAACTGGGGACCTCGATCACTGACAATTTTGTCTGGCATACCGTGAAGGCGGAAAATATGCCTAATGAATAATGCTGCCAAGGCCCGTGCAGACGGTAACCGTGGTAACGGCACTAAGTGCACCATTTTGGAGAAGTGGTCGGTTATCACCCAGATGATGGTGCAGCCCCGAGACTTGGGTAAGCCCACCACAAAATCCATCCCGACCATCTCCCAAGGCCTGTCTGCCACCGGTAAAGGGAAAAGTAACCCAGCTGGCCGTTGTCGAGGGGACTTATTCTTGGCGCAGGAGACGCACACCTGAACGTATTCCCTGATGTCACGGGCCATCTGCGGCCACCAGTATGTTCTCGCCAGCAACTCAGAAGTCCTTTTTGTCCCAAAATGTCCACCCACCCTGGACGATTGTGCCCAAGAGAATACTTCCGGTCGCAAATTGATGGGCACAAAAGTCTTGCCCGGAGGCACAGACTCAAGCGAAACCGGAGCCACCGTTCTTAGGCTTTCTGTGGGGACAATAAGCTGAGGCTCCTCCTCCACCTCCTCAGAGGACACCACGGAGCAGGATAGAGCGTCTGCGCGAATGTTCTTCTCACCGGAGAGGAAATGGAGGGTGAAATGGAACCGGGAGAAAAACAAGGACCATCTGGCCTGACGGGAATTTAGCCGCTGGGCTGTCTGCAAATACACCAAGTTCTTGTGGTCCATGAATACTTGGAAGGGGAAGCGAGCCCCCTCCAGAAGATGTCTCCACTTGGAGAAGGCCAACTTCATAGCCAGTAACTCCCTGTCCCCGATGGAATAATTCCTCTCTGCTGGTGTAAAGGTCTTGGAAAAGAAGAAGCAGGGATGCTTCCGACCCTGGGCATCCTTTTGAAAGAGGACTGCTCCAGCAAGAACAGAAGAGGCATCCACCTCTAAGATAAACGGTTTATCGACATCGGGGCGATGTAATATGGGAGCACTGGCGAAATGCGACTTGATGGAGGAGAACGCCTTTGTGACCTCCTCTGACCACAACTTGGGATTAGCTCCCTTCTTGGTGAGGGCTACCAAGGGAGCTACCAAAGTAGAGAAGTGGGGAATGAATTGGCGATAGTAGTTAATGAACCCCATAAAGCGCTGCACCGCCTTAAGGGAGTGGGGTTCTTGCCAATCCATCACAGCCTGTAGTTTGGTAGGATCCATAGCCAATCCCTGGGTGGAGATGATATAGCCCAGGAAAGGTAGAGACTCCTGCTCAAACATGCACTTCTCCAACTTCGCATATAGGGAATTTGCTCGCAAGAGGTCGAAGACCTTGCAGACATCTCTCCGGTGGGAGGCCATATCTGGAGAAAAGATGAGAATGTCATCCAGATAGACTACCACCGAGGTGGTCAACATATCCCGGAAGATGTCATTCACAAAGTCTTGGAAGACAGCTGGGGCGTTACAGAGCCCAAAGGGCATTACCAGATATTCATAATGCCCATCCCTGGTGTTAAATGCCGTCTTCCATTCGTCCCCCTCACGGATGCGAATCAGGTTATACGCACCCCCAGGTCTAACTTAGTAAATACCCTTGCTCCCCGAAGCCTGTCAAAGAGCTTAGAGATTAGCGGCAAAGGATATTTATTTTTCACGGTGATAGCGTTGAGACCCCTATAATCAATGCACGGACGTAATTCTCCGTTCTTCTTCTGCACAAAGAAGAACCCCGCTCCCGCTGGTGACACCGACTTCCTAATGAATCCCCTTGCCAAGTTCTCCTGAATATATTGGGACATGGCCACTGTCTCAGGAAGAGAGAGGGGATAAACCCTTCCTCTAGGAGGCTCAACTCCAGGCAAGAGGTCGATAGGACAGTCATAGGGGCGATGAGGCGGAAGAGTCTCCGCACCCTTCTTCGAGAAAACGTCGGCATAAGACCAATAGACCTTGGGAAGAGGAGAGAGGTCTATGGGTATCTCAGTGGTGTTGACCTGCACGCTGTCCCTAATGCATCTGCCTTTACATAAATTACCCCAACCCAGAATTCTCCCTAAAGACCACTCAATATGGGGAGAGTGGTGGCGGAGCCAGGGTAATCCCAACAAAACCTCATCTATACCCTCAGGGAGGATAAAAAATGATATATTCTCCTGATGGGAAGGAGACATAGACAAGGTGAGTGGGACAGACTGATGGGTGATTTGTGAGGACAGAATTGCTCCGTTCAACACCAGTACCGATACTGGTCAGCCAGCAACACCAAAGGCATGGTGTGGCGAGAAGCAAAGGAGGATGACATAAAATTCCCCTCTGCCCCAGAATCCACACACAGCTTGACGGGTAGGGTGGTAGAACCGTGGGTAATTATCCCCTTGAGGAGCACTTTAGGGGCAAAACTCATGGCGTCTAGTGACCCTGTTCCTACGGTTACTGGGCGCGACCGTTTATTCAGCTGCTGTGGACATCGGTTGGCAAAATGTCCCTGCTGCTGGCAAATATAATAAATCGGGGATGGACGAGTGACCCGAGATTTAGATCCTGCAGGAGCAAACTCCTGAAGGTCGGGCGCCTGAACGGGCGACTCCAGAGGGGTGGTGAAGGTTGGAGCCAACCGAACCCTCTGCCTACACTGGGCACGTTCCAGCCTCCGCTCGTGGAAACGGAGGTCGACGCGGGTGGAAATAGCGATAAGCTTCTCCAGTGTGGCAGGAATCTCTCTGGTAGCCAAGGCGTCTTTCACATGACCCGCCAGTCCTCTCCAGAACACGGGAATGAGGACTTTATCTGGCCACTCTAATTCCGAGGCCAGAGTCCGAAATTGGACAGCAAACTGGCTGACCAAAGCCGAACCCTAGGTACTTGCAAGCAGTTTGAGCGCCGTATCATGGGTGATCTGAGGTCCTAGAAAAACCTTTTTCAGAGCCTCCAGAAAACGAGAAGCACTCCGCACCACACGGTCGTCGCACTCCCACAGCGGCGTTGCCCACTCCAACGCTCTGCCTGACAGAAGAGCTATCACAAAGCCCACTTGTGCCCGATCCGTGGGGAAACGTGCAGCCAGAAGCTCGAGGTGTATGGAGCACTGACTCACGAATCCCCGACATTGCTTGCTGTCACCAGCAAACTTGTCTGGAAGCGGGAGGTGGGACAATGTAGGGACAGAGGTGGCAGAGGACATACTGGCTGCAGCTACGAGAGCAGCCTGAACAGCGACTGCGGTAACATCCACAGCTGAGGTTGTGCGCTCAAGAGCCGCCAACCTACCCTCCAGCTGCTGGATGTACAGCTGTAAACGCTGTTCATCCGCCATTTTACTAGCCAGACCCTGGCGCTAATATTATGTTAGGGTCTGCGGAACGCACCAAATATAAGATGTGGAGAGGTGCGTTCGCAGCCCGGGGTCCACCGTGCAGGCGGAGCCTGCTGCTAGTAAAATGGCGTAAGAAGCAAACTCTGTTATCCTGCAGAGTCGCCAACATAAACGCCGTAACGCACTGTGGCAATAAGTGCGAACTCTGTTACTCCACAGTGCCGCTAGAAGGAGAGCTGCAGCGCTATATGGCGATGTGAGCGAACTCACTAAACACAACTGAGTCGCAAAGAAAACACGCTAGGGCGCTGTCTAGCGTTGAAAGCGAACCCTGTTACGTCACAGGGCCGCTGAGAAAAAGTGCTGTGTCCTGTCAGGCTCTCAGGTACACAGTTAAGTGCTAAGCGTACATAAAGCGTGATCATGTGCTAATGTCCTCGTGGGAGTCACCCGCAATCTATGGCGTCTGAACGCCAGACCCTGAATACGGCAATCAAAACTCCTCACCGGTTATGCCGGTAATCTAGGGCATCTAGGACGCCGACCCTGACCAGCTAGCACACCAAACTCCTCACCGATTAAGTCGGTATTCTAGTGGCTTATTTCAGCCGGGTCCCTAACCACACACACACATGACCATACTGGCGCATAGCATACAATGGTTGGCATTAGCGCATGGCGGCCCAGCCATGCTACCCTTTTATAGTAACAGCTACAAGACCTGCCAGAAACAAGGACCAATGAAGCTAGTTCCAGAACAACAGTAGTCACAGGACCTTCCTGGCAGACCAATAGGAGCTGTTGCAGTACCTGAGCATGTGACCCCTGATCTCCAATGAGAGATCTCACTCTGGGCATGCTCAGAAGGGAAAACGCAGGACTTTGTCCCAAAGACGTCTGCTCCAGCACTGGCTATAATAGCAGATCCAGGAAAGGCAGCAGCAAGTCACTGCACAGTACTGGAGTGGGCAAGACGCTTGGACCGACGTCTCTGCAGAGCAGGCTCCACTGTGGCCGGAGATGAATGGGAGACTGCAGGGGGCTGGTTCAAGACTCCCCTTGTGCAGCAGCGGGAACTCGAACCCTAACAATTGCTTAGAAATTCGGAGACATGTTTATAGAATAAAAGAGCAATTTACATTTTTCTCAAAAATGTACCTATAAAAAGAAAAATGAGACAAACTGAAAATTTTGCAGTGGTCTTTTAATTTTTGCCAGAGCTGTATATATAATATATATATATATATATATATATATATATCTATATATCTATATACACTGCTCAAAAAAGTAAAGACGACCCTTAAACAACAGAATATAACACCAAGTAAACCAATCTTCTGTGAAATCAAACTGTCCACTTAGGAGGCAACACTGATTGACAATCAATTTCACATGCTGTTGTGCAATATGAATAGACAACAGATGGAAATTATTGTCAATTATCAAGACACACTCAATAAAGGAGTGGTTCTGCAGGTGGGGTCCACAGACCACATCTCAGTACCAATGCTTTCTGGCTGATGTTTTGCTCACTTTTGAAAGTTGGTTGTGCTTTCACACTCGTGGTAGCATTGGACGGACTCTACAACCCACACAAGTGGCTCAGGTAGTGCAGCTCATCCAGGATGGCACATTACTGCGATCTGTGGCAAGAAGGTTTGCTGTGTCTGTCAGCAAAGTGTCCAGAGGCTGAAGGCGCTACCAGGAAACTTGAATGACATGAATGATGTAAAAGAATTACATCATGCATGTCATTCAAGTCTACTTCAGTTTTTTTGTTTTTTTTTATTTATTTTGTATTCAGTACAAATAGGGTGTGGCCTCCTCTATACTGAGCTGTGTAGTTCATATACAGTCCCTCTTAAGCTGGGTGTCCGTTTGGGACCCGGAGACTCTCTGCCACTATTCACGCTAGGTAGGTTTTAACGTTAGAGAGTGTAGTTACTGTCTCAGATGGGTACACCTTGCCATGGTGGGACAGCTTTATAAATTATTGATTAAAACAGTGTTTACTAAGTACCCTATAATAATTATTTAATGCACTTGCTTTTTTACTTATTTATTTTCATTAGGGTACAGTGCCTACAAGTAGTATTCAACCCCCTGCAGATTTAGCTGGTTTGATAAGATGCAAATAAGTTAGAGCCTTCAAACTGCAAACGAGAGTAGGATTTATTAACAGAAGCATAAATCTTACAAACCAAAAAGTAATGTTGCTCAGTTGAATTTTAATAAATTTTAAACATAAAAGTGTGGGTCAATTATTATACAACCCCTATGTTTAATATTTCGTGGAATAACCCTTGTTTGCAATTACAGCTAATAATCGTCTTTTATAAGACCAGATCAGGCCGGCACAGGTCTGTGGAGTTATCTTGGCGCACTCCTCCATGCAGATCTTCTCCAAGTTATCTAGGTTCTTTGGGTGTCTCATGTGGACTTTAATCTTGAGCTCCTTCCACAAGTTTTCAATTGGGTTAAGGTCAGGAGACTGACTAGGCCACTCCAACACCTTGACTTTTTCCCTCTTGAACCAGGCCTTGGTTTTCTTGGCTGTGTGCTTTGGATCGTTGTCTTGTTGGAAGATGAAATTACGACCCATCTTAAGATCCTTGATGGAGGAGCGGAGGTTCTTGGCCAAAATCTCCAGGTAGGCCGTGCTATCCATCCTCCCATGGATGCGGACCAGATGGCCAGGCCCCTTGGCTGAGAAACAGCCCCACAGCATGATGCTGCCACCACCATACTTGACTGTAGGGATGGTATTCTTGGGGTCGTATGCAGTGCCATCCAGTCTCCAAACGTCACATGTGTGGTTGGCACCAAAGATCTCAGTCTTGGTCTCATCAGACCATAGAACCTTGAACCAGTCTGTCTCAGAGTCCTCCAAGTGATCATGAGCAAACTGTAGACGAGCCTTGACATGACGCTTTGAAAGTAAAGGTACCTTACGGGCTCGTCTGGAACGGAGACCATTGTGGTGGAGTACGTTACTTATGGTATTGACTGAAACCAATGTCCCCACTGCCATGAGATCTTCCCGGAGCTCCTTCCTTGTTGTCCTTGGGTTAGCCTTGACTCTTCGGACAAGCCTGGCCTCGGCATGGGAGGAAACTTTCAAAGGCTGTCCAGGCCGTGGAAGGCTAACAGTAGTTCCATAAGCCTTCCACTTACGGATGATGCTCCCAACAGTGGAGACAGGTAGGCCCAACTCCCTGGAAAGGGTTTTGTACCCCTTGCCAGCCTTGTGCTGTTCACAAGTTTGGGGAGGGTCTTAAATAGTCAGAAAAGGCTGGCAAAAGAGATCATTAATCCACACATGTGAAGCTCATTATTCTTGGTGCCTGAACTACTTCTTGATACAGTAAAGATGTATATCTTCGTACCGTGTTAGCCAGTAGATAGAAAAATATTTAGAGTTGAGAGTCCTCAGTGGTCCCCAACTCACATCAGGACTACAAGATACCAGGTACTTTCAGCTGCATCACATCTAATGTTGTGTACCTAATTATATGTACTAAATGTCCAACTGGGGGTCTGTATGTGGGGGAGACCGGGCAAAAACTGAGAACAAGGATGAATTCTCATCGCCACACAATAAGAGAAAAAAGAATGGATCTACCTGTGGCAAAACATTTTTGCTTCCCTGATCATAGCATGTCAGATATGAAAATACTGGTACTAAGAAGCAGATTCACATCTCAGAGACAGAGAAGAATTTGTGAATACAAATTGATGGTGACCTTTGACACTCTTAATGCTGGAATGAACCTGTCACATGGTTTTATGGCCTATTACATCAATTAAGGAATTTACTCCAAATACCCTGTGAAAACATCACAAAACATTACCAGACCCCAATCAGAGGGTAATAAAACTTTCTCTCCTTATCTATGAACTGTTCCAATATTTATGCTCATCCCTCTGCCATAATGACTATTCTGCTTCACGTCACTTGTCTTACCTATTGCATTTTTTCTGTGTTTTTGTGTATAAATATGTGATTCTTCAGATTTTGTATTAGTTCAGCCTGATGAAGAGACCTGAGTAGTCTCGAAAGCTTGCAATTTATTACCATCTTTTCAGTTAGCCATTTAAAAAGGTATCAACCACTGAGGACTCTCAACTCTAAATATTTTCCTTGAACTACTTCTTAACACTTTAGGGGGACCAAACAGAATTCTTGTGGTTTGAGGGGTTGAATAATAAATGACACTCTGAATTAACTTTTAACGTTTTAAAAAAAAAAATATATATATATATATATATAAAAAAATTTTTGCTGCAGTGCATTTCCCACTTCCAGGCTGATCTGCAGTACAAATGTCACAATACCAAGTTAATTCCGCATGTGTCAGCCAGCTAAATCTGCAGGGGGTTGAATACTACTTGTAGGCACTGTATATGCACACATTGTTTTTTCCTTTGGTTTTGTCTACTGTAGTATTGGTTGCAGTCTTCCTTTAGCAGGTACCAATCGCAATTAAAACCTAAAATAAATTACAATTTGTATATAAACACATTAGATATACGTAAATATTTACAAATTACTTACATATTATAAGAAGAAATTGTAACATTTTTTAGTCCTCCAACCCCTTGATCTGTGCTTTACTAAACTATGAAATCAATAAAGCCCTGTGTTCCATTTTCAGTCTGATTATGTAAAGTTGATGATACTTATATATCTCAACATTGAGAAGCTGATACAAATAAGATCAAAGCTATCAAATGGATAGAGCTGAACTGCAGCAATCTATATTTTCCGAAAAAGAATCTTCTATGAGCTGGAATAAAATGTGTGCCCTTTTCGGTTATCAAATCATATTAACTTTTTCTTAGTCACAGTGGTTTAGTGGCAAACATTGCTTCCAGAAGCATAAAGACACTTGCATTATTTTGCATCCAGACCCTCTTTAAAATTTCATAAAAACATCTTAGAATAAATTAGTTGTGCTGATAAATCAGTCTTTTACATTATACATACTATATATATGTATATATAAATAGAAAAAATATATATATATATTTTTTATAATTACATATCTAATTGATATTAATGATAGACTTGCAAAAAAAAAGTTAAGTCTTTGGAGCAACTAAATCTTCTATTCTGCTGCACCTGTTGTCAGTTTGTTCACCAGGTATCTTCAGCTATACTTTCAGTTCTACTGAATATTTTTCACACTGTGACAAAAGTTTAAAACCTATTGTACCGAGTCTTTCAATTGCCTGAATTGAGCAATAGGGAAACTATAGTAACCAATAATCTGTTTAACTTCAATGAAAACTATGTATCTTTTTCGATTACAAAGCAAGGGATCAACTCTTGAGACCTTTCTAACAAGAGATGGCAAGGAGAAAGGTTACTTTGGCCATGCACATGCAAGTTTTGTCTTGATGTGCTTTATGTAGGCTGTAAGCAATCAACTGGAAAACAAGAACACCCTGTAAGACACAAATTCTAGTATTTTCATCAGATTATGCAACATAATACTCAAAAAAGGATAAATGTACACTGTCTAATTAAAATACATACATAGTATATTATACTGCTACAAGAACTTAAACGTTTATATATATATATATATATATATATATATATATATATATATATACAGTACAGACCAAAAGTTTGGGCACACCTTCTCATTTAAAGATTTTTCTGTATTTTCGTGACTATGAAAATTGTACATTCACACTGAAGGCATCAAAACTATGAATTAACACATGTGGAATTATATACTTAACAAAAAAGTGTGTAACAAACGAAATTATGTCTTATATTCTAGGTTCTTCAAAGTAGTCACCTTTTGCTTTGATGACTGCTTTGCATACTCTTGGCATTCTCTTGATGAGCTTCAAGAGGTAATCACCGGAAATGGTTTTCACTTCACAGGTGTGCCCTGTCAGGTTTAATAAGTGGGATTTCTGGCCGTATAAATGGGGTTGGGACCATCAGTTGTGTTGTACATTAGTCTGTGTAATGTATGTGATACAGTCATATAGCGTCTTGTGCTTGGGTGCGATGAAAATACTTGAGACACAGGTTGAAAAAGAAAGTCTTGTATTGCTTCATACAAATTGGCAAAAATAAACACACAGGTTGCAAACACAGAAGCAGGAGACACAGCAGGCCAAAGTAATCTAAGTTCATCAATAACTCTCCACAACAGATTCAGATCTTCTTCTATGTTACCGCAAGTCCATGCAACCGTGAGGCTTTCAAGAGCAGAGTTCAGAGTCCACAAGAGCTCCAGAGTTTCTCAGTAGAAATGGCTGGAGTACAAAGTCCAAGGCTTCAGGAGTCAGAACACAGGTTCACTGCAGGCCAGATTCTGAAGCACTGATTGCTCAGGTGTGGCTGTTTAAGAAGCAAACGGAGAGAATCAGGGCGGGAACATACAAGCTGGAAAACTCCATTTTAACTGAGGGCAAGATAGCTGCAGCAAAACAGAAAGCAAAATGGCCGACGAACAAACTGAGTTTCAGAAACAGATATACAGAACCTTACATTACTCCCCCCTTAGGGGCAACCTCCGGATGACCTCAGACCAGGCTTATGTGGGTACCTCTGATGAAACTGACGGAGCAAGCGAGGAGCATTAACGTTATTGACTGGCTCCCATGAGTTGTCCTCCACTGGGTAGCCCTGCCATTTGATCAGATATTGTAACTGATTTCTATACAACCTGGAATCTAAAATCCTTTCCACCACAAATTCTTCCTGACCATCGACTAGCACTGGGTCAGGGCAAGGAGAAGAACGTCCAGGAAACGTATTGGGTGTTGCAGCCTTTAGTAGGGATACATGAAAGACAGGGTGGATTCTCATAGTTCTGGGCAATTGAAGACGACAAGCAACGGCACTTATAATCTTACTGATTTTATAGGGTCCAATGTACTTATGTCCCAACTTAGATGATGGAATCCTTAACTTAAGATTTCTGGTTGACAGCCAGACCAGGTCTCCTACCTTAAAAACTGGTGCAGGTTTACGAAATTTATCTGCTGCCTTTTTGTACCTTTCCTGAGCCGATTCCAGATTCTCCTTTAGAAGATCCATATTCTTCTGTAAAGTCGTGACTCTTTCAGCCACTGCTGGCAAAGGCGTCTCTATGGGAAATCGTGGTAGAATATTAGGATGATAACCTAAATTAGAGAAAAAAGGAGACTGTTTAGTGGAGGCACTCTGAGAGTTGTTGTAAGAGAACTCAGCCAATGGAAGTAGATCCACCCAATCATCCTGTAGGTGGCAGATAAAACAGCGGAGATACTGCTCCAGGGTTTGATTGGTTCGTTCGGTTTGTCCATTAGTCTGGGATGAAAAGCAGAAGAAAGGTTTACTTTAATGTCCAATGCTGCACAGAAATTTTGCCAAAACCTAGAAGTGAATTGCACCCCTCGATCCGAAATAACCTCATCCGGTACTCCATGTAAACGAAACACATCTTTAATCATCAAATCTGATGTCTGTTTTGCAGTGGGTAAGCCGACACAAGGGATAAAATGAGCTGCCTTTGTTAAACGATCAACCACCACTAGAATAGTGTTCTTCCCTTGAGAGGTTGGTAATTCGACAATGAAGTCCATAGAAATGGATCCCCACGGGCGGGACGGGGTGGGAAGAGGCTGTAACAGACCAGTTGGTGAAGAGCGAGGTGTTTTGCATCTTGCACAAACCTCACACGAAGTGACATAATCCAAAACATCCTTCCTACAAGTGGGCCACCAAAAGAAACGAGAAAGAAATTCCTGTGTCTTTAGAATTCCTCTATGCCGGCTATTTTGGAATCATGAATGAGTTGCAATACTCTCAATCTGACTGTTTCAGGTATATACAGACGTTGTCCCAGAATCCACACACCATTCTTAAAGACAAGACTTACGTCCCTTGGGGGTTGAGCCAAAAAAGAATCCGCATGGTATGCTTCCTTGATGTCTTTAATTAGGTCTTGATGATGAATCACTCCTAGGAATCTAGAGTCAGGAAGAATAGTCTTAGAGGAGTAATTGGACGTGTCTCTGCTGAGTAAATCCTAGAGAGTGCATCAGCCTTTCCATTGCGCGATCCTGGTCTATAAGAAATAATAAAATTAAATTGGTTTAAGAAAAGATTCCAGCGAGCCTGGCGAGGAGTCAGGCACTTAGCCGACCTGATAAACTCAAGATTACGATGATCTGTCAGAACGACTATTTGCTGTGCAGCTCCTTGCAGAAGGTGTCTCCATTCTTTGAAGGCGGCAATAATGGCCAACAACTCTCTATTGCCCACATCGTAGTTCTTCTCAGCCGAAGACAACTGCTGGGAAAAGAAGGCACAGGGATGCAAGACATTCTTCTCACCTGTTCTCTGAGAGAGTATAGCTCCCACGGCACAGTCTGAAGCATCCACCTCTATTATGAAGGCAAGCTCTGGGTTGGGATGTACTAGAATAGGTGCAGTGGTAAATTTATCTTTTAGACGGGAAAATGCTTCCTGGGCTTGGGAGTCCAGGAGAACTTAGACTCTTTCCGGGTAAGTTGGGTGATAGGTGACACTACCTCAGAGAAATTTCTAATGAAACGTCTATAGAAGTTTGCAAACCCGATGAAGCGCTGTACCTCCTTCACATTTCTAGGACTTGGCCAATCATTGATGGCTTGGGTTTTACTTCCATCCATACTAATTCCTTGTGTAGACAGTACATACCCCAGAAATTGAATTTCGGTCTTATGGAATTCACACTTTTCAAGCTTGATGTAAAGATGATTTTGTCTTAGACGTTCCAAGACCATTCTCACATGTCCATGATGTTCCTCTGTGGAGTTAGAAAAAATTAAAATATCATCCAAATAAATTACCACGAATGTATCTAGGAGATCCCTGAAGAAAGTCATTCACCAAGTGTTGGAAAGTGGCTGGGCGGTACTCAGACCAAAAGGCATAACCAGATATTCAAAGTGTCCATAGCGTGACCTGAATGCAGTCTTCCATTCATCCCCAGGTCTAATACGGACTAAGTTATAGGCCCCACGAAGATCTAGTTTAGAAAAAATTTTAGCATGTCGCACTCTCTCCAATAACTCAGGATTAAAGGCAATGGATAACGGTTTCTAATAGTAACCTTATTAAGTTCCCTATAGTCTACGCATGGTCTCAGGGATCCATCTTTCTTCTTACAAAGAATATGGGTGCCCCTGCAGGAGATGAAGAGGGGCGTATGAAGCCCTTGGCTAGATTTTCGTCTATGTACTCTTTTAAAGCCTTCAGCTCGGGCCCCGCCAGGGGTAGATCTTACCAAAAGGTATCTCTGCTCCAGGCAATAATTCAATTGGACAATCATATGGACGGTGAGGAGGAAGCTGGTCAGCGTTCTTCTTGTCACATAAATCCACATAGTCCTGGTATACAGCTGGTAATTCAGGGACCGACATGGTTCCTTTAGGAACAGAGCAAGCTGAAATTTTTTGACTCATCTGTTTCTCTGGGAAGTGTAATTCCTTGGTCTCCCAGTTAATGGTAGGATTCTGAGCCTGCAGCCATGGTAGCCCTAGAATAATGGGAAAGTGAGGAGAAGAGATAAGCATAAAGGACAGTTTCTCTTGATGATCTTTACCCATAAGAACCTTTAAAGGCTCTGTTTCCTGATCCACTGGTCCAGAGGTCAGCAGGGAGCCATCCACAGTTTCCATCTGTACGGGAGCAGCCTTCTTCACTGAACGTATTCCCTGTTTTAGAGCAAATGAGACATCCATAAAATTTCCACTTGCACCTGAGTCGATCATGGCAGAGCTAGACACCCAGGCTGAGTCAACCCAGAGTTTGATGGAAAGAAAACAGTGAGAATTGTTTTTCTTACAACTCAGCTGGGACACCGCTGAGGAAACTTGAAAGATGGCAGCATTTACACAGTCAACGTCCTCAGAGGTAACGGAGTTTAAGTCCGAGAAATCAAGATCTGTTGCGGCAGCTATCTCTGGAGCCTGAGGCTCGGACCTGACAGATCCCCTCTCGCAACACTCACAATGAATGAGTGCTGCAGTAGTCTTGCGAGAACGGCTGGGACAGTTAATAATAAAGTGCCCTGACTTACCACAGTAAAAACATAGATTCTCCTTAAAACGATGTTCCTTGCGTGCATCACTAACCCGTCGTAGTAAAGAGTCTACCTGCATGGGTTCAGGTTCAGGTTCCCGTGTAATCCTATTCAAAGGTTCCTTAGCTGGAGAGGAAGGTAGGAAAAGGTTAGTACGATTGCTTTCGAACCATCTCTCTTGCCTGCGTTCAGTTAAACGAGTATCAATACGGATGCAGTAGTTAATAAAGTCACCTAACGCAGTGGGAGGGTCGGCACGAGCAAGTTCATCCTTAATTAGTGGGGATAACCCCTTTCGAAAAATAGATTTTTTGGCGGAATTGTCCCAGGTGGTATCAAGGGCCCATCTCCTGAAATCCAAGGCATATTCAGCTACTGAGTGCTTACCTTGGCGCAAAGCTAACATGGCTGCTTCAGCTGTTGCACCTCGATTGGGGTCATCAAACACCTGCCCCATGGCTGAAATAAAGTCATCAAGGTGATTCAAACAATCATCCTCAGTCTCAATCAGAGGGTTTGCCCATATCAAAGCCTTGTTGGTAAGCAACATAATTATAGTAAGCACCTTAGATCGTTCAGTAGGAAATTGTGAAGCATGTGCAGAAAAAAAAAGATTACATTGATTAACAAATCCCCTGAATTTTTCACGTTCACCACCAAAACGAAAAGGGGCAACTTGGGAATCCCAGAACTCGGGGCCATGGCAGGAGCCTGGACTTGCCCCTCCAGAACCTCAATCCTGGCTCGCAAATCCTGAGTAGTCTGTCCAACCACTTGCAAATTGTGATTATTTAGGTCCTGAAGATTTGTAAGACGGGTCTTTATATTCTGCAAATCTGCAAGGATATTATCAGTCACTCCACAAAGTTCCTTTATGCGGGCCTCCATTTTCCAGATCTTTTAAGACAGGATACTGGAAGAAGAGGAGAGAAAAAAAAAACAATAGTGTTCACCTGTGGCAACACTGAAGAAAGAAAAAACTTTAAGGGAACTGCTCACCTGGAATGGTTGTGAGAAGTCACAACCACTATCATCACAGAAAGCTTTCAACCAGACATCTGATATCCAGAGTTTCAGCAGACAAAAGAGAAGAGAAAAAAAAACAATAGTGTTTACCTGTGATAACTCTGCAGAAAAAAAAAAACTTAAGGGAATTGCTCACCTGGAATGGTTGTGAGAAGTCACAACCACTGTTATCACAGAAAGTACAACCGGACATCCGATATCCACAGTACAGCAGACAAGCCTTTCCAGACCCAGCAGACACTAACGTTTGGCTTCAGAATCTTGTAATGTATGTGATACAGTTCATATAGCGTCTTGTGCTTGGGTGCGATGAAAATACTTGAGACACAGGTTGAAAAAGAAAGTCTTGTATTGCTTCATACAAATTGGCAAAAATAAACACACAGGTTGCAAACACAGAAGCAGGAGACACAGCAGGCCAAAGTAATCTAAGTTCATCAATAACTCTCCACAACAGATTCAGATCTTCTTCTATGTTACCGCAAGTCCATGCAACCGTGAGGCTTTCAAGAGCAGAGTTCAGAGTCCACAAGAGCTCCAGAGTTTCTCAGTAGAAATGGCTGGAGTACAAAGTCCAAGGCTTCAGGAGTCAGAACACAGGTTCACTGCAGGCCAGATTCTGAAGCACTGATTGCTCAGGTGTGGCTGTTTAAGAAGCAAACGGAGAGAATCAGGGCGGGAACATACAAGCTGGAAAACTCCATTTTAACTGAGGGCAAGATAGCTGCAGCAAAACAGAAAGCAAAATGGCCGACGAACAAACTGAGTTTCAGAAACAGATATACAGAACCTTACAGTCTGGTGGATACACAGCTGATAGCCCTACTGAATAGACTGTTAGAATTTGTATTATGGCAAGAAAAAAGCAGCTAAGTAAAGAAAAACAAGTGGCCATCATTACTTTAAGAAATGAAGGTCAGTCAGTCCCAAAAATTGGGAAAACTTTGAAAGTGTCCCCAAGTGTAGTTGCAAAAACCATCAAGCGCTACAAAGAAACTGGCTCGCATGAGGACCGCCCCAGGAAAGGAAGACCAAGAGTCACCTCTGCTTCTGAGGATAAGTTTATCCGAATCACCAGCCTCAGAAATCGCAGGTTAACAGCAGCTCAGATTAGAGACCAGGTCAATGCCACACAGAGTTCTAGCAGCAGACACATCTCTACAACAACTGTTAAGAGGAGACTTTGTGCAGCAGGCCTTCATGGTAAAATAGCTGCTAGGAAACCACTGCTAAGGACAGGCAACAAGCAGAAGAGACTTGTTTAGGCTAAAGAACACAAGGAATGGACATTAGACCAGTGGAAATCTGTGCTTTGATCTGATGAGTTCAAATTTGGGATCTTTGGTTCCAACCAGCGTGTCTTTGTGCGACGCAGAAAAGGTGAACGGATGGACTCTACATGCCTGGTTCCCACCGTGAAGCATGGAGGAGGAGGTGTGATGGTGTGGGGGTGCTTTGCTGGTGACACTATTGGGGATTTATTCAAAATTGAAGGCATACTGAAGCAGCATGGCTACCACAGCATCTTGCAGCGGCATGCTATTCCATCCGGTTTGTGTTTTGTTGGACCATCATTTATTTGCCAACTGGACAATGACCACAAATACACCTCCAGGCTGTGTGAGTGCTATTTGACCCAGAAGGAGAGTAATGGGGTGCTCCACCAGATGACTTGGCCTCCACAGTCACCAGACCTGAACCCAATCGAGATGGTTTGGGGTGAGCTGGACTGCAGAGTGAAGGCAAAAGGGCCAACAAGTGCTAAGCATCTCTGGGAACTCCCTCAATATTGTTGGAAGACCATTTCCGGTGACTACCTCTTGAAGCTCATCAAGAGAATGCCAAGAGTGTGCAAAGCAGTAATCAAAGCAAAAGGTGGCTACTTTGAAGAACCTAGAATATAAGACATAATTTCAGTTGTTACACACTTTTTTGTTAAGTATATAATTCCACATGTGATAATTCATAGTTTTGATGCCTTCAGTGTGAATGTACAATTTTCATAGTCATGAAAATACAGAAAAATCTTTAAATGAGAAGGTGTGTCCAAACTTTGGTCTGTACTATATATATATATATATATATGTATATATATATATATATATATACATATATATATATATAATATATATATATATATATGTATATATATACAGTCATACAGTTGTGTGAAAAAGTGTTTGATTTGCAGCCTTCCTGATTTCCTATTCTTTTGCATTTTTGTCACATTTAAATGTTTCATATCACCAAAGCAAATTTAAATATTATACAAAGATAACACAAGTAAACACAAATGCAGATTTTTACATGAAGGTCTTTATTATTAAGAAAAAATGAAATTCAAGTCTACAGGGCCCTGTGTGAAATAGTGTTCACCCCCTAAACCTAATAACTGGTTGGGCCACTATAGGCAGCAACAACAGCAATCAAGCGTTTGTGATAACTGGCAATGAGTCTTTTACAGTGCTCTGGAACAATTTTGGCTCACTCATCTTTGCAGAATTGTTGTAATTCAGCCATTTTGGAGTGTTTTTGAGCACCTCTTTAAGATCATGCTACAGCATCTCAATTATAGTAAGGACAGTGCTTTGCCTAGGTCTCTCTAAAGCAGTGTTTCTCAACTCCAGTCCTCAGGACCCTCCAACAGGTCATGTTTTCAGGATTTCCTTAGTATTGCAAAGGTGATGGAATTAATGCTTGAGCTGGTGATAAAATTATCACCTGTGCAATACTAAGGAAATCCTGAAAACATGACCTGTTGGTGGGTCCTGAGGACTGGAGTTGAGAAACACTGCTCTAAAGTCTTAATTTTGTTTTTCTTAAGCCATTCAGAGGTGGACTTGCTGGTGTGTTTTGAATCATTGTACTGCTGCAAAACTCAAATCTGCTTCAGCTTGAGGTCACGAACAGATGGCCGGATATTCTCTTTCAGTATTTTTTGGTAGACAGCAGAACTCATGGTTCCATTTACCTCACCAAGTCTTCCGGTCCTGAAGCAGCAAATCAGCTCAAGACCATCAAACTACCACCACCATATTTTACTGTTGGTATTATGTTCCTTTTCATATATTCTGTGTTACTTCTACGCCAGATGTTCAACTTTTGTCTTGTCAGTCCATAGAGTATTCTCCCAAAAGTCTTGGGATCATCAAGATGTTTTCTAACAAAACTGAGATGAGCCTTTATATTGTTATTGCTCAATAGTGGTTTTCATCTTGGAATTCTGCCATGCAGGCCATTTTTACCCAGTCTCTTTCTTAAAGTGAGGCCTGCAGTTCTTTGTATATTTTTGTGGAGTCTTTTGTGACCTCTTGGATGAGTCTTCGCTGTGCTCTTGGGTTAATTTTGGTCGGTTGGCCACTCCTGGGAAGGTTCACCACTGTTCCATGTTTTTGCCATTTGTGGATACTGGCTCTCACTGTGGTTCGCTGGAGTCTCAAAACTTTAGAGATTACCTTATAATCTTTTCTAGACTGATAGATTTCAATTACTTTGTTTCTCATTTGTTCAAAAATTTCTTTAAAACGCGGTATGTGTAATGCTGCTGCAGTGTACTATAATGCAACCCCCACTAGGGGATACTGGTGAGGGAAGAGAGGTTGCACACACAGCGTAATACCACACAGCAGCAGCACAAGCGCCACCCGGTGGCGAAAGAGTGGTCAGACGTGCCGAGTCAACAAGAGTCAGGACAAAAAGTACCAAAGGTCACAGCAATCACGTGGTCAAATACAAGCCAAAAGTCAGAGCCAGAAGGAGAGCAGATATAAACGAGACGAGAGACAATAGAACAGGCCAGAAGACAAGCCAGGTCACATTCCAAGGGTCCAAGAACAGGGAGCGAACTATAAGACAAATGGGGTGGCAGGAAAGGGAGGTCATGGGAACAGAGTAAGCAGGCAGAGGACAAAACACTGTATCAAGGGGACAGCTGCTCTAGCCTGGAAGCATGAACTATCAGTGACATTGGTCAGCAGGCCATAGCAGACTGAAATAGGCCCACAGAACCCCAAACGAGACAGAGAAGGTTAACACTCGAATGACCAGACTGGGGAGAGAATAACATGAAACAAACCGGGGCCTGGATCATGATAGCATGGCAGCTCTTTTGAATCATTTTAGAAACTTTTGATCTAGTTCACTTTGTCAGGCAGGTCCAATTTAAGTGATTTCTTGATTATGAACAGGTGTGGCAGTAATCAGGCCTGTGGTGGCTAGTGAATTTGATCACAGCTTCCCAAAGATATTATATAGCACAGTTAATTGATGTTTTAATGGGAGGCAATCACTTTTTTTTTACATAGGATCCTGTAGGTTTGGACTTATGTTTCCCATAACAATAAAGACATTCATTTAACCCCTCTCTGACATTAGACGTACTATCCCGTCCATAAAACCCGTGCCATTCTGCCCATGGACGGGATAGTACGTCATAGGCGATCAGCTCGCTCCTGAGGGGAGCGCAGCTAATCGCTGCCGGGTGTCAGCTGATTATCACAGCTGACACCCGTGACTGTGTGTCAGGAGCGGTCACGGACCGCTCCCGGCACATTAACCCCTAGCACACCGCGATCAAACATGATCGCGGTGTACTGGGGGCACAGAGGAGGATCGCGCAGGGTGGGGGCTCCCTGCGCACCCCCCTGAGACCCTCAGACCAGCGCGATGTGATCGCGCTGTTCTGAGGGCTTCCTCCCTCCCAGGACCCGGATCCAAGATGGCGTCGGGGTCCTGGAGGGAGGCGGCTTCCTCAGTGCCTGCTGAGAGCAGGCACTGAGAAGCCTGCAGCTATGCCTGAGCGATCGCTGGTGTGACAGAGTGCTGTGCACACTGTCACACCAGCGATTTGATAAAATACAGTGATTTCCCACCCTGGGACAAAGTAAAAAAGTTAAAAAAATAAAAATAAACATGTTATAAAAAAAAATCCAAAATAAATAAAAAAAAAAAAAATATTCCCCAATAAATTCATTTCTTCCTGTAAATAAAAAAAACAAAACAATAAAAGTACACATATTTGGTATCGCCGTGTCCGTAACGACCCCCCTATAAAACTGTCCCACTAGTTAACCCCTTTAGTGAACCCCTTAAAAAAAAAAAACGAAGCAAAAAATCAATGCTTTATCATCATACCGCCGAACAAAAAGTGGAATAACGCGCGATAAAAAAGACCGATATAAATAAACATGATACCGCTGAAAATGTCATCTTGTCCCGCAAAAAACGAGCCGCCATACAGCATAATCAGCGAAAAAATAAAAAGTTATAGCTCGCAGAATAAAGCGATGCAAAAATAATTATTTTTTATATAAAATTGTTTTTATTCTATAAAAGCGCCAAAACATAAAAAAATGATATAAATGAGGTATCGCCATAATCGTACTGACCCGAAGAATAAAACTGCTTTATCAATTTTACCACACGCGGAACAACAAAAACGCCTCCCCCAAAAGAAATTCATGAATTGCTGATTTTTGTTCATTCTAACCTCCCAAAAATCGAAATAAAAAGCGATCAAAAAATGTCACCTGCTCAAAAATGGTACAAATAAAAACGTCAACTCGTACCGCAAAAAATAAGACCTCACATGACTCTGTGGGCCAAAATATGCAAAAATTATAGCTCTCAAAATGTGGCGATGCAAAAAACTATTTTTGCAATAAAAAGCGTCTTTTAGCGTGACAGCTGCCAATCATAAAAACCCGCTATAAATAGTAAATCAAACCCCCCTTTATCACCCCCTTAGTTAGGGAAAAATAATAAAATTTAAAAAATGTATTTATTTCCATTTTCCCATTAGGGTTAGGGTTAGGGTTGCGGCTAAAGTTAGGGTTAGGGTTGGCGCTAAAGTTAGGATTAGGGTTAGGGTTGGGATTAGGGGTGTGTTATGGTTAGGTTTGTGGTTAGGGTTGGGACTAGGGTTAGGGGTGTGTTGGGGTTAGGGTTGGAGTTAGAATTGGGGGGTTTCCGCTGTTTAGGCACATCAGGGGCTCTCCAAATGTGACATGGTGTCTGATCTCTATTCCAGCCAATTCTGCGTTGAAAAAGTCAAACGGTGCTCCTTCACTTCTGAGCTCTGCCATGCGTCCAAACAGTAGTTTATCCCCACATATGGGGTATCAGCGTACTCTGGACCCCAAGAGTTATTGTGCAATTTGTCCTATTTCTTCTGTTACCCTTGGGAAAATAAAAAACTGGGGGCGAAAATATCATTTTTGTACAAAAAAAATTATTTTTTTGTTTTTACGGCTGTACATTATAAACTTCTGTGAAGCACTTGGGGCTTCATAGCGCTCACCACACACCTAGATAAGTTCCTTGTGGGGTCTATTTTCCAAAATGGGGTCAATTGTGGGGGATTTCCACTGTTTAGGCGCATCAGGGGCTCTCCAAATGCGACATGACGCCACCAGACCATTCCATCAAAGTCTGCAATCCAAAACGTCACTACTTCCCTTCCGAGCCCCAACGTGTACCCATACAGTAGTTTTCTCCCAATTGGGTATCAGCATACTCAGGACAAATTGGGCAACAACTTTTGGGGTCCAATTTCTCCTGTTACCCTTGTAAAAATAAAATATTGGGGCGAAAAAATCATTTTTGCAAAAAAAAAAAAGATTTTTTATTTTTACGACTGTGCGTTATAAACTTCTGTGAAGCACTTCGGGGTTCAAAGTGCTCACCATACATCTAGATAAGTTCCTTGTGGGGTCTATTTTCCAAAATGGGGTCACTTGTGGGGGGTTTCCACTGTTTAGGCGCATCAGGGGCTCTCCAAATGCGACATGACGCACCCAGACCATTCCATCAAAGTCTGCAATCCAAAACGTCACTACTTCCCTTCCGAGCCCTGACGTGCGCCCATACAGTAGTTTTCTCCCACATATTGGGTATCAGCGTACTCAGGACAAATTGGACAACAACTTTTGGGGTCCAATTTCTCCTGTTACCCTTGTGAAAATAAAATATTGGGGCGAAAAAATCATTTTTGCAAAAAAAAAAAAAAGATTTTTTATTTTTACGGCTGTGCGTTATAAACTTCTGTGAAGCACTTCGGGGTTCAAAGTGCTCACCACACATCTAGATAAGTTCCTTGTGGGGTCTATTTGCCAAAATGGGGTCACTTGTGGGGGGTTTCCACTGTTTAGGTGCATCAGGGGCTCTCCAAATGTGACATGACGCCCCCAGACCATTCCATCAAAGTCTGCAATCCAAAACGTCACTACTTCCCTTCCGAGACCCGACGTGTGCCCATACAGTAGTTTTCGCCCACATATTGGGTATCAGTGTACTCAGGACAAATTGGACAACAACTTTTGCGTTCCAATTTCTTCTGTTACCCTTGTGAAAATAAAATATTGGGGGCGAAAAAATCATTTTTGTAAAAAAAAAAAAAGATTTTTATTTTTACGGCTGTACGTTATAAACTTTAGTGAAACACCTGGGGGTTCAAAGTGCTCACCATACATCTAGATAAGTTCCTTGTGGGGTCTATTTTCCAAAATGGGGTCACTTGTGGGGGGTTTCCACTGTTTAGGCGCATCAGGGGCTCTCCAAATGCGACATGACGCACCCAGACCATTCCATCAAAGTCTGCAATCCAAAACGTCACTACTTCCCTTCCGAGCCCTGACGTGCACCCATACAGTAGTTTTCTCCCACATATTGGGTATCAGCGTACTCAGGACAAATTGGACAACAACTTTTGGGGTCCAATTTCTCCTGTTACCCTTGTGAAAATAAAATATTGGGGCGAAAAAATCATTTTTGCAAAAAAAAAAAAAAGATTTTTTTATTTTTACGGCTGTGCGTTATAAACTTCTGTGAAGCACTTCGGGGTTCAAAGTGCTCACCACACATCTAGATAAGTTCCTTGTGGGGTCTATTTGCCAAAATGGGGTCACTTGTGGGGGGTTTCCACTGTTTAGGTGCATCAGGGGCTCTCCAAATGTGACATGACGCCCCCAGACCATTCCATCAAAGTCTGCAATCCAAAACGTCACTACTTCCCTTCCGAGACCCGACGTGTGCCCATACAGTAGTTTTCGCCCACATATTGGGTATCAGTGTACTCAGGACAAATTGGACAACAACTTTTGCGTTCCAATTTCTTCTGTTACCCTTGTGAAAATAAAATATTGGGGGCGAAAAAATCATTTTTGTAAAAAAAAAAAAGATTTTTTATTTTACGGCTGTACGTTATAAACTTTAGTGAAACACCTGGGGGTTCAAAGTTCTCACCACACATCTAGATAAGTTCCTTGAGGGGTCTAGTTTCCAAAATGGTGTCATTTATGGGGGTTTCCACTGTTTAGGCAGATCAGGAGCTCTCCAAACACGACATGGCGTCCAGCCAATTCTGCGTTGAAAAAGTCAGACGCGCTCCTTCCCTTCCAAACTCTGCCATGCACCCAAACAGTGGTTTACCCCCACATATGGGGTATCAGCGCACTCAGGACAAATTGCACAATAACTTTTGGAGTCTTGTTACCCTTGGAAAAATAAAAATTGGGGTGAAAAGATCATTTTTGTGGAAAAAAATCTGATTTTTAAATTTTACGGCTCTACGTTATAAACTTGTGTGAAGCACTTGGGGGTTCAAATTGCTCATCAAAAATCTAGATAAGTTCCTTAGGGGGTCTAGTTTCCCAAATGGGGTCATTTGTGGGGGGTTTCCACTGTTTAGGCACATCAGGGGCTCTCCAAATGCAACATGGCATCCAAACTCAATTCCAGCCAATTTTGGTTGGAAAAAGTCAAATGGTGCTCCTTCCATTCCGAGCTCTGCCGTGCGCCCAAACAGTGGTTCCCCCCCACATATGGGGTATCAGCGTACTCAGGACAAATTGTACAACAACATATGTGGTCCAATTTCTCCTGTTACCCTTGGGAAAATAAAAAATTAGTGACTAAAAGATAATTTTTGTGGGAAAAAAAATAGGATTTTTTATTTTCATGCCCGGGCATTATAAACTTGTGTGAAGCACTTGGGGGTTCAAAGTGCTCACCAAAGATCTAGATAAGTTCCTTAGGGGTCTAGTTTCCAAAATGGGGTCACTTGTGGGGGGTTTCCACTGTTTAGGCTCATCTGGGGCACTGCAAACGGAACATGACCCCCATTAACGTCTGCATTCCAAAACGTTACTACTTCCTTTCCAAGCCCTGCCGTGCGCCCAAACAGTTTCCCCCCCACATATGGGGTATCAGCGTACTCAGGACAAATTGGACAACAACTTTTGGGGTCCAATTTCCTTGGGAAAATTCAAAAATTTGGGACTAAAAAATCATTTTTTTAGAAAATTGATTTTTTTTTTTCACACCCAGGCTTTATAAACTTTTGTGAAACACTTGAGGGTTCAAAGTGCTCACAACAGATCTAGATAAGTACCTTAGGGGGTCTAGTTTCCAAAATGGTGTCACTTGTGGGGGGTTTCCACTGTTTAGGCGCATCAGGGGCTCTCCAAACGCGACATGGCATCCAATCTAAATTCCAGCCAATTTTAGTTTGAAAAAGTCAAACGTCGCTCCTTCCCTTACGAGCTCTGCCGTGTGCCCAAACAGTGGTTTTCCCCCACATATGGGGTATTGGCGTACTCAGGAGAAATTGCATAACAACCTTATCTGTCCATTTTCACCTTTTACCCTTGTGAAAATAAAAAAAAAGTTTGTAAAAGATCATTTTTGTGGCTAAAAAGTAAAATATTCATTTTTTCCTTCCACGTTGCTTTAGTTACTGTGAAGCACCTGAAGGGTTAATAAACTTCTTGAATGTGGTTTTGAGTACCTTGAGGGGTGCAGTTTTTAGAATGGTGTCACTTTTGGGTATTTTCTGCCATATAGACTCCTCAAAGTGACTTCAAATGTGAGGTGGTCCCTAAAAAAAATGGCTTTGTAAATTTTGTTGTAAAAATGAGAAATCGCTGGTCAACTTTTAACCCTTATAACTTCCTAACAAAAAAAAATTTTGGTTCCAAAATTGTGCTGATGTAAAGTAGACATGTGGGAAATGTTATTTCTTAACTATTTTGTGTGATATATTTCTCTGTTTTAAGGGAATAAAAATTCAAAGTTTGAAAATTGCAAAATTTTAAAAATTTTCGCCATATTTGCGTTTTTTTCAAAAATAAACGCAAGTTATATTGAAGAAATTTTACCACTAACATGAAGTACAATATGTCACGACAAAACATTCTCAGAATCGTGAAGATCCGTTGAAGCGTTCCAGAGTTATAACCTCATAAAGAGACAGTGGTCAGAATTGTAAAAATTGGCCCGGTCATTAACGTGCAAACCACCCTTGGGGGTGAAGGGGTTAAAACTGCATTTTGTGTTTACTTGGGTTATCTTTGTCTAATATTTAAACTTGTTTGGTAATCTGAAACATTTAAATGACAAACATGCAAAAGAATAGGAAATCAGGAAGGGGCCAACACTTTTTCACTCAATTGTATATATATACTGTATGGTCTATATATATATATATATATATACATATATATATATGTATATATATATATATATATATATAGCTCTGGTAAATATTAAGAGACCACTTTCAAATGTTCAGTTTGTCAGATTTTTCTCTTTATAGGTATATTTTTGAATAAAATGTAAATTGTTCTTTTAGCCTGTAAACTTCTGACGATGTCACCGGAATCCACGCAGCAAATTTTGTATTTTTTTCTGACAAGGAAAAATGGTCAAAAATTTTTTAAAAAACGTAGTGCTTTCAGACCTCAAATATTGCAAAGAAAACAAGTTCATAATCATTTAGAAACAACAATACAGATGTTTTCACTCAGAAAGAGTTCTGAAATCAATATTTTGTGGAATAACCATGACTTTTAAAAACAGCTTTCATGCATTTTGGCATGCTTGCCAACATTCTTTCACACTGCTTCTGGCGCAAAAATTTAAGCAGTGCTTTGTTTGATGGCTTGTGACTATCCATCATCCTCGGTACCTAATGGCAGTCAGGCTACCTCTTGCGAGCACATGGAGGGCTGTGTGGCCCTCTGAAGAAATGCCACTCCACACCATTACTGACCCACTGCCAAACCGGTCATGCTGAAGGATATTGCAGGCAGCATTCGCTCTCCAAGGCATCTCCAGACTCTGTCACGTCTGTCACATGTGCTCAGTGTGAACCTGCTGCCTGTAATATTGTTTATTTTACCATTATTTTCATCCAAACTTCTAAATAAAGATATGCGATTCTAATAATAATTTTCTATATTCTCAGTCTGGTTTTTATCTGGTCTGCCATGGCTTTGGTTGGGGTTCTTTTATTCTGTCTTTGAGTGGTTTCCACTCGTCTGTGTATCACACCACGGGTGTTACTGAATATAATCTTGATATATTGACCAATATTCCTCTTTGATATATATTCTTCAGTGTTATATATATCCGTGTGTGTTTGATAAATTTTGTGTTGCCATTAGGTACCAAAATGAGATCCTCAGACCCCTTGTGAGACCATATGCTGGTGCGGTTGGCCCTGGGTTCCTCCTAATGCAGGACAATGCCAGACCTCATGTTGGAGTGTGTCAGCAGTTCCTGCAAGATGGAGGCATTGAAGCTATGGACTGGCCTGCCCGTTCCCCAGACCTGAATCCGATTGAGCACATCTGGGACAGCATGCCTTGCTCCATCCAACAACGTCACATTGCACCACAGACTGTCCAGGAGCTGACGGATGCTTTAGTCCAGGTCTGGGAGGAGATCCCTCAGGAGAACATCCGCAACTTCATCACGAGCATGCCCAGCCATTGTAAGCAGGTCATACAGGCACTTGGAGGCCACACACAATACTGGGCACCATTTTGACTTGTTTCCACTTTAATTTTGTCTTGTTTTGATTTTCATTTAGACTTGTTTCCACTTTCATTTTGGGGGTCTCTCCAAATCCAGGCCTCCATTGGTTCAAAAATTTGATTTCCATTGATGATTTTTGTGTGATTATGTTGACAGCACATTCAATTTTGTACAGAACAAAGTATTCAATGAGAATATTTCATTCATTTAGATCTAGGATGTGTTATTTGAGTGTTCCCTTTATTTTTTTGAGCAGTGTACACATATGTATGTAAAAATATGTATATTTAAGCACATATTTTTTCATGTAATAACCGATGATCTCTGTACATGTTCTAACAATTTAATGCAAGCGACAAAATAATATATACAGTATATATATATATTGTAGTGTGACTAATGGTCGCATAATTAATGGGAGGTATGTGTTACAGGGATGGCTGCTCCCTGTGATGTAACCCGGAGTATTTTTTTCTTTAGTTCACGTAAGCACTAAGCAGTTGTTCACATTTGTGTCTGGTTACGGGTATCTATGAGAGATTGTAGTGTCTGGCTACCCATATACCCCATCCCCAGGTGAGAGTGCTCACTGTACCCCTTTTTCCTTGCAGAAGCCTGTGTGTGGTTGTGAGTTGTGAGTTTGAGGACCTGCAGTTATGTCACGATCACGTGACCAGTCCATGTGATGTTACTGTCATGTTGTGACATGCATGTGTATGCTTTAACCCTTTTCTCCTTTTCCCCCTAATATAGCTGGGATACTGATAGCTGTTACCTGTATGGATGATGGACAGTTCCCAGCTCCGCTGCGTAACCGTGCATGCGTGGGTGTCTCCGCTGCGCTGCATGATCACCCGCATGTGCGGTCCCTGGCTACTGCTGTGAAAGCTACCCTTAGGTTGCAAGTTCCTCTGCACTGGTGCATGGCTTGCTACGTGGGTTTGGGCTGCAGCCATTTCCAGGTGCCCTTGCTGTGCTTATGTCTGGCTCTCATAGGGTGCGCAGGCCACACCTGCCCTGCTTTTATCAGGGTTAGTGTGTGTACCTGAAATGCTGTCCCCAGCCAATTGCTGAGGGGCAGCTCATATATATAGGCTCCCTGCCCTATGGGCGGGGCCTTAGCTACTCACATAGCTTCTGAACCTAGCCTTGTGTGTGTGTGTGTTCAGCTTCTGCTCTGAGTCTCATCAGCTCGGGAGAGCTGATTCCCTTGTCCTGTTTGGTGTTGCTGAACTCGTTCCTGTGCCTTTCCTAGAGGCGGTAATTCTAGGCTCGTATTCCTGTGCCTTTCCTAGAGGCGGTAATTCTAGTCTCGTATTCCTGTGCCTTTCCTAGAGGCGGTAATTCTAGGCTCGTATTCCTGATCCTGAACTCGTTCCTGTGCCTTTCCTAGAGGCGGTAATCCTAGGCTCGTATCTCTGATCCTGTACCTGTCCTGTACCTGACAGTCTGAACTGTGTCTGCTGTGTAATGTTCCTGAATCCTTCTGTGTCCTGAACCCAGTGCCTAGTGACTGTGAGACTTTGCTACTGACTTCCTTTGAAACTACCTGGGTTCATCTTGGAAGAAGGAGTCCGGTGTGGGTGTGCTGAGT
Organism: Oophaga sylvatica; assembly: GCA_033576555.1. Taxonomy (NCBI): domain Eukaryota; kingdom Metazoa; phylum Chordata; class Amphibia; order Anura; family Dendrobatidae; genus Oophaga; species Oophaga sylvatica. Next base: position 191,331,498 of record JARQOD010000006.1, on the reverse strand, counting down.
TTCTGTTACTTTGTGCTCAGCTTGCTTTTGGTGCAATCCCCGCCCGGCTCCAGTTGAGCCTGGTGGGACTTGCACCAGACCGCTTGGATTCCTTTTCAGATCACTTCCAGATGTCCGGATCCGATCCTTTCCTGCCTGATGTCCGGTGCTTGCCGATCGTTGCCAGATGTCCGGAACCTGCCGATCGTGGCCAGATGTCCGGAGTCCGATGCCAGTGTTCTCCGTGTTCCTGATGTCCAGTCCGTGTTCCGGTGTCCGTGTTCCTGATGTCCAGTCTGTGTTCGTGTGTTCGTGTTACTGAGATCCAGTTTGTGTTCCTGATGTCCAGTTCGTGTTCCTGATTCCATGTTCCTGAGTTCGTGTTCGTGTGTTCGTGTTACTGAGATCCAGTCCTGAAGTTCAGTTCGTGTTCCTGAGTTCGTGATTCTGATAACCTCGTCTCATGTTTGAGTTATGTACTGTGTGTCATCACGTATTTACTTTAGTAAACTTTACTTCACTATACCTGAAGTTGTGCGGTGTGATCAAGTCCTACGTGTTTCTATTCTGTCCACATGCTCAGCTGCCACAGAACCCCGGTCTCTGCCCTTCCCTAGTATGGGTAGGACCGGGTCCCCCTGTGGTATTGAGGGTCCAGATTTCGTACCTGAGGGATGTCCGCGCCACGCCATGGTGGGCAGCTGCAGAGCCCAAACGTGACAGAAGCTAAGGCCTTGGACTCAGCTGAGCATGTGTGGACGGTAGGACTTTTTCCAAGTCCCGCCTGGCCGGCGGATGAGATGGCTCGGATCCCAGCTGTAGTAGACTAGATTGCTCACTCTGTGCTTCGTTTCTGTTTGGATTTCTGGAGCAATGAACTCTGCTGCATGTGAACTGGGACTTACCGCTTATCCAAGAAAAGTTTCTGAGTATTTTTTTTTCTTGGGACTTCAGAGAGGGGGCTTTAGGAGGGGAAAATGTCATGTTGTGACATGCATGTGTATGCTTTAACCCTTTTCTCCTTTTCCCCCTAATATAGCTGGGATACTGATAGCTGTTACCTGTATGGATGATGGACAGTTCCCAGCTCCGCTGCGTAACCGTGCATGCGTGGGTGTCTCTGCTGCGCTGCATGATCACCCGCATGTGCGGTCCCTGGCTACTGCTGTGAAAGCTACCCTTAGGTTGCAAGTTCCTCTGCACTGGTGCATGGCTTGCTACGTGGGTTTGGGCTGCAGCCATTTCCAGGTGCCCTTGCTGTGCTTATGTCTGGCTCTCATAGGGTGCGCAGGCCACACCTGCCCTGCTTTTATCAGGGTTAGTGTGTGTACCTGAAATGCTGTCCCCAGCCAATTGCTGAGGGGCAGCTCATATATATAGGCTCCCTGCCCTATGGGCGGGGCCTTAGCTACTCACATAGCTTCTGAACCTAGCCTTGTGTGTGTGTGTGTTCAGCTTCTGCTCTGAGTCTCATCAGCTCGGGAGAGCTGATTCCCTTGTCCTGTTTGGTGTTGCTGAACTCGTTCCTGTGCCTTTCCTAGAGGCGGTAATTCTAGGCTCGTATTCCTGTGCCTTTCCTAGAGGCGATAATTCTAGGCTCGTATTCCTGTGCCTTTCCTAGAGGCGGTAATTCTAGGCTCGTATTCCTAATCCTGAACTCGTTCCTGTGCCTTTCCTAGAGGTGGTAATCCTAGGCTCGTATCTCTGATCCTGTACCTGTCCTGTACCTGACAGTCTGAACTGTGTCTGCTGTGTAATGTTCCTGAATCCTTCTGTGTCCTGAACCCAGTGCCTAGTGACTGTGAGACTTTGCTACTGACTTCCTTTGATACTACCTGGGTTCATCTTGGAAGAAGGAGTCCGGTGTGGGTGTGCTGAGTTTCTGTTACTTTGTGCTCAGCTTGCTTTTGGTGCAATCCCTGCCCGGCTCCAGTTGAGCCTGGTGGGAATTGCACCAGACCGCTTGGATTCCTTTTCAGATCACTTCCAGATGTCCGGATCCGATCCTTTCCTGCCTGATGTCCGGAGCCTGCCGATCGTTGCCAGATGTCCGGAACCTGCCGATCGTGGCCAGATGTCCGGAGTCCGATGCCAGTGTTCTCCGTGTTCCTGATGTCCAGTCCGTGTTCCGGTGTCCGTGTTCCTGATGTCCAGTCTGTGTTCGTGTGTTCGTGTTACTGAGATCCAGTTCGTGTTCCTGATGTCCAGTTCGTGTTCCTGATTCCATGTTCCTGAGTTCGTGTTCGTGTGTTCGTGTTACTGAGATCCAGTCCGTGTTCCTGAAGTTCAGTTCGTGTTCCTGAGTTCGTGATTCTGATAACCTCGTCTCATGTTTGAGTTATGTACTGTGTGTCATCACGTATTTACTTTAGTAAACTTTACTTCACTATACCTGAAGTTGTGCGGTGTGATCAAGTCCTACGTGTTTCTATTCTGTCCACATGCTCAGCTGCCACAGAACCCCGGTCTCTGCCCTTCCCTAGTATGGGTAGGACCGGGTCCCCCTCTGTGGTATTGAGGGTCCAGATTTCGTACCCGAGGGATGTCCGCGCCACGCCATGGTGGACGGTTGCAGAGCCCAAACGTGACAGAAGCTAAGGCCTTGGACTCAGCTGAGCATGTGTGGACGGTAGGACTTTTTCCAAGTCCCGCCTGGCCGGCGGATGAGATGGCTCGGATCCCAGCTGTAGTAGACTAGATTGCTCACTCTGTGCTTCGTTTCTGTTTGGATTTCTGGAGCAATGAACTCTGCTGCATGTGAACTGGACTTACCGCTTATCCCAAGAAAAGTTTCTGAGTATTTTTTTTTCTTGGGACTTCAGAGAGGGGGCTTTAGGAGGGGAAAATGTCATGTTGTGACATGCATGTGTATGCTTTAACCCTTTTCTCCTTTTCCCCCTAATATAGTTGGGATACTGATAGCTGTTACCTGTATGAATGATGGACAGTTCCCAGCTCCGCTGCGTAACCGTGCATGCGTGGGTGTCTCTGCTGCGCTGCATGATCACCCGCATGAGCGGTCCCTGGCTACTGCTGTGAAAGCTACCCTTAGGTTGCAAGTTCCTCTGCACTGGTGCATGGCTTGCTACGTGGGTTTGGGCTGCAGCCATTTCCAGGTGCCCTTGCTGTGCTTATGTCTGGCTCTCATAGGGTGCACAGGCCACACCTGCCCTGCTTTTATCAGGGTTAGGCCGGAGTCACACACAACCACAAAAAATCGGTCCGTTTTAGACGGTCGACAATCGGATCAAAATAAAAACATCACACATCCTTCTGGCATCCGATTTTCCTTCAAAGATGCGATTTAATCGCATGTGTGTGTAGCTTGTAACATCCGATTTTCATCCGACTTGCGAGATTTTCTCGCAGGCTTGCAAAACTGACATATAATGGATCCAAAAGAATAGTATTTAAATGCCAAAAGAAAGAATAGATATATACACATAGAGCACATATATATATGTCATTGTGACATATATATATATATACATATATTTATAATTCTTACACTTCTACATACTGTTATAGCCGCTAATTCAATTGCCGGCTTCAGTGAAATCACAGAAGCCGACATGAAATGATACATTGTTTCCACACATTTAACCATGTAATTTCATGTATTTTTATATATGTTTGAAACATACAATTACATGAGTATATGTGTGCTAAATTTCAGACATGTAGGGGTTAATTAAAGGTGTAAATTTGTTGAAAAAAAATGCGTGGGCTCCCGCTGTATTTTCTCCACCAGACAGACAAAGCAAGCGAGTGGGGGCAGATAATAATAGCCTAGGGAGGGTACATTTTTTTTGTGCCCCCCCTGGCTACTAACATCTGCCCCCAGACACCCCAGAAAGGGCAAATCTATAATTAGATTCGCCCTTTCTGGCACTTTGCCCGTCTATTCCCATTGCCCTGTAGCGGTGGCGAATGGGTTAATAAGGGGTTAAAATGACCTTGCAATTGAAAGGTCACTTTAAGCCAGGTTAATAATTGATAGCTGTCAATTAGACAACTATCAATTATTAATCCTATTGTATGAAAGAAAAATCAAACACACACAGTTTAATAAAAAATAAGTTTAATTAAATAATCACACAGTTTTTGACCATATTTTATTTTCCTGCTAAAACCATTTCCTGTAATAAAAATAAAATAAAAAAGCAAAATTATACTTACCAATCCGATGTACAGTCAGGTCCCACGGTGTAATCCATCAGAAAGGGTTAACAGGTTACAGGTCGCAGAGAGCTAATAATGCTGTCTCAGACCTGTATTCCCCTGAATGAATAACTTCCTCTCCCAGCGAAAGTAGAGGAATAGATTCATGAATGGAGCTTAATTGATTTATTGCCAATTTAACTGTAGTGACCTGACCTAAAGGGAAAGTGGACACAATCAATTAAGCTTCATTCATGAAACACATCCTCTCCTGTCGCCAGGAGAGGAACTTATTCATTCAGGAGCTTTGAGCTGAGCATGCAGGATTACTTGCACTGCTTGGCTCAAAGCTAGTTAACCCTTTGTGAAGGATTACAGCGTGGGACGTGACAGATCGGCGGAATAGGTAAGAATAATGTTGTTTTATTTCTTTTTCTTTATTTTAGGAGATCAATGGCTTCGCACGGATTAAGTGTAAAATAAAATATGGTCAAAAAAATGTGTTTTTATTTCATTAAAATTATTTATTCTTAAAGTGTGTGTGTTTTTTTATTTACTTCAATAGGATTAATAATTGATAGTTGTCTAATTGACAGCTATCAATCATTAACCTGCCTTAAGGTCACCTTTCAATTGCAAGGTGACAGTAAGGTGAGATTAACCCATTCGCCACCGCTAAAGGGCAATGGGATAGACGGGCAAAGTGCCAGAAAGGGCGAATCTAATTATAGATTTGCCCTTTCTGGGGTGTCTGGGGGCAGATGTTAGTAGCCAGGGGGGGCACAAAAAAATGCACCCTCCCTGGGCTATTATTATCTGCCCCCACTCGCTTTGCTTTGTCTGTCTGGTGGAGAAAATACAGCGGGAGCCCACGCATTTTTTTTCAACGAAATTACACCTTTAATTAACCCCTACATGTCTGAAATTTTGCACAAATACACTCATGTAATTGTATGTTTCAAACATATATAAAAATACATGAAATTACATGGTTAAATGTGTGGAAACAATGTATCATTTCATGTCGGCTTCTGTGATTTCACAAAACCCGGCAATTGAATTAGCGGCTATTACAGTATGTAGAAGTCTAGGAACTATAAATATATGTATATGTACATGTCACAATGACATGTATATATATATATATGTGTTCTATGTGTATATATCTATTCTTTCTAGTCTTTATTAAAGCTGTCAGTGTGATTTTACAGTATAGCCGGGGATGAATTGCCGGCTTTTCTAAAGGACACCGATGCGATTTCATCGCAAGTCACACAGTGTGGTCCGTTTGTAATCCGATTTTTCATCGCTCCCATAGACTTGCATTGGCGATAGTCGACCCACAATCGGTGACAATCGCAGCATGCTGCGATTGTACACGGACGTTTAAAACGGACCACAAAAAATCTGATACTGGGAGCTGCTCCATAGATCAACATAGGTCCGACTGCAATGCGATATTTCATCGCATTGCAGTCGTCCGATTTTGTCGCCAGTGTGACTCCGGCCTTAGTGTGTGTACCTGAAATGCTGTCCCCAGCCAATTGCTGAGGGGCAGCTCATATATATAGGCTCCCTGCCCTATGGGCGGGGCCTTAGCTACTCACATAGCTTCTGAACCTAGCCTTGTGTGTGTGTGTGTTCAGCTTCTGCTCTGAGTCTGATCAGCTCGGGAGAGCTGATTCCCTTGTCCTGTTTGGTGTTGCTGAACTCGTTCTTGTGCCTTTCCTAGAGGCGGTAATTCTAGGCTCGTATTCCTGTGCCTTTCCTAGAGGCGGTAATTCTAGGCTCGTATTCCTGATCCTGAACTCGTTCCTGTGCCTTTCCTAGAGGCGATAATCCTAGGCTCGTATCTCTGATCCTGTACCTGTCCTGTACCTGTCAGTCTGAACTGTGTCTGCTGTGTAATGTTCCTGAATCCTTCTGTGTCCTGAACCCAGTGCCTAGTGACTGTGAGACTTTGCTACTGACTTCCTTTGATACTACCTGGGTTCATCTTGGAAGAAGGAGTCCGGTGTGGGTGTGCTGAGTTTCTGTTACTTTGTGCTCAGCTTGCTTTTGGTGCAATCCCCGCCTGGCTCCAGTTGAGCCTGGTGGGACTTGCACCAGACCGCTTGGATTCCTTTTCAGATCACTTCCAGATGTCCGGATCCGATCCTTTCCTGCCTGTTGTCCGGAGCCTGCGATCGTTGCCAGATGTCCGGAACCTGCCGATCGTGGCCAGATGTCCGGAGTCCGATGCAGGTGTTCCGTGTTCCTGATGTCCAGTCCTTGTTCCGGTGTCCGTGTTCCTGATGTCCAGTCTGTGTTCGTGTGTTCGTGTTACTGAGATCCAGTTCGTGTTCCTGATGTTCAGTTCGTGTTCCTTATTCCATGTTTCTGAATTCGTGTTCGTGTGTTCGTGTTACTGAGATCCAGTCCGTGTTCCTGAAGCTCAGTTCGTGTTCCTGAGTTCGTGATTCTGATAACCTCGTCTCATGTTTGAGTTATGTACTGTGTGTCATCACGTATTTACTTTAGTAAACTTTACTTCACTATACCTGAAGTTGTGCGGTGTGATCAAGTCCTACGTGTTTCTATTCTGTCCACATGCTCAGCTGCCACAGAACCCCGGTCTCTGCCCTTCCCTAGTATGGGTAGGACCGGGTCCCCCTCTGTGGTATTGAGGGTCCAGATTTTGTACCCGAGGGATGTCCGCGCCACGCCATGGTGGGCGGCTGCAGAGCCCAAACGTGACAGTTACCTCATCTGTGGGTGTGGTTAGAGGCTACCTAATGGAGCCTGTGTGTTTGACACATGTTGCATTGCTGGCTAGAGGAAGGAGGTCTGTGAGATACCTCTGGAGAGGACAGTCTGACAACTGTGAGTTATACTGATCGGGGTCAGTGAGAAGTGTTTGATACTTCCGAGGATAAGAGGCATCCAGGAACCTTTGTGGCCGACACAAACAGGTAACGGACAGGCGACCATGTTATGCTGATTGGGGTCAGTGAGAGACTGTGTTCATGCTATAGAAAGTGTTTGTGGGATACCTCTGAGGATAAGAGGCATCCGGGAACCTGTGTGGCCGACACCAACAGGTAATGGACAGCAATTCATGTTATGCTGACCGGGGTCAGTGAGAGACTGTGTTTATTATATAGAGCTGAATGTTTAACCAACATTGTACTGGTGGCTGCATGCTACTAGGTTCTGGAGGAGCGGTTTATGCTGTACTTTAATAAACCAAATGGACTTTTTTAACCCTGAGTGTCCCAGCGTATGCCTCAAAGACAAGCAAAGCGAGTAATCCCCGTCCACAGATAGTCTGAGACGTTACAATATACATATATATGTATGTGTGTGTACATATATACATGTATGTATGCATATTTACATATATACAAATTTTTTGACATTCAAATTCACCTAGTACGACAATATTTTTCCCACAAATTTGATTAGCAAATAATCGATTTGCCACAAATCAGAATCCTGTAAAGTCTGATGTTAGAAGTCGAGTTCCCCTTCTGCACAAGGGGAATCTCGAACCATCCCTGCTGCAGTCTCCCATCCATCTCCTGCCGCAGTGGACTTTGCTCAACAAAGACGTCGGTCCCAGCATCTCGCCCAGTCTAACATTGTGCAGAGGATTACTGATGCCTCACCAGGTTCTGCTATTGTAGCCCGTACGGGTCAGCGACGAGCAGACGTCTTTAGGACTAAGTCCTGCGTTTCCCCTTCTGAGCATGCCCAGGGTAAAATCTCTCATTGGAGATCAGGGGTCACATGCTCAGGTACTGCAGCAGCTCCTATTGGTCTGCCAGGAAGGTCCTGAAACTACATGTGTTCTGGAACAGTTTCTCATTGGTCCTTTTCTGGCAGGTCCTGTAGTTGCTACTATAAAAGGGTTGCATGACTGTTATGAATGAGCTAGAGATGGTTTCTGAGCAGAGGCTCCCTCTGGTGGTTACAGACAGTACTGAACCTTTCAGCGAGGAATAGCAATCTGGGATCACGAACTGGAGTGATATAAGGGAGGTTCCCTCCCATGATGGTCGCCGGTGATCAATTGTTCTTGTCTCAATTGTGGTTCCTGGTTCATTTGGAAGTTTGCTGGAGTCCTGCCTGCATCATCTGCTTTCAGATAAGATATTTTCTGCTTTTCTTTTTGTGCTTGCTTTTTGCATAGTTTTCTGCACTTTTGTGGAGGTCAGCCTGGTCCCCTCCTGGGGCCTGTGCTCCTCTCAGTTTTTCTGTAGCCACTGTTATTTGTTCATTTGCTTTTTCCTGTTTTTTCAGTGGCTGCGGCTTAGTTTTGTTACACCAGAGATCTGATTTCGGTGGTGGAGATCGTGTGATCTCAGGTGTTTTTGCAATCAGAAGAGTTGGTATTTTTTAGGGTTTTTGTTGGATTGCAGTCAGAATTCTTTCCTGTACTTTTCTTTCTAGACAGATTGGGCCCCAGCGTTCGCTCATTCTATTTTCTGTCTGTGTCCGTGCTCTCTTCTTGTCTAACCGCCATTACATGTTTTGGGGCTTCCTGTTTTCTTTGGGGATCTGCTCCGGGGCAGATAGCTTTCATCTTTCTGCCTTTAGGTGTAGTTATCTCTCAGGCTGTGACGAGGCGTCTAGGGTTAACGTAGGAACGCTCCACGGATACCTCTAATTGTGTGGTTAGTTCAGGTTACTGCAATCCAATAGGTTCCAGCCTCTCTGGTGTATTGCCGTTCATTTGCTTTTTCTCCTCAGCTACCTAAAAATAACACATGGCCCTGTGGCTATGCGCTATTATCAATAGCATTATGTGCTTTGTGCCAGTGTGATCATGCACGCATGTGGTTAGGGCTCGGCTGAAATAAGCCCCTATAATACCAGCACCTTCGGTGAGGAGATTTGTATGCACGTGTTCAGGGCCTGTCTGAAATAAGCCCCTAGAATACCGGCTTCCCCGGTGAGGAGTTGCTTGTTTGCGTTGCTGAATGCATGATCACGGACTGCTATCCGCACAGCAGTTATCTGTTTATCCCTGTGGTGTTAACAGGACACAGTCTCTATTTCTGCGTCTCTACCTCAGCGACTCTGTGGTGTAACAGAGTTCGCTTATACTGCCATATAGTGCTACAGCATCTAAGTCTGCGACTCTGTGAAGTAACAGAGTTCACTTAGACCACCATCTTACTAGCAGCAGGCTCTGCCTGCACGGTGGACCCCGGGCTGCAAACGCACCTAATTATTTATATTTATTTTGTGCGTTCCGCTAGCCCTAACACCTGATTGTCCTAAAAATAAATTATTATTATTATTTATCATCATAGTGCCATTAATTCTGACCATGACGCTTTACATGTGAAAAGGACATAAAAAAAAAAAAAAACAATAATCTTGAAAAAAATTAGTCACCGACTGGTACTGGAGGAGAGAGTACCCTACCCGTGAGAGCTAGCAATCTGAAAGGGATGTGTGAGGATACAGTAGGTGAGGGCAGAGCTGGTTGGGCAGCAGTACGAAGGTTACTGCAGGTTGTAGACTTGTTGGAGGAGGTGGGTCTTGAAGTTCCTTTTGAAGTTTTCCATGGTAGGCAAGTTGTGTTGGAGTAGAGACTTTCAGAGTTGGGGGATGCACCGTAAAAATCTCATATGCCATTGTGGGAAGAGAAGGTAATAGAATGAAGGATCAGAGTTTGTGTGCAGGTAGGTACCAAGAGACTAGTTCACAAATATATGGAGGAGACAGGTTGTGGATGGTTTTGAATGACAAGGTTAGGGTTTTGAACTGGTGTCTCTGGCAAAGGGGAACCAGTGAAGTGATTGCCAAGGAAGAGAGGCTGGGGAATACTGGAGAATAGGAGGATTAGGGGGATAGTGGAGTGGAGCTTAGGATATATTGGAGGGATGCAAGAGTGTTAGAGGGGAGGCCACAGAGCAGTAGTTTGCAATAGTCGAGGTCAGAGACGATGAGGACATGCAATAGTGTTTTTGCAGATTAGTCAGCAGGAAGTGCAAAGGGCTTGGATGTGAGGTTTGAAGCTGAGATTAGAGTCAATGGTTACCCCGAGGCAGTGAGCTGCGGGACTGTGAGGAGTGGGCAGCCATTGACTTCGCTGGATAGGTCTGTTGCACGGTTTGAATGAGATGGTGGAAAGTTGATGCATTCTGTTTTATCAATGTTAAAATTTAGAAATCTAGCAGAGAAGAAAGATGAAATAGCGGACAGACATTGTGGGATTAGATCAGAGGTGATATCGGATCTAGAGAGGTAGATCTGTGTGTCATCAGCATAGAGGTGATAATAAAAGTTGTGGGAGATATGAAGAGGTGGTATGTGAGTGGGAGACACTGAATGTCTGGTCTGTTAGATATGAAGAGATCCAATATAGGGCCAAGTCCGTGATGCCAAGAGATGAGAGAATCTGTGTTAGGCGTCAGCCAGTACAAGAGAGTACAAGCTGTCTCCAGGGTCTTTGTTAATAGTAGCCTTAAGCATAGGTTACAGAAGGAGAGAGGGCTGTTATAGCTTAAGTCCAGAAATGCCTGCGCTGAGCATGTCCGTGACATAGCGAACCGTGATTGGTGGTTAAAGTCAGCTGATCTTCTGACCTGGCACCGCCTGATTGGTCACGGATGACGTCATCGGTGATGCGATTGATGAGATGGCTGGTGGCGGAGCTTAGCCCTTAAATAGCTTGTCTGTCCGCGGCGTGGTGCAGTCAGATCATACTAAAATAGGCAGTGCTCATGTGTGGACGTACCAGAATCTGGGCTCCACGTGCTCTCTAGCTTTGCTCTCCGGGACCTGCCGATGCCAGAGTTCACTCGGCTAATTAGCACAGGTCCTTCAGGTAGGTTTAGCTTATGCCAGGCAGATAGCCAATGTGGCGCAGTCTTGCTACGAATATAGGGTAGCTATACACCCTGAGCAGACTGCGGGGCGCGTAACCTGGGCATTGCCTGCCAAGCTGAACAGAGAGTTGCCCAGTCCGGTCACACGCTGGCTGGTAGCACGTACGCCTGGCGTTAGTCGCACGCACTTCCTAGCGGCTGGCATGTAGCTTCTGTGCAGTCAACACGGTTACGTCTATACCAGCTTGCAGCACATAGTGCAAACCTAATATCTGACAAGTGGCTTCTGTGCCACTAACAGGGCTACATCTACGCCAGTCGATAGCACATCTCCCGTGATGTTAACGGAGATAGTGCCAATTCTACATCTCCCCTAGTGTGAAGTAACACAGGTGAGATCTAATATTATATTTCTGTTGTCAGTTTTACCCTCATACCCAAGGGGTGTTCGGCAGCAGTGACTTTAGCTGCATCGCGGACTCCGGGTTCGGTTGCAAGCCATTATTTAATTAAGTTGTTGCAACCGAGCTCATAACAATCTGTAGCAGTTGACTGCTATTTTCTATGGCAGTAGCGCAGTTCTAGCTTTCTAGATTTACTAATCTAAACATTTCAGAGTGTAGCTTTGTTTTTTTCTTAGAAATGTTGTGTTAGCTAACATCTGTTCACACCAGTTTGGATGTGCTGGTCAGTTTTTCTGCTTGTAGCAAACTTCTGTGACATGTGCACTCCTCCCATCAGCCTCAAGTGGTTTTAATTAGCATGTCACTTCCTGAACCATAAATTGTAGGCTTTTTAGTCCAAGAGAGGTGTCTTATCAGGACAGGGACCCAATAATAAGGTACGTCATGACGGTGGCTGTTGGTCTAATATCCATTGGCCAATTTATGTGCTAATTACCTTCTTTCCTTTTACCACCTGTTCATAGCAGTTTGGATGTGCTTGTCAGTTTTTCTGTTTGTCCCAATAGGTGGAGGTGCCTTATTTAGCAAGTGCCTCTCAGCAATAGGCTGGAAACACATTAGGAATGCACCACTGTCTTTTTAAGAATCAGGAAGTTCCTGCGCGTGCGCCTTAGGCATGCAGCAAGCAGAGGAGTATGAGCTCATGGCATGGCCTGGGGTGATGAGTATATTGGTGTCCCTACATGGTGGTGGATGTGAAGCCATGCAGGGACACATGCAGTGGTGTTACAGTGATGTTAGTGAGTGACTTCGGAAGACCATTGAGCAAGGCCGAAGGAGGAAGTGAGAGATAGAAGCTTAAGGCTGGGTCTCACATAGCGATACACAAGCGATCCCGACAACGATCAGGATCGCTGGTGTATCGCTACATTATCGCTGCTGAGCTGCCAAACAGGCAGCTCAGGCAGCGATCAGTACAAGCGACACTGCGGGTAACATCGCTTAGTTACCCACAGTGTACCTTGGATACCAGCGCCCTGATGCAGGGAGCTGGTAACCAAGGTACACATCGGGTTTCCAGGCGCTGCACGGTGCCTGGAAACCTGCTGTGTACCTTGGTTACCAGCTCCCTGCTTCAGGGAGCTGGTATCCAAGGTACACAGTGGGTTTCTAGGCACAGCCCCGCGCCTGGAAACCCGCTGTGTACCTTGGTTACCAGCGGATTGCTGGTCTCCCGCCTGTCACATGCAGCGATGCGTGCCTGTCAGCGGGAGACCAGCGATCAAAAAAATGTCCTGGCCTTTCAGCGACGATCAGCGATACCCGGAAAGGGGGCTGATCGTCGCTGAATGTCACACACAGCGATATCGCTGGTGAGCTCGCTGCTGCGTCACAAAACTAGTGACTCAGCAGCGATCTCGCTAGCGAGATCGCTGTGTGAGACGGGGGCTTTAGAGACAGCTGTGTGAGAAGTGTAGATGGGGATGTTGAAGTCACCCATAGCAATAGTGGGGATGTCAGCGGTAAGGAAATGAAGTAGCCAGGTGGTGAAGTGATGGAAAATGGTGGTGGATGGCCCTGGGGGCAGTAAATGACAGCCGTTTAGATGTTGGAGGGGGAGTAGATGCACACACAGTGTAATTCAAAAGAAGGGAGAAAAATGCATGTGTATATATATTTAAACACATCGTCATACAGTATATTCTTCTAAATCTTGTGCATTATAAAAGTATATTATAGCGTATGTGTCCCTGATATGTGTGTACATATGTAAATATGTATATATATATATATATATATATATATACAGTATATATATACTGTATATATATATATATATATATTTTACATCATTCAGTGGTAAATTTAGTCATGACAAGATTAGTTTCTCACGTGTACATGTGTGAACAATTGCTATTTTACATTATATTGTAGTGGAATAGAAAACTAAAATCTATGGTAATATGTGTGGAGCTCAGTGTTCGTCCCTTCTGTCTGTGGAACTTCCATATGATGACCGTACAACTCTCTTCACTGATATGATATTTTGTCTCAAGTAGTTCTTCTAAATGAGTTCATTTTTGCATTCTTATTGCTTTTTTTACTAAATTGAATTTCTGTGCTATTTCATTCATTTAGTGATGTATAGCAGTATAGATTTAACCCCTTCACCCCCAAGGGTGGTTTGCACGTTAATGACCGGGCCAATTTTTACAATTCTGACCACTGTCTCTTTATGAGGTTATAACTCTGGAACGCTTCAACGGATCTTCGCGATTCTGAGATTGTTTTCTCGTGACATATTGTACTTCACGTTAGTGGTAAAATTTCTTCGATATAATTTGCGTTTATTTTTGAAAAAAAACGCAAATATGGCAAAAATTTTGAAAATTTTGCAATTTTCAAACTTTGAATTTTTTTTCCCTTAAAACAGAGAAATATGTCACACAAAATAGTTAAGAAATAACATTTCCCACATGTCTACTTTACATCAGCACAATTTTGGAACCAAAATTTTTTTTTGTTCGGAAATTATAAGGGTTAAAAGTTGACCAGTGATTTCTCATTTTTACAACAAAATTTACAAAGCCATTTTTTTAGGGACCACCTCACATTTGAAGTCACTTTGACGGGTCTATATAGCAGAAAATACCAAAAAGTGACACCATTCTAAAAACTGCACCCCTCAAGGTACTCAAAACCACATTCAAGAAGTTTATTAACCCTTCAGATGCTTCACAGGAGCTGAAGCAACGTGGAAGGAAAAAATTAATATTTAACTTTTTAGCCACAAAAATTATCTTTTACAAACTTTTTTTTTATTTTGACAAGGGTAAAAGGAGAAAATGGGCAGATAAAGTTGTTGTGCAATTTCTCCTGAGTACGCCAATACCCTATATGTGGGGGAAAACCACTGTTTGGGCACACGGCAGAGCTCGTAAGGGAAGGAGCGCCATTTGACTTTTTGAAACTAAAATTGGCTGGAGTTGAGATTGGACGCCATGTCGTGTTTGGAGAGCCACTGATGCGCCTAAACAGTGGAAACCCCCCACAAGTGACACCATTTTGGAAACTAGACCCCCTAAGGAACTTATCTAGATCTGTTGTGAGCACTTTGAGCCCCAAAGTGTTTCACAAAAGTTTATAATGCCTGGGTGTGAAAAAAAAAAAAAAAATTTTCCACAAAAATGATTTTTTAGTCCCAAATTTTTGATTTTTCCCAAGGAAACTGGACCCCAAAAGTTGTTGTCCAATTTGTCCTGAGTACGCTGATACCCCATATGTGGGGGGGGGAAACTGTTTGGGCGCACGGCAGGGCTTGGAAAGGAAGCAGTAACGTTTTGGAATGCAAACATTGATGGGGGTCATGTTCCGTTTGTAGTGCCCCAGATGAGCCTAAACAGTGGAAACCCCCCACAAGTGACCCCATTTTGGAAGCTAGACCCCCTAAGGAACTTATCTAGATCTTTGGTGAGCACTTTGAACCCCCAAGTGCTTCACACAAGTTTATAATGCCCGGGCATGAAAATAAAAAAATCCTATTTTTTTCCCACAAAAATTATCTCTTAGTCACTAATTTTTATTTTCCCATAGGTAACAGGAGAAATTGGACCTCAAAAGTTGTTGTCCAATTTGTCCTGAGTACGTTGATACCCATATGTGGGGGGGAACCACTGTTTGGGCGCATGGCAGAGCTCGGAATGGAAGTAGCACCATTTGACTGTTTCCAACCAAAATTGGCTGGAATTGAGATTGGACGCCATGTTGCATTTGGAGAGTCCCTGATGTGCCTAAACAGTGGAAACCCCCCACAAGTGACCCCATTTGGGAAACTAGACCCCCTAAGGAACTTATCTAGATCTTTGGTGAGCAATTTGAACCCCAAGTGCTTCACACAAGTTTATAACGTAGAGCCGTAAAATTAAAAAATCATATTTTTTCCACAAAATTGATCTTTTCACCCCAATTTTTATTTTCCCAACGGTAACAAGACTCCAAAAAGTTATTGTGCAATTTGTCCTGAGTACGCTGATACCCCATATGTGGGGGTAAACCACTGTTTGGGTGCATGGCAGAGTTTGGAAGGGAAGGAGCGCCATTTGACTTTTTCAACGCAGAATTGGCTGGATGCCATGTCGTGTTTGGAGAGCTCCTGATCTGCCTAAACAGTGGAAACCACCCACAAATGACACCATTTTGGAAACTAGACCCTCAAGGAACTTATCTAGATGTGTGGTGAGCACTTTGAACCCCAAAGTGCTTCACAGAAGTTTATAACGTATAGCCGTAAAATAAAAAATCTTTTTTTTTTTTACAAAAATGATTTTTTCGCCCCCAATATTTTATTTTCACAAGGGTAACAGGAGAAATTGGACCCCAAAAGTTGTTGTCCAATTTGTCCTGAGTACGCTAATACCCAAAATGTGGGAGTAAACTACTGTATGGGCGCACGTCGGGGCTCGGAAGGGAAGTAGTGACGTTTTGGATTGCAGACTTTGATGGAATGGTCTGGGGGCGTCATGTCGCATTTGGAGAGCCCCTGATGTGCATAATCAGTGGAAACCCCCCACAAGTGACCCCATTTTGGAAAATAGACCCCACAAGGAACTTATCTAGATGTGTGGTGAGTAGGGTTGAGCATTCCGATACTGCAAATATCGGGTATCGGCCGATATTGGCTGTATCGGAATTCCGATTCCGAGTACCGATATTTTCGTCTTATCGGATACCGGAATCGGGATTGTCACTGTCACTGTCAGTGTCCGTCGGTCGGGTCTGTCAGGAGTCAGCGGCACTTACCTGGCAGAAGATCTCCGGCGGTCACGTCCTGGACTGCTTCATGGCCGCAATCTTCTTTCCCCGGCGGTCACATGCAATTTCTCGCGATAACTGCAGTGACTGCTGGGTAATCCCGGCCGTAAAGCAGTCAGTCCGATGACGTCACCGCCGGGGAAGCAGGTAATCAGCTGTGCTGCGTCGCGATGACAGGCTCTGCCTGTCATTGCGATGTAGCAGAGTTGGATCGTCGTGGGACTGTCGTTATGGACTGCGTCGGACAGGTGGTATACTGTTGGTTTGTTTTTTTTCTTTTTTTACAGGAGATCGATGGCGTCGCAGGAATGAGAGAGTAATAAAATTAATGAAAACTGTGTTGTCTCTTTTATTTCATTAAAATACTTTTTTCTTGCTTTGTCTTTTTTTTATACATTTAATAACTTTGGGATTAATAATGGATCGGTGTCTTATTGACACCTCTCCATTATTAACCGGGCTTATTGTCACCGTGCAATCAACGGTGACATTAACCCCTTATTACCCCGCTTGCCACCGCTACAGGGCAAGTGGGAAGAGCCGGGTAAAGTGCCACAATTGGCACATCTTTTGATGCGCCAAATGTGGGGCTGCTGTAGCCTGGTATTATCAGGCTGTTGAGGGCCAAAATCCATGGGCCTTGACAGTCTTTTAATACCAGGCCGCAGCAGTCTGCATTTTACTTGGCTGGTTAACAAAAATAGGGGGGATCCCCACGCCGTTTTTTTTTCGAGGGGATCCCCTATTTTTGTTAACCAGCCAAGCTAAGCAGACTGCTGTGGCCTGGTATTATCAGGCTGGCAAGGTCCATGGATATTGGATCCTTACCAGCCTGAAAAACCAGGTCTCAGCGGTCTGCTTCATCTGGCTGGTTAACAAAAATAGGGGGGACCCCACGCCAATTTTTTTCGAGGGGATCCCCTATTTTTGTTAATCAGCCAAGATATGCAGACTGCTGTGGCCTGGTATTATCAGGCTGGCAAGGTCCATGGATCTTGGCTCCTTAACAGCCTGAAAATCCAGGCCTCAGCGGTCTGCTTCATCTGGCTGGTTAACAAAAATAGGGGGGACCCCACGCCAATTTTTTTCGAGGGGATCCCCTATTTTTGTTAATCAGCCAAGATATGCAGACTGCTGTGGCCTAGTATTATCAGGCTGGCAAGGTCCATGGATCTTGGCTCCTTAACAGCCTGAAAATCCAGGCCTCAGCGGTCTGCTTCATCTGGCTGGTTAACAAAAATAGGGGGGACCCCACGCCATTTTTTTTCGAAGGGAACCCCTATTTTTGTTAATCAGTTCCCTCTGACGTCACTGATTGTGTCCCTGGCTGACCTGAAGTGAAAGTGGAAAGCAATCAATTAAGCTTTCCACTTAAGGGCCCGTCTCACATAGCGATATCGCTACCGAGATCGCTGCTGAGTCACTAGTTTTGTGACGCAGCAGCGAGCTCACCAGCGATATCGCTGTGTGTGACATTCAGCGACGATCAGCCCCCCTGCCGGGTATCGCTGATCGTCGCTGAAATGTCAGGACCTTTTTTTGATCGCTGGTTTCCCGCTGACAGGCACACATCGCTGCGTGTGACAGGCGGGAGACCAGCGATCCGCTGGTAACCAAGGTACACAGCGGGTTTCCAGGCGCGGGGCTGTGCCTAGAAACCCGCTGTGTACCTTGGATACCAGCGCCGTGATGCAGGGAGCTGGTATCCAAGGTACACAGCGGGTTTCCAAGCGCTGCGCGGTGCCTGGAAACCCGCTGTGTACCTTGGTTACCAGCGGATCGCTGGTCTCCCGCCTGTCACACGCAGCGATGCGTGCCTGTCAGAGGGAAACCAGCGATCAAAAAAAGGTCCTGACATTTCTGCGACGATCAGCGATACCCGGCAGAGGGGCTGATCGTCGCTGAATGTCACACACAGCGATATTGCTGGTGAGCTCGCTGCTGCGTCACAAAACTAGTGACTCAGCAGCGATCTCGGTAGCGATATCGCTATGTGAGACGGGCCCTTAAGCGATGTTACCCGCAGTGTCGCTGTCCCAGATCGCTGCCTGAGCTGCCTGTTTGGCAGCTCAGCAGCGATCATGTAGCGATACACCAGCGATCCTGACAAGTGCATATCGTTGTCGGGATCGCTGGTGTATCGTTATGTGACACCCAGCCTTTACTCTCCTGTCAGGCAGGAGAGGAACTCATTCATTTGGGGTTTACTGTGAGGCTGCAGCATTAGCTGCGGTCCCTGCAGTAAACATTAACCCTTTCTGAAGGATTACACCGTGGGACCTGACTGTGCATGGGATAGGTAAGAATAATTTTGCTTTTTTATTTTATTTTTATTACAGGAAATGGTTTTTGCAGTAAAATAAAAGATGGTCAAAAACATGTGTCTTTATTTCATTAAAATGATTTTTAATTAAAGTGTGTGTGTTTTATTTTTATTTCATGCAATAGGATTAATAATTGATAGTTGTCTAATTGACAGCTCTCAATTATTAACCTGGCTTAAGGTCACCTTTCAATAGCAAGGTGGCTTTAACCCCATATTAACCCATTCGCCACCGCTACAGGGCAATGGGAATAGACGGGCAAAGTGCCAGAAAGGGCGAATCTAATTATAGATTTGTCTTTCCTGGGGTGTCTGGGGGCAGATGTTAGTAGCCGGGGGGGGGGCAAAAATAATGGTCCCTCTCTGGGCTATTATTATCTGCCCCCACTCACTGGCTTTGTCTGTCTGGTTGCGAAAATAGGGCGGGAGCCCACGCATTTTTTTTCAGCAATTTTACACCTCATATATATATATACATGTCATTGAATTTGTGACACATATATATATATTATTTATATTTGTAGTTCATACACTTCTACTAGTATAATAGCCGCTAATTCAATTGCCGGCTTTTGTGAAAATGCAGAACCCGACATGAAATGACACTTGGTGTACATAGGGTTAACCATGTCTTTTCATGTCCTTTGCTATCTAATTTGCACAAACAATTAAATCAGACTATGTGTGCAAAATTTCACACCTGTAGGGGTTAATTAAAGGTGTAAATTCGTAGCAAAAAAGTCCGTTTTTTTTACAACGAATTTACACCTTTAATTAACCCCTACAGGTGTGAAATTTTGCACACATAGACTGATTTAATTGTTTGTGCAAATCAGATAGCAAACGACATGAAAAGACATGGTTAACCCTATGTACACCAAGTGTCATTTCATGTCGGGTGCTTCTGTCTTTTCACTGAAGCCGGCTTTACCCGGCAATTGAATCAGAGGATATTTTACTATGTAGAAGTGTATAAACTATACATATATGTATATATATATATGTCACAATGACATGTATATATATATATATGTATTCTATGTGTGTATATTTAGTGTTTACAAGGAAAGAATGGGGTTTTTTTAGTTGCGATATTTTGTTCCCATAGACTTACATGGGACTTCCGGTATCGGTATCGGGTATCGCCGATATTTTAGTGATATCGGCGATACCATTCCGATTCCGATACTTTAGGATATCGGAAAGTATCGCTCAACTCTAGTGGTGAGCACTTTGAACCCCGAAGTGCTTCCCAGAAGTTTATAACGTACAGCCGTAAAAGTAAAAAATCCTTTTTTCTTTTTTTTACAAAAATGATTTTTTTCGCCCCCAATATTTTATTTTCACAAGGGTAACAGGAGAAATTGGACCCCAAAAGTTGTTGTCCAATTTGTCCTGAGTACGCTGATACCCAGCATGTGTGAGAAAACGACTGTATGGGTGCACGTCTGGGCTCGGAAGGGAAGTAGTGACGTTTTGGATTGCAGACTTTGATGGAATGGTCTGGTGGCGTCATGTCGCATTTGGAGAGCCCCTGATGCGCCTAAACAGTGGAAACCCCCCACAAGTGACCCCATTTTGGAAAATAGACCCCACAAGGAACTTATCTAGAAGTATGTTGAGCACTTTGAACCCCTAAGTGCTTCACAGAAGTTTATAACGTACAGCTGTAAAAATAAAAAATCCTTTTTTTTTTTTTACAAAAATGATTTTTTCGCCCCCAATATTTTATTTTCACAAGGGTAACAGGAGAAATTGGACCACAAAAGTTGTTGTCCAATTTGTCCTGAGTACGCTGATACCCAACATGTGTGAGAAAACGACTGTATGGGTGCACGTCTGGGCTCGGAAGGGAAGTAGTGACGTTTTGGATTGCAGACTTTGATGGAATGGTCTGGGGGCGTCATGTCGCATTTGGAGAGCCCCTGATGTGCCTAAACAGTGGAAACCCCCCACAAGTGACCCCATTTTGGAAAATAGACCCCACAAGGAACTTATCTAGAAGTGTGGTGAGCGCTATGAAGCCCCAAGTGCTTCACAGAAAATTTATAACATACAGCCGTAAAAACAAAAAAATCATTTTTTTTTTACAAAAATGATTTTGTCGCCCCCAGTTTTTTATTTTCCCAAGGGTAACAGAAGAAATAGGACAAAATGCACAATATCTCTTGGGGTACAGAGTACGCTGATACCCCACTGTCATGTGTGCATCGCCACGAAGATCGTCGCGGTTGCACATTCTGACTTCTCACAGCTGAGTTGCTGTTTCTTTGTGTTTGGCAGTTAGGGAGTTAATTCTGTCTGTGCTCAGTTCTGGGACTGGGTGCAGTTTTCTCCCGGCTGCAATTAATTATTTGTTGATTGGTTTCCTTTAAATCTCTGGTTGTCTGTGTTGGGAGTTGCCAGTGAAATTCTTCATGCAGACCACAGATAGGATTGTATCTGTATAGACTTAAGTTAAAGAGCTCCTTAGTTGTTTTAAGCTCACCTTGCTTAGAGTTTAATATCCCAGATCATTTATGTTCCTTCTGTGTTTGAGTGTGTATGCAAGTCTGTGTTTTCTCCAGTCTGTCTTATATGTCTAATCTGTGTATTTAGCAGAGATCAGCCCATATCCCTTTGGTGGTAATCAGAATCCTTCTTAGGACTGATTACAGGGTTCAGGGACTGATAGGAGACAGGGTTAGGCTGGAGACTTGGACCTCTGAACCATTATCAGTACCTCCAAGGTGAGGGATTAGTTAGGACCCCAGTTTAGGGTCAGGTTAGACCCCCGGTCCTCCTCTTTCCTGTGACAGTGTATCAAGTCCTCAAGATTAACCCTGAGTTCAACGGATATCGTGTCAGGTAAATCTATTCTATATTTATATGCTGATGTTGCTAATCTATATGTTGTATAGAGTGTTGTTCTTTTAAGAATAGTTTACTGACATCGTACACATATCATAAGACCGCGTGACATTTTCACTGGCCCTAAAATTATTCCCAGTTGCCATGGATCCAGTAGCCCAGCTGGCTCTGCAGTTGCAGGGATTATCCATGGAGCTGACGGACATTAAGTCCAAAGTTTTGTCTCCCTCGGAGCAAACCAGATTTGAACCTAAAGTAGCTCTCCCGGACAGGTTCACTGGTGGGCGAGACAAATTTTTTACCTTCAGGGAAGCATGTAAATTGTATTTTCGGCTTCGGCCTCGATCATCAGGGAGTGAAGAGCAGAGAGTGGGAATTGTTATCTCGCTCCTACAAGGGGACCCTCAATCCTGGGCCTTCTCCCTTCCTCCGGGATCCCCGGCTCTACAGTCAGTAGATCGATTTTTTACTGCCCTGGGTTTGGTATATGATGACCCAGATCGGGTCTCTCTTGCTGAGACAAAATTACGTAAGATACAGCAGGGAGATCGTCCGGCGGAGGAATTTGCTTCTGAGTTCCGTAGATGGGCCACAGATACTCAGTGGAATGACCCAGCTCTTAGGAGCCAGTTTTGTCATGGGCTTTCTGACAAATTAAAGGACGTTTTGGCTCAGTATGATTCTCCTCCATCACTGGAGGCTGCTATGGCCCTAGCTATCCGTACTGATAGACGGCTCCGGGAGAGGTGCGAGGTAACTCCGCCCCTGTTGTTACTCCACCTATTACTAAAAAAGTCCCTTATGTTGAGGTTCCCCTTGTCTGTTCGGAGGAGCCTATGCAGTTGGGAGGGACATCATTTCGTAGGAGGGGATTGGCGGTACGCCGCAGGACTAGAAGGTGTTTCTTCTGCGGGAAAGAGGGACATTTTGTTGGGGGATGTCCATCCCGTGCCTTGTTGAGCAAAAAGTCGCCGGAAAACTGTTAATCCCAGGTTGTGTGGTGGACGACAACCTGGGAGTATGTATTTCGTCCGCTAGTTCTTCTCAGTTCCTTGTACCAGTGGAGGTGGTGGTTGGTACGAGAGTGGAGAGATTTTCTGTTCTTCTTGATAGTGGGTCCGGGGCTAATCTGGTTGACGCTCAGTTTGCTCAGGCTCAAGGTATGCATCTGAGTGTATTGGTCAAACCGATCCCTATATTCTCCATTGACGCCAGGCCTCTCGGCCAAGGTAGCTTTGTTCATGAGGTTCATAACATTGACCTTCGGGTAGGGGCAATACATAGGGAACTATTATCTTGTTATGTGTTGGAGGGTCTACCTACTCCTATTGTGTTGGGACTTCCTTGGTTGGTTAAACATAACCCTGTGATTAATTGGCAGTCCAGAGATATAAGCCAATGGGGGGAGTTTTGCAAAAGTAACTGCATGAACACAGTCATCAGTGCGGTCGTGCCTAGTACTTTGCCTCCTTTTTTGGAGGACTTTGGGGATGTGTTCTCTGAGGAGGGGTGTCAGGAGTTGCCTCCTCATCGCGTGTATGACTGCTCTATTAATTTACTTCCTGATGCTAAGTTACCTAAAGCTAGGTTATATAACCTTTCTGGTCCTGAGAGGCAGGCTATGAAAGATTATATTTCGGAAAGTCTGGCCAAAGGGCATATTAGACCTTCATCTTCCCCAGTGGCCGCGGGGTTCTTCTTTGTGAAGAAAAAAGATGGAGGTCTACGCCCTTGCTTGGATTTCCGCGAACTTAATCGGATTACTGTTCGAGATCCGTATCCACTCCCTCTGATTCCTGATCTCTTCAATCAAATTGTTGGCGCCAAATGGTTCTCTAAATTGGATCTCAGGGGGGCGTATAATCTGATTAGGATAAAAGAGGGGGATGAGTGGAAAACGGCGTTTAACACGCCGGAGGGACATTATGAGAACCTTGTCATGCCTTTTGGTCTGACTACTGCACCAGCAGTATTCCAACATTTTGTTAATGACATTTTTCGTCATCTGGTGGGGCTATTTGTGGTCGTATATTTGGATGACATTTTAATTTACTCACCAGATCTTGTGTCTCACCAGGAGCATGTGAGACAGGTGTTGCAGATCTTGCGAGACAATAAACTATACGCCAAACTGGAAAAGTGTGTATTCGCCGTACAGGAACTTCAGTTTTTGGGTTTCTTGGTGTCAGCCTCCGGTTTCCGTATGGACCCTGAAAAGGTGAGAGCAGTGCTTGAATGGGATCAGCCAGAGGATCTTAAGGCTCTGCAGCGTTTTCTGGGGTTTGCTAACTACTACCGGAAATTTATTTGTAATTTCTCATCTGTTGTCAAACCTCTCACTGACATGACAAGAAAAGGGACGGATTTTTCTAAATGGTCGGACAAAGCTTGCCAAGCTTTTTCCTCTTTGAAAAAATGTTTTGCTTCGGCACCCGTTCTCATCCAACCAGATGCATCACAGCCGTTCGTTGTGGAGGTGGACGCATCTGACGTAGGGGTGGGTGCAATATTGTCCCAGGGTCCGTCCCCTGGTAAATGGCATCCGTGCGCTTTCTTTTCTAAAAAATTGTCGTCCGCCGAAAGGAATTATGATATCGGCAATAGGGAACTTTTGGCCATTAAGTTGGCTTTTGAAGAATGGCGTCACTTTTTGGAGGGGGCAGTCCACCCGGTCACCGTCATTACTGATCACAAGAACCTGCTGTATTTGGAATCTGCTAAGCGTCTGAATTCCAGACAAGCTCGATGGTCGTTGTTTTTTACCAGGTTTAATTTTGTTGTCACTTATCGCCCTGGATCAAAGAATGTTAAGGCGGATGCCTTGTCTCGCAGTTTCCCAGGGGCCGGGAAAATGGATGACCCGATTCCTATCCTTCAGGAGGGGGTGGTAGTGTCGGCTGTATGTTCTGAGCTTGAGGAGGAGGTGTTAGAGGCTCAGGGGGACGCCCCTGTAGGACCTCCAGGGAGACTGTTTGTCCCAAATCAGTTGAGACAAAAGGTTATTGAGGCACATCATAATTCTGCTTTAGCAGGACATCCAGGGAGTAAGGCTACTTTAGATCTCCTTTCTCGCCGGTTTTGGTGGCCTAACGTTAATAAAGATGTTTTAACTTTTGTCGCGTCCTGTGGGGTTTGTGCTCGCTCTAAGACCCCTCATACCCGTCCGTCTGGGACCCTCTTACCCTTGAAACTTCCGGAGCGTCCATGGACTCATTTGTCTATGGACTTCATCACGGACCTTCCTCAGTCGTCAGGGAAGACTGTCATACTGGTGGTTGTTGACAGGTTTAGTAAGATGGCACATTTCATTGCTCTTCCTGCCCTCCCTAATGCTAAAACTCTGGCGCAGGTGTTCATTGGGGAGATTGTGAGACTTCATGGGTTGCCTTCTGATGTGGTGTCAGATAGGGGGTCTCAGTTTGTGTCCAAGTTTTGGAGGGCATTTTGTTTACGTCGGGGGATGCAATTGTCATTTTCCTCGGCTTTTCATCCGCAGACCAATGGTCAGACAGAGCGTCTGAATCAAAGCCTAGAGACTTATCTTCGGTGTTTTGTCTCAGAGAACCAGGAGGACTGGTCTTCTTTCTTGCCTCTGGCAGAGTTCGCTCTTAACAACAGGCGGAGCGAGTCCACTGGTAAGTCCCCGTTTTTTGGGGCATATGGTTTTCATCCCCAGTTTTGTACATTCAATGGGGGGGGCCCTTCTGGGGTTCCTGAGGAGGAGCGTTTCTCGTCGTCACTTGCTTCAGTGTGGAGAGGTGTATTGAATAATCTGAGTGCTATGGGGAACCGTTATAAACGTATGGCTGATAGGAGGAGAGTTTCTGGTCCAGATCTTAATGTGAACGATCTGGTATGGTTGTCTACCAGGAATATAAAACTTAAAGTTCCCTCCTGGAAGCTGGGCCCCAGATTCATCGGGCCGTACAGGATCAGTTCCATAATTAATCCTGTGGCATTTCGTCTGGACCTCCCTCCTACGTTTAAAATTCATAATGTTTCCACAAGTCATTACTTAAGAGGTACGTGGCACCAGTCATACCATCACCTCTACCTCCTCCTCCAGTGGTGGTCAATGGTAACTTGGAGTTTCAAGTGTCAAAGATCATTGACTCACGTCTGAATCGCCGGTCCCTTCAGTACTTGGTGCATTGGAAGGGGTATGGTCCAGAGGAGAGGACGTGGGTTCCTGCGTCTGACATTAACGCAGATCGTTTGGTGCGGACCTTCCACAGAACTCACCCGGGCAAACCTGGCCCTGAGGGTCCGGAGGCCCCTCGTAGAAGGGGGGGTACTGTCATGTGTGCATCGCCACGAAGATCGTCGCGGTTGCACATTCTGACTCCTCACAGCTGAGTTGCTGTTTCTTTGTGTTTGGCAGTTAGGGAGTTAATTCTGTCTGTGCTCAGTTCTGGGACTGGGTGCAGTTTTCTCCCGGCTGCAATTAATTATTTGTTGATTGGTTTCCTTTAAATCTCTGGTTGTCTGTGTTGGGAGTTGCCAGTGAAATTCTTCATGCAGACCACAGATAGGATTGTATCTGTATAGACTTAAGTTAAAGAGCTCCTTAGTTGTTTTAAGCTCACCTTGCTTAGAGTTTAATATCCCAGATCATTTATGTTCCTTCTGTGTTTGAGTGTGTATGCAAGTCTGTGTTTTCTCCAGTCTGTCTTATATGTCTAATCTGTGTATTTAGCAGAGATCAGCCCATATCCCTTTGGTGGTAATCAGAATCCTTCTTAGGACTGATTACAGGGTTCAGGGACTGATAGGAGAAAGGGTTAGGCTGGAGACTTGGACCTCTGAACCATTATCAGTACCTCCAAGGTGAGGGATTAGTTAGGACCCCAGTTTAGGGTCAGGTTAGACCCCCGGTCCTCCTCTTTCCTGTGACAGTGTATCAAGTCCTCAAGATTAACCCTGAGTTCAACGGATATCGTGTCAGGTAAATCTATTCTATATTTACATGCTGATGTTGCTAATCTATATGTTGTATAGAGTGTTGTTCTTTTAAGAATAGTTTACTGACATCGTACACATATCATAAGACCGCGTGACACCCATATGCGGGGGTAAACTACTGTTTGGGCGCATGGCAGAGCTCAGAAGTGAAGGAGCACCGTTTGACTTTTTCAATGCAGAATTGGCGGGAATTGAGATCAGACGCCATGTCACATTTGGAGAGCCCCTGATGTGCCTAAACAGCAGAAACCTCCCAATTCTAACTCCAACCCTAACCCCAACATACCCCTAACCCTAGTCCCAACCCTAACCACAAACCTAACCCTAACACACCCCTAACCCTAATCCCAACCATAACCCTAATACTAACTTTAGCGCCAATCCTAACCCTAACTTTAGCCGCAACACTAACCCTAATGGGAAAATGGAAATAAATACATTTTTTTAATTTTATTATTTTTCCCTAACTAAGGGGGTGATAAAGGGGGGTTTGATTTACTATTTATAGCGGGTTTTTGTGATTGGCAGCTGTCAAGCTAAAAGACGCTTTTTATTGCAAAAAGTAGTTTTTTGCATCACCACATTTTGAGAGCTATAATTTTTTGCATATTTTGGCCCACAGAGTCATGTGAGGTCTTATTTTTTGCGGTACGAGTTGACGTTTTTATTTGTACCATTTTTGAGCACGTGACATTTTTTGATCGCTTTTTATTCCGATTTTTGGGAGGTTAGAATGAACAAAAATCAGCAATTCATGAATTTCTTTTGGGGGAGGCGTTTATACCGTTCCGTGTGTGGTAAAATTGATAAAGCAGTTTTATTCTTCGGGTCAGTACGATTATGGCGATACCTCATTTATATCATTTTTTTATGTTTTGGCGCTTTTATAGAATAAAAACAATTTTATATAAAAAATCATTATTTTTGCATCGCTTCATTCTGCGAGCTATAACTTTTTTATTTTTTCGCTGATGATGCTGTATGACAGCTCGTTTTTTGCGGGACAAGATGTCATTTTCAGCGGTATCATGTTTATTTATATCTGTCTTTTTGATCGCGTGTTATTCCACTTTTTGCTCGGCGGTATGATGATAAAGCATTGATTTTTTGCTTAGTTTTTTTTTTTTTTTTTTAAGGGGTTCACTAAAGGGGTTAACTAGTGGAACAGTTTGATAGGGGGGGTCGTTACGGACGCGGCGATACCAAATATGTGTACTTTTATTGTTTTGTTTTTTTATTTACAGGAAGAAATGAATTTATTGGGGAATATATTTTTTTTTTTGATGATTTTTTTTACCACTTTTTATTTTTAGTTTTTTTACTTTTTTACTTTGTCCCAGGGTGGGACATCACAGTATTTTAGCAGATCGCTGGTGTGACAGTGTGCACAGCACTCTGTCACACCAGCGATCGCTCTGGCATCGCTGCAGGCTTCCTCAGCACCTGCTCTCAGCAGGCGCTGAGGAAGCCGCCTCCCTGCAGGACCCTGGCGCCATCTTGGATCCGGGGACCTGGAGGGAGGACGGACCCTCGGAACAGCGCGACACATCGCGCTGCTCTGAGGGTCTCAGGGGAGCGTGCAGGGAGCCCCCTGCCTTCGCGATCCTCCCCTGTGCCCCGGGCACACCGCGATCATGTTTGATCGCGGTGTGCTAGTGGTTAATGTTCCGGGAGCGGTCCGTGACCGCTCCTGACACATAGTGCTGGGTGTCAGCTGTGATATACAGCTGACACCCGGCGGCGATCAGCTACGCTCCCCCCGGGAGCGCAGCTGATCGCCTATGACGTACTATTCCGTCCATGGGAATTAGGTACAGGGTCACATGGACGGAATAGTACGTCTGATGGCAGAGAGGGGTTAAATAAAATCCACTGTCTTCATGCAATAAATATGTGTTTGAGTTATTTGTATGTAAATGATACATAGATCACACACCAGCTGTTTTCCTTCACTGCTGCTTACCTTTAGGTGTGTCGCATCCTTTACATTTTGCGGAATGGTGCTAGTCATATTCTTTCTTGCCATCACTGTGGAATATTATATTGTTTATATTAATTGAGTTCTTTTATCAAAATTGTCTAACCAGAAAAGCTGACCTCTTTGGACAAAGCAACAAATTAAAACTTAGCTTTCAAGACTGTGGTTGCTATTTCCAAGATCCTCAGTTTTTGTGTTAGACTTAGTCACAAACTGTTTATTATGGAGGCAGCAGCATACCAGTAGTGTGCCACATTCCCAAATACTTATATATGCACCAAGATATGTAGGAAATATAGAATATATTTTGGCCTAAGGATAAGTTCTCACAATGAGCTTTTGATGAGGTTTTGATGTTGCAGACTTTCTGCCCCATTTCTGCTATTATTAAGTTAGTTAGGTTGCTTGAGTTTTTTCATTCCATTTTTGAGTAAATTTTTTTATATGCATTTTTATCGTCTTTTTCTTTGCTTTGTCTTTTGCTTTGCTTTCGATTCTTCCTGGTATTTGGCTTTAATAAAACTTCATTGATACAGTCATGTGAGCATTATATGCGTTTTTGATGCATTTCTGCTGCAGATAAGTACTAAAATCGCATGGGTATTTTTTACCTGCGGATTTTCCACAACCAATTCAAGTCTATGGGGGAAATCTGCACAGAAAACTCGGAGCAGCCACAAGAGAAATTTACATGTTTCAGATTTGAAACATGTGCCACAGGTCAGTTTAGGAGGAGTAAAAAGAAGTGCAGTGGGCAGGAGATTTCTAAAAATCCCATCTGCTTTACTGGAACTGTAAGATGCTGCGTTTTGACAGAGAAAAAAATATGCAGCGTCCAAAACTCATCAAAAACTTATCGTGAGCACACAACTAAATAGTGCATCTTACTTTTCATCTGCTTTGGAATAAAAGTACAGAGATGCGTTAAAGATAGCTTTAAGAACCCCCGAATAGAGAATCTTTTTGTTATGCAGCGCCCCCATCAGATATATGTATAGTATTAATTATAGGAAAGATGTGTATCTTCGTACCGTGTTAGCCAGTAGATAGAAAAATATTTAGACTTGAGAGTCCTCAGTGGTTGATTAGTATTAATTAAGCAGTTTTGTATGAGTAAAAATTATATTTACTGTAAATATTGTGTAATCAACAGAAAGGATGAATAATATGAATGTAGTACAGTGTAAATAATTAAGGGATTTGGGGACGAGAAATTTAATTCTCTAGGTAACGATTTACTTTTTTTTTCTTTTCAATTAGATAGCAAAAAATAGTCTTGTGCGCGCTCAAACATCAAATAATATACTCCAGCAGTTGGTCATGCTGTAAGCTACTACAAGAAAGTTAAGCTTCCACGTTGGCTAGCTGAGATATCAGCTATAAGCTGACAAGTAATTAAACCAGCATATCTATAACAACTGTCATCTCTTATTCCTGTGAAACTTGGATGTAAACCAAAGACTCGAAAGCCAAAAAAAGAAAAAAAAAGAGAAGAGCTTCACATTACTGGGCAACTGCTGAGCATCTCCTGCTGAACAGTTTAGCAGACCTGGGCATTTAGAAGATTGTAACTGAGATCAAAAGGGTCAGAGATCTCTTTACCAATTAACAGCAGGCAGAAGAACATCAAATAAGGTGTAAATTTTAGCTCTGCAGTTTGGAGTTAGCCAAGCATGAAATGCATTCTAATACTCTTGAGTAGCTGCAGCTTTGAGCTATCAGTGATGTCACTGCAGCACTAAAGGATCTTAGAGGAAGTCAAAATCCTCCCCGACTCGGTGGTAAAGCCTGCTGCTGCTTGTCTCTTCTGATAATACAGACAGACAGGCTTCTTTCATGGATTAGACAAAACATTGAATGCTCAATTCACAGGATTGTTTTCCAGCATGATCGCTTGTTTAATAAACCTCACCAAAATGTACATTGTAAAAGTTCGACAACTTTCTACCCCAAGTGAGTGATAATGTATGAAATATGGATCAAGAAGTGGAACATAAATATTCCCAGATGCATGATTGATTGTCATGAATGCAGCCATGTTTGACATTACAAACGTCAAAGTCACAGAGAATAATTTTATTTAACACAGAATGGCAATGGAAGTAAATATACCCATTAGAGCATTGTCATGCAAATAGCTTCATAAGCACACTCATGACTAATGGAAGCGTACAAGCTTATAAACAAGTTCTAAGAAAAAGATATTGAAAAGCTATAATTATATGGAAATACAGTAAAGATCATGCATAACATCCGGATATTGACTTACTGTGGAAAATTCTATAATTAAGCAAGTTCTTATTTGCATCAATTTTCCTCATCTCATGGTTAGTGTCTTAAAAACTACTAGTCCAGATAAGTTTTATTTATCACTCTCTTCATTATGCATCTTGTTCAGAGTTACTTATGTGACCTGCATTTCAATTACTTTAAAATACACTTGTCTTTCGAGACTGCTTAGTCTACCACGCAGCAACATACACATAAAACTGAAGGAAGTAGTTATTAGTATTTTATAGGAAAATGCTAGACATTTTGGACAAATTCCCAACTGGGTGAAACTGTAAAAAGAGTTAATTGACCTTTTTGATGCCAAAGTTTTTATTTTTTTAATTTGTGCCTTTGATAGAACAATTTTTGTATGAACTTTGGTAGTCAGAACATTTTATTTTTACACTTTTAATGTGTACAGATGAAAATTAAATTACAAAATAACAAATTACTAAACAATCTGCAAGCTTAGTGAAATTTATCCCCTTAGTGAACGGGCAAAATTTTTGAAATCAGACCACTGTCACTATATGTGGTAATAACTCTGGAATGCTTCAGTGGATCTCATTGATTTTGAGATTTTTTTTGCCACATATTGTACTTCATGATAATGGTAAATTTATGTAGATATATTCTGCAGTTATTTATAAAAATATAAAAAAAATTCAAAATTTTTTTAAAAATTGCATTTTTCAAACTTTCATTGATTATCCATTTACCGGTAATCCATATAGTCAGACCACACAAAAACATTTTTTCCCTCATGTCTTTTTTACATCAGCACTAGAGATGAGCGACTTTGCCTCCAGGAGGGTCCAGTCAGCTTTCGGACCACCCGACTTTCTCAAAAGACGACTCGAACGAAATCTGCCGACTATCGGAAAAAGTCGAAGGTCCGACTGAAACTCGAACCGACCTCAATGCAAGTCAATGGGGAAGAAAAGTCGGCAGGGAGTGGAGGACAGTAAACACACCTACAGTGCCCATTTCAATGCCAACGACATCAATTCTTATTACTTAAGCTTGTCAACCTTAATTTACTTTATAATAATAGCTACACATTGAAAACTGGGAGTTATTTGGCTAAAGTTGTGGGGGGGAAGGGCTGGCTCCAGGTTTTCGTGGGCCCCAGGCCAAAGAGTCTCAGTGGGTCCGTTTAACACATACCACAATTCATGATGCTCCTATACAACAGAGAAATATAGGTATAGTACAATGCCAAATACTTCACTTCTTACATTACATGAGTGATATCTATTTTAAATTCTACAATAGCTCAAAAACCGGACAGTATATCCTCCATACAGTATTATTGCCACCACATAGTACGCCATACAGAAAAATGAGCCCCATATATTGCTCCATAAATAATTTGTCCCATATAATGTTCCATACAGTATATGATGAGCTCCACATAATCCTACAGTATTTGATGGTCCCCATATAATGTGCCATACAGTATAGGATGGTCCCCATAGAGCATAATGAGCCCCACATATTGCTCCATAGTACAGTATAATGAGTCGCATACTGTTATGAGCTCGGTTGCAATAGCTTTATTATATAATGGATTGCAACCGAACCCGGGTCCGCGATGCAGTTTATGTTCACTGCTGCCGAACACCCTAGAGTATGAGGATCAAACTGATGACAGAAATCTAACCGTAGATCTCGCCTGTGTTAATTCACACTAGGGGAGATGTAGAATTGGCACTATCTCCGTTAACGTCACGGGAGATGAGCTATCAACTGGCGTAGATGTAGCCCTGTTAATGGCACAGAAGCCACTTGCCAGATATTACGTTTGCACTATGTGCTGCAAGCTGGTATAGACGTAGCCCTGTTGACTGCACAGAAGCTATGTGCCAGCTGCTAGGAAGTGCGTGCGACGCGCTACTAGCCGGCGTGAGACCGGGCTGAGCAACTCTCTATTCAACTTGGCAGGCGATGCCCAGTTAACGCGCCACGCAGTCTGCTCAGGGTGTATAGCTACCCTATATTCATAGCAGGACTGCACCACGCTAGCTACAGGTTACGCTGCCCATAGTCTGCTCAGGGTGTATAGCTACCCTATATTCGTAGCAGGACTGCACCACGTTAGCTACAGGTTATGCGCCCCACAGTCTGCTCAGGGTGTATAGCTACCCTATATTCATAGCAGGACTGCACCATGTTAGCTACAGGTTACGCGCCCCGCAGTCTGCTCAGGGTGTATAGCTACCCTCTATTCGTAGCAAGACTGCACCACGTTGGCTACCTGCTTGGCATAAGCTAATCCTGCCTGAAGGACCTGTGCTAATTAGCTGAGCGAACTCTGGCATCGTGCTAGAGAGCACGTGGAACCCAGATTCTGGTACGTCCATACATGAGCACTGCCTATTGTAATATGATCTGACCGTGCCGCGCCGTGGACAGACAAGCTATTTAAGGGCTAAGCTCCGCCCCCAGTCATCTCATCAATCGCATCACCGATGACATCATCCTTGACCAATCAGGCGACGCCAGGTCAGAGGATCAGCTGACATTAAGCACCAATCATGGCTCGCCATGTCACGGACATGCTCAGTGCAGTCGATTGTGGACTTAGAATTACAATGGCCTTTTCTTTTTCCGTAACCTAGGTTTAAGGCTACTATGAACAAAGACCCTAGTAACTACTTGTGCCTCTCGGGTATTGTCTAGGCGTTGGGATCGACGGTGAAGCTGAGCAGCATCTGCCTCGGCTGGGTCTGGATGAGAAACCACAGACTCCTCGGATCCAGGTTCAGATCCAGCCGTTGCCCGATGCCTAACCCATATAAAGCTCCATACAGTATATGATGGGCCCCATATATTGCTCCATACAGAATGGGCTTCATATAATGCGCTGTACAGAATAGGCTCCATACCCTTTATGATGCCCCATAAATAATGAACCCCATATGATGCTCTAGTACACGATGGGCCCATGGATGATGCTCCAGTGTGTGATGGGCCTATATCATGCTACATATATAATGGGCCCCATATGATGCTCCAGTGTATAATGTGCCGCATATAAGATGCTACAGAGTATGATGGGTTCCATTTATAATGCTCCAGTGTATGATGGGCCCCATGGATGATGCTCCAGTGTATGATGGGCCTATATAATGCTCCATATATAATGGGCCCCATTTACAATGCTACAGTGTATAATGGGGCCCGTATATGATGCTCCAGTGTTTGATGGGCCCCATTTACAATGCTCCAGTGTATGATGGGCCCCATGGATGATGCTCCATTGTATGATGGGATTATATAATGCTCCATTAATAATGGGCCCCATATGATGATCCAGTATATTATGAGCCCCATGGATGATGCTCCAGTATATGATGGGCCTATATAATGCTCCATATATAATGGGCCTCATATGATGCTCCAGTGTATTATGGGCCCTTTCTATGATGCTCTAGTGTATGATGGGCCCCATATATAATTCTCCAGTGTATAATGCTCCCCATCTATTGCTCCAAACATAAAAAAAAAATGAAATACCTCTCCTCGCTGGACACTGCTCTACTCTGGACTCCTCAGCGTCGCCATCTTCCAGCCCTCTGCACTGTGACTGTTCAGGCAGAGGGCGCACAGACGTGACATCATCGCGCTGTCTGACTTGAATGTCACTGTCAGGAAACGCGGAAGATGTCACAGCGGTGGCTTAGGGAGAGGTAAGTATTGCAAGTGATGGGGCCCTGAGCAAGCAGGGGGGGTCCACTCGAGGGAGCCAGCACAGGCACAGGGCCCCTAATACTACGCCAGTGTCTCTGACGGCGAGTGGGCCCTCCACCTGCTCAGGGCCCCGGCACTTGCCCGGGTGCGCTAGATGCTGACGCCGGACCTGGGGGGTGGTACAGCCCAGTTAGGGAGGTGGAAACACTGGCATATGTTGAGGTGTAGGCTGGACGTTCAGCAGCTGCAAATGGAGGAATTGGAGAAGTTGGAGGAAGAGGAGGACAAAGCGAGCCATTTTGCTGGCAACCTATGTGTCATCAGGGGAAGGTGGTACACAATCCTTTGAAACCCAGGCATCGTTCATTTTAATGAAGGTGAGATCACCAACATTTTGGATCAACAGCCGGGTCCTTCTTTCTGTCACGATTGATCCAGCAGCACTGAAGACTCTTTCTGATAGCACGCTACCAGCAGGGCAAGCGAGCTCCTGTAAGGCATATTGTGCCAATTCAGGCCAGATGTCCAGTTTACAGGCCCAGTAGTCAAAGGGGAATGAACTGTGAGGGAGAACATCGATAGGGGAGGAGAGGTAATTTTGAACCATAGTTGACCACTGCTGTCTCCTGTCTATTGAAATCGATTCAGTATTAACAGTCGTGTGAGCGGTACTCGAGAAATCAGTCCACAACATGGTCATGAAACCCCTGTCTCCAACGCCACTTCGGCGAACACCTCTTTCATGTTGCCCAGTACGGCTCGTGGTAGAACTTGCACCGCTGCTGTGTGCTGGGAATGCCTCTAACAAATTGTTTACCAGAGTTGCTTGTTTGTTCGCCAATATTTGCTCTAGGTTCTCCTGTGGCATGATGTTCTGTAATTTGCCTTTATAGCGTGGATCGAGGATGCTGGCCAACCAGTAGTTGTCATCCTTCATAATTTTGGCAGTGCAGGGGTCCCTTTTTAGGATCTGCAAGACATAATCACACATGTGGGCCAATATTCCAGGTGTCAATGATGCACTGCCAGTGGTGGGTGGAGGAGCACTTTCTGCCAAATCCACATCCCTCCAGACACGCACAAACCCTGTACCTGACCTTGGCAAGTCAACATTTTCTCATGCCCCCTGAGAAGCATCCTCCTCCCCAAAATAATCATCCTCCTCATCCTCCTCCTCTCCGTCTTCATCCTCCACCTGGTCCAGGACAGTTCCCATAGCATACAAAGGCTGACTGTCATCAAGGCTTCCCTCCTCCTCCTCTTCCTCCTCCGCTGCAGACTTCTAATCCTTAATGTGCATCAAAGTTTGCATGAGCAGACGAATAAGTGGGATGCTAATGCTTATGATGGCGTCGTCTGTGCTTACCAGCCATGGGCATTCCTCAAAACACTGAAGGACTTTACAGAGGTCTTTCAGCTTTGACCACTGCACACCCGACAAATCCATGTCTGCCCTCAAACTGCTTGCCCGTGTATCCTCCCACAAATGCATTACAGCCCGCCTCTGTTTGCACAAGCTCTCAACCATGTGCATGGTGGGGTTCCACCTTGTTGCAACGTCTATGGTTAGGCGGTGCTTGGGGAGGTGGAGCGATCGCTGCAGCCTCTGCATACGACTGGAGTCTACGGGTGAGTGACGGATGTGCGAGCACAGTCTTCGCACCTTATTGAGCAGGGCTGTTAACTCCGAATAATTATTTATGAAGCACTGCACCACCAGATTCAAGGTGTGAGCCAGGAAAGGTATGTGTCTGAGTTTTACCAGGGCTATGGCTGCCACAAAATTACTGCCGTTATCACTGACTACCTTGCCTGGCTCAAGATGTAGACTGCCTAGCCATGACTCAGTTTCTCGCTGCAAGTAGTCGGCCAGTACCTCCGCGGTGTGTCTGTTGTCGCCCAAAGACATCATCTTTAAAACAGCCTGCTGACGCTTACCACTAGCTGTTCGATAGTGGGACACCTCGTGTGCAACACTGGCAGCTGCAGATGGAGTGGTCGTGTGACTGCGCTCTGGTGGAGGAGGAGGAGGAAGAGGTTTGTACGCCTTCAGCCAACTGTTGCCTATACCATGGGCTAGGCAGCACTGTCCCACTGCCGCTGTCCCCTGCGGACCCTGCATCCATCACATTAACCCAGTGCACAGTGATGGACACGCAATTCCCTGACCTTGCCTACTGGCCCATGCATCTGTTGTGAGGTGCACTTTTCCACTCACTGATTGTTTGAGTGCATGGACAATGCGGTCTTTCACATACAGGTGGCAGACAGGGATGGATTTTCTAGAAAAGAAGTGCTTACTGGGTAGGTCATAGCGTGGGACAGCGTAGGCCATGAGCTCTTAGAACGCTGCGCTTTCAAACAAACTGAAGGGCATCATCTCTAATGAGATCAGTTTGGCAATGTAGGCATTCAAAGCCAGTAAACGCTGATGAGAGGATGAGTACTTTCTTGTCCTACTCACAGTGTCTGCTAGGGCGAGCTGGACTTGAGAGCTGCATATGGGGGAAGTAGCGGTGGGGGACTGTGAGGGGGTTGGTGATTGTGATGGTGGTGGTGGTGGTGATGGCTTAGATTCAGTCTTTAGTTGCGAAAACATTGTGATTCCCTGACTGCTTTGGCCTTGCGATGACAACTCAATATTTCTTGCTGGTGGTGTGCTAACCGGTGGGCTTACAGTGGGGGAAGCGATGTAGCGTTGCTGGCTACCTTCAGTCGGAGCAGGTGCACTTGTGCTACCTGAGGTTTTGTAGTCTGTCCACGCTTGCAAGTGCATGGTGTTTAAATGTCTAAGCATGCAACTGGTATTTAAATTTCGAAGAGTTTTCCCTCGGCTAAAGGTCCTTCTGCATTTCTTACAGATAACCTTTGCCTCATCAATAGGATTTTGGTCAAAAAAGTGCCATACTGCACTCTTACTATGGGATAAATTTTCATAGCTTGCACGCTGTGCTAATTTGACCGTCTGGCCAAGCTGTCCTGCAACTCTTTTTGTTTTTTTTAACACGTTTTTGGACTTCTGTGAGCCTGCCAGATAACCGCAGCTGCGATGTCGATGACTGCTGTGGATCATCCTCCTCTTTTGAGCTGTTGCCAGCGGCACCCTCATCCCCCAATTGATGCCAATCCGGGTCAACAACTGGGTCATCCGTCACCTCCTCTTCAATTTCATCTGAATCTTCCTCTGTGTCACCGTGTAAGGTGGTATAGTATGAGGGAAGGGGCACCTGAGTTTCATCAGGGTCAGATTCTGGCTCAGTAGACTGCGAGGGCAATGTAGTGCTCTGGGTAGTGTTGAGCGATATTGCTCGATATCTAAAAATATCGTATCGAAATTGTATCGCCGATAGCACTAAATATCGTCGATATCCGATTACGATACCGGAAGTCCCATGTAAGTCTATGGGAACAAAATATCGCAACAAAAAAAACCCTTTCTTTCGTTGTAAACACAAAATATACACACATAGAATACATTATATATATATATATATATATATATATATACATGTCATTGTGACATATATATATATATATTCATATATTTATAGTTTATACACTTCTACATAGTAAAATAGACTCTGATTCAATTGCCGGGTAAAGCCGTGACATACCCCATAGAAGTCGACGGGCTTCGGTGCCGAGTACCCCCAAAACCTCTGGCTCTGTGCGATCAACTTGGGCGTCACGAACAGGATTCTGTAGCTCGCTATAAGCGAGTCCTGTGTGCCTGAATTGAACTGGTTTTGTGCTTGAGAATTGCTAAAATCATCAGAGAATGTATTTGCCATTTTTCCGCCATATCTGCGTCACGACGAGGCACTGGTGAAGAAGAAGGGCGTGCTCTTCATGGGTGTACACTCACTCAGTGACGCGAAAACGATGGCTCTAAATGGTACTGCAATGTAAGATCGTGCCCCAGAGCTCTTCAGTTCCGCCTCCTCATCCTCCTCAGTGTGCGGAAACTAACACGAAGGTCCCGCCTCCCTACAAAAGAGGGGCCCTCTCCAGATGCTAATGACACATGTGACTTGGCAGAGATGGCTAATGGACACGAGCAGAAGTGTGAAGGGATGGAGCAGTCAGAGCTCTCCCCCACGGAAGCGACCCGATCGCCACGGAACCACCGTTGGGCACCCGGCCTGGAAACCCTCCTACGCTGCAAGAAGCGGAGGATACCCTAAGAGGCCTGGCCCGGCACCGGGAGGAGGTCGCCAGGATGGAAGCCAGCTGGCGTGCCCTAAAACTAAACTTGGAGCGGCGCCAATCCCTCTTACCTGAAGTGTCTGTACCGGAAGGTGAGGCACCCTTCTAGTAGAGGAGTCCTTGCAATGTGATCCGGTTGACGTTGTCGCAGTGGAGGCACCCGTTCGTGCAAAAAACGCTGCACCGGCAGCACCCCAGATCCCGCTGTCTGCCCCCGTCGCTGAGACAGAAGAAGCGACACCCGTCCTCATGGAGGAGGCCGCGCAGGCACCAGAGGTCTACCTGCCTGTACCGGAGCCCCGACTGTCATCTGTTCCAGAGCCGGCTGCTTCCTCGGCATGTGAGCGCCGCCAGGACTGGGGGGCGCCAGGAGAGCTGCCGCAAACCGGACACTGTAAGCTGCAGTTTGATGGTGGAGACATGGAGCAGCTGGTGGAGGAGAATTTCAACCGGCGTCAGGAGGAAGAGTGGAGACGTTGGGAGCGGGAAGCAGAGCGACAAAGGGAGCAGCGAGAATCCCAAAAACTTTGGCAACGTAACCTGGAGAAGGACCGGGCAGATAAGGACCGGATGAGAAAGGATAAATGAACCCTGTGTGAGCCGCGGCGTAAGGGTGCAGTACGGAGCTTTAAATTGAAAGGTGGTTGGGGCTTCATCAAGGAGCCTGGACTTTATTTAGAAGTTTTTGTGAACCTGCGGGACGTGGAGGCTCACCTCCCAGAAGGACACCCGGGGAGGGACCTGTTGCCAGGAGACTTGGTGACTTACACCCGACATGGGGTTACAATGGATGGTACGCCCTAAATGTTACCAGGTGCGACCCCTACTCCCCAGAGTGTCAGGAACCTGTGAGACCCTCGGAGCCTTCAGCCTCCCACATCCAGGCCTCTGCAAAAGTGCCCTCCCCACGCCGTAAATCTCCCAAGCCTCCCTCAGTGGTCTCCTCAGCAGCCCCAGCTATGGACATGATAAGTATAGCTGGCCCGTACCCTGTTAGGCCCCCTGGGGTTCGTACAGTCCGGGACATAGGGTTCCAGACCCGGAGGGAGATGAAAGAGGTGGCCACACAGACCCAGATAGCGGGTCACGACTTGACTGTACAGACCACACGACGTCATCAGGTCCTGGTGGTCCTTGGTGCCTCGATGTTTGGCAAGCATCAGAAGAGTACCAGGTGGTACCTGGAACACCCCTGCCAAAGAATTATAAATAACCCGGACAGGGTCCCTGTATGTAAATAGTTAAATTGTTTATGTACCTGGACGGGTGAATGTTCCTAAAAAAGTTTTTTAATTTAATAAAAAAAAAAAAAACACAGTTTTCATTACTTTTATTACAGTCTCATCCTGCGACGCCATCGATCTCCTGTAAAAAAATGAAAAAAAAAGTATACCACCTGACCGACGCAGTCCATAGTAACGAGTGTCCCACGACGATCCAGCTCTGCTACATCAGAATGACAGGCAGAGCCTGTCATCCCGGCGCAGCACAGCTGATTACCTGCTTCCCCGGCGGTGACGTCATCGGACTGCTTTACGGCCGGGATTACCCTGCAGTCACTGCAGTTATCACGAAAAACTGCATGTGACCGCCAGGTAGAAGATAATGGCGGCCATCAAGCAGTACAGGACGTGACCGCCGGAGATCTTCTGCCAGGTAAGTGCCGCTGACTCCTGACACACCCGACCGACGGACACTCACAGTGACAGTGACAAATCCGATTCCGGTATTCGATAAGACGAAAATATCGAAACGAATTATCGAAAGGCCGATAGAGCTAATATCGGCCGATAGCCGATATTTGCATTATCGTATCGCTCAACACTAGCTCTGGGTGAATGTACCAGCAGAATCATATAGCAGTGGCTGTGCATCAGTGCACTCCATTTCAGATTCATCTTGGACTGGGGAATTCAGGATTTGACTTGATAACCCAGGCATGGTATGTGAAAAGAGCTCCATGGAGTAATCTGAAGTGTGGGCTGCCGCATCCTTCACTTTTAGTGGGGGTGAAGGACACAAGGAACGGTGTTATTCCTGACCAGGAGCCTGCACTGACGACTCAGTGCTTGCATTTTTTTAAAACTTCAGAAGAGGAGGCGATAGAGCTGGAGGCTGTTTCGGCAATGTAAGCCAAAACCTGTTCCTGATGCTCCGGCTTTAAAAGCGGTTTACCTACTCCCAGAAAAGGGAGCCTTCCAGGCCTTCTGGAGCCAGACGATGACGTAGGCTCAACACCTCCTGCCTTAGGTGCTATTGTGCTTTTGGCAGTACCAGCAGATGCACCACCACAATC
This sequence comes from Oophaga sylvatica, assembly GCA_033576555.1. Classification (NCBI taxonomy): domain Eukaryota; kingdom Metazoa; phylum Chordata; class Amphibia; order Anura; family Dendrobatidae; genus Oophaga; species Oophaga sylvatica. The sequence continues at coordinate 191,290,742 of JARQOD010000006.1, read as the reverse complement.
AGTATCAGCTTCCCCCCCGCCCACGTCCGCGGCCTCTTCCACCATACTTCCTGTTTGGGAAAATGTACCAAAAAACCAGCAGATATATGGTACTGTATCATAAGCGTACAGCTGTATACGGTGAAGGGGAAATTGTAGATCTCCGTATATATTTCCGGAGTCACACACAGACGCTCACTCAGTATGGATTAGACCAGAATATAAAAAGCAGAAAAAAGGTACTGTATCAGAAGTGCACAGCTGGATACAGTGTAGGGTAAATTGTAAATCTCTGTATATATTTCCGGAGTCACACACAGACAGTCTCTCAGACTAGATTTGACCGTAATACAAAAGGCAGAAAAAATGTACTGTATCAGAGGATACCAGGTGTATATAGTATGGGGTAAAATTTAAATCTCCTTATATGTTTCCGGAGTCACACACAAATGCTCTTTCAGTATGGATTTGACCGTAATAAAAAAGGCAGAAAAAAGGTACTGTATCAGAATATACCAGGTGTATATAGTATAGGGTAAATTTTAAATCTATAGACTGTAAAAAATAGTAAGTATTCGCGCTAAAAGGATGGAGAACAGATATGTAGAAATAATGGGAGATTATTACCTATCATTAAAAAGACATATCTCATATAATGATAATAGAAATGATAGTATGAAAAGTGGTAGAATGGCTACCAAAACATGAAAGTTGCGGTACCTTTGTCCAGGAATGCTACTATAATCCGGATGATTCACAGGTCCCGTTGGATGTTTCACCTTCCTTTTAGTATGTCCAAAAAGGATTATATTACATGAATAAGTCCAGACGATGCAAAAGTCCTATTAAAGTTATTACACCTTTTTATACTAAATTTTAAATCTCCGTATATATTTCCGGAGTCACACACAAACGCTCTCTCAGTATGGATTTGACCGTAATAAAAAAGGCAGAAAAAAGGTACTGTATCAAAAGGAACCAGGTGTAAATAGTATAGGGTAAGATTTAAACTCTATATATTTCCGGAGTCACCCACAAATGCTCTCTCAGTATGGATTTGACCGTAATAAAAAAGGCAGATAAAAGGTACTGTATCAGAAGATACCAGGTGTATATAGTATAGGGTAAACTTTAAATCTCCGTATATATTTCCAGAGTCACACACAGACGCTCACAGGCTCAATATGTATTAGATCAGAATATAAAAAGAAGAAAAAGGGTATACTGTATCAGAAGCATACAGCTGTATACAGTGTAGGGGTAATTGTGAATCTCCATATATATTTCCGGAGTCATACACAGACGCTCACTCAGTATGAATTTGAATAGAATATAAAAAGCAGAAAAACGGTACTGTATCAGAAGTGTACAGCTGTATACAGTGTAGGGGTAATTGTAAATCTCCGTATATATTTCCGGAGTCACACACAGATGCTCACAGGCTCAGTATGGATTAGATCAGAATATAAAAAGCAGAAAAAGGGTACTGTATCAGAAGCGTACAGCTGTATACAGTGTAGGGGAAATTGTACATCTCTGTATATATTTCCAGAGTCACACACAGACGCTCATTCAGTATGGATTAGACCAGAATGTAAAAGGCAGAAAAAGGGTACTGTTTCAGAAGCATACAGCTATTTAAAGGGTAGGGGAAATTGTAAATCTCCGTATATATTTCTGGAGTCACACACAGACGCTCACAGGCTCAGTATGGATTAGACCAGAATATAAAAAGCAGAAAAAGGGTACTGTATCAGAAGCGTACAGCTGTATACAGTGTAGGGGTAATTGTAAATCTCTGTATATATTTCCAGAGTCACACACAGACGCTCTCTCAGTATTGATTTGACCAGAATATAAAAGGCAGAAAAAGGTACTGTATCAGAAGATACCAGGTGTATATAGTGTAGGGGAAAATTTCAATCTCCGTATATATATCCGAAGTCACACACAGATAGTCAGCATGTATTTGTCCGTGACACCAGCCGGTACACGGTAGTGTGTGAGGAGCGTACAGCTCTATACGGTGTGGGAAAAAATGAACGCTCGGTAACTGTGCAGAAAAAAAGAATAAAAGTATTAGTGCTGTGTAAAAAGCAGTCTGCACAGCAGTGTACACACAGCAATACAGCTAGCAGGCAGCCTAATATCCAGCGCTGCTGCACACAAGAAAATCCTTCCCTGTCACTGGCAGGCAGCCTAATAACCAGCGCTGCTGCACACAAGATAATCATCCCCTGTCACTGCACACTAACTGTACAGCACAATTGCTATCAGCACAAGCGCATAAGAACTTCTCTTTCCAGCCCTAACTCTCTCCCTACTGATAAACAACGTCAGCAACCTCTCCCTACTGTTCAGATCGGCAGAAGTAAAATGTCGGTCATCGGTCAGGGCTTTTATAGACACTATGACGCCCCCCAAAGCAAGCCAATCACTGCAATGCTCTTCTCTAAGATGGTGGTGGACGCTGCCCATGTCATCTCGCTGCCCACAGTGTACGTCCTTGCTCATTGGCTGAAAAAAGTCACCTACAAGCATTATGGGAAAACCGACTTGGGCGCTTGGGTTGACGACCGCATGGCCGACTTCACGCTGTTGGGGGAGGATCTAAAGTGACCCTTCACGGTTGACCAAGTGATTTCCAAATTAATCCACAGGACGTTGCTAGCAACTGAAAATGATCAGACGGAGACGACATGTTTGGGAGAATCAAGGCAGATTCCTACCCGTTTATTACATCATCTCTTTTATAGTATTTAGCAAGCTGTACTTCAACCAATAGTATAAAAACGTACTTGTAGCACTTAACCTATGAAAATACAGAAAGACCGGAAACTACATATATGGACGTATCCCACGTGATATAGAAAGGAACAATAGCTTATTCATTCTTCAGAGTATTATACAATGATACACCCCAAAGTCTCATATCTTGTCCAAACTAGAACAATCTGGCTTTATTACAACCATAACCTTTACTCTAATTACAGAAGAACAATTTGGCTTTATAACAGCCAGGAACTATAGACTAATTACAGAATTTATTTCATGAACGACAAGATGGAATTACAAGCACAAAATGGTTTTGATCTTAGTTTAACCCTTCACAGCTATGGTCGGGTTTCGCTCGGCAAAACCTGACTTTGGCGAAAGTCGGCGACTTATGAATCTGATCGAGCTGTTTCGCTCAACTCTAGTCAGCACCATTTGTAAAATGCTGTTTTATTTTCTTTACATTTTAAAAGATAGAAAACTGTAGCAGAATGTTTTACAGTAATTTTTTTCAAGGAAATTAACAAAACTTATTTTTTTTTAGTACCTGAAGTGACTTTGAGGGTCCTATATTTTGAAAACCCACAAAATTGATACCATTTTTAAAACTGCACCACTCAAGGTATTCAAAATTGCTTTCAGGTAGTTTATTAAACCTTCAGGTGCTTTTCAGGAATTAATGCAAATAGCATAACAGGAATGAAGAAAATTTTTTACCATCAAAACTTTGATAGCTTCTGAACAGGCCACTGTAGCCGGAAGACTTTAAGGTCAATATCTGGCCATGAACTGCCATGGCAAACTTGAGGTCCACGCAATAAACATTTCAGGGTGAAGTTACGGTTAAAGAGGAAGCCCTCACACTCTATTAACCACCTAAATCATGTTGTCATTATTGACAGCAGCATTTAACAATAATAGTAATAATAATCTTTATAAAGCACCAACATATTCCTCAGTGCTTTACAGTTTAACAGTTCATACACAACAGTAATAAGTAACAACATTAAAGGTAATACAATAGTTAAAGCAAAATAAGACAACCCTGCTTGTGAAAGCTTACAATGTACAATGAGGTGGGGGAGTCACAAAGTACAGGTGTGTATTTACAATGATGGTCCAACCATCTTGAGGGAGTGGGAGTTAGATTAAGGCTGCATGAGCTAGTCACCAGCCAGTATTTGTGGTGCTGTTGGGTGCGGTGGAGTTTGATGGAGCTTTATTTTCAGATAGTGAATGGGCTTCACACACAGACACATAAAATGACTTTGATTAGGGAACGTGATAGGCTGCTCTGAACAGATGTGTCTAAAACTGTGCAAGTTGTGAATAGTCCTAATTTTTTGAGGTAGAGCATTCCAGAGGATTGGCGCAACATGGGAGAAGTCTTGGAGTCGGGAGTGGGAGGTAAGGATTAGTGCAGAGGTAAGTCAAAAGTAGTTTGCAGAGAGTAACGAGGGTGTAGGCCAATAAACAGAAATGAGGGAGGAGATGTAGGTGGGTGCCGAACTGTTGAGAGCTTTGTGGATGAGAACAAGCAGTTTGAATTGGATCATATAATGAATGACAGCCAGTGCAATAACTGTCGAAGAGCGGACGTGTCCTAGTACTGATTAGCCAGATGGATGACCCTAGCTGCTGCATTTATGAGGGAAGCCAGGGCTGTAGTCATGGCTGAGAATAATGGCTCTTGCACACCCTGGCCTCCCTTCACATATAAAGAATGTCCCATTGTCAGTGTACCTGTCTGTCCTCTCTCTGCACCCTCAGGGTCCTCTGTTGTGAATACGTTGGAGGCGACTTCGGAGCTGGGACTCCCTCCGGTGGTTGATGAGGGTAATGAACCAATTGCGGAATGGCTTTCAGCTGGGTCTGAATGGTCTGATATAAGTGACCTGAACTCCCAGCAGCCTTGCCGGTAATCAATTGTTCTTCAGGTCTTGCTTGGAGCTCAGCTTGCATTCCTGCTTTCATTCAGATAAGTGATTTGCTGTTTTTTTTTCTCTGGTTGGATTTTCTTTGCTTGTTTGCTGCCTTGCAGTAGACTTCAGCCTGGTCCCCTTTTGGGGCCTGGCGCTGCAATTGTGCTCAGTTTGTGTTTGCACTTTTGCTCTGTACCTGTGTCACTTTTTATTTGCTGAATTGCTGTGTGTTACATCAGAGATCTGATTTCGGTGGTGGAGATCGTGTGATTTCAGGTTTTTTGTTAATCAGAAGTGTTGGTATTTTTGTCAGGGTTTTTTTGGGTTGCAGTCAGAATTCTTTCCTATACTTTTCTATCTAGACAGTATTGGGCCCCAGCGTTTGCTCATTCTATTTTCTGTCTGTGTTCGTATTTTCTTCTTGTCTAACCGCCATTACATGTTTTGGGCCTTCCTTTTTCTTTGGGGGTTCTGCTACAGGGCTGTTAGTTGTCATCTTTCTGCCTTTAGGTGTAGCTATCTCTCTGGCTGTGACGAGGCGTCTAGGATCACCGTAGGTACGCTCCATGGCTACTTCTAGTGTTGCTGTTAGTTTAGGGTCCTGCAACCCAATAGTTTCCAGCCTCTCTGGTGTATTGCTACTTTGGCTATTTTTGCTATTTCTCCTCAGCTACCGAAACATAACAGTATTACCGGCCAAACTGAAAATTATATGGTACTCAACAGAAGGGAAAAATAGTAAAAAAGGAGAAAGAAAAAAGGGAGTTGTCAGAAAAATTTTTTTCTGTTTGTTGCATTTTTTCCCTCTTTTTCTCTGGGTGTTGAGGAGGAATTTTTTTTTTTCTTTTCCTCAATAGAGTTTGCACAGCTGTCTGGCTGTGTGGAGCGGCTTGCCGCTGAGGTTCAGAGTATTGCTACCTATCTTGCTAGGTTGCCGGTTGTGGAACCTAGGATCCCCATGCCAGATTTATTTTTGGGGGATCGGTCTTAATTTCTGAATTTCAAACATAACTGTAAGTTGTTTTTTCCTTGAAGCCTAAAGGCACTGCCACACTTAGCGATCGCACTAGCGATCACAACAACGACTTAACCTGGCGAGATCGCTAGTGCGATCGCTATGTGATCGCTAGTTAGATTCCAAACACAACTCATCAGCGATCTGTGATTCCAAACACAACTCATCAGCGATCTGTATAACGACCTCTGCGGTCGTTGGGAAAACCTAGTCCCACCTGTGACGCTGGTGAAGTTGTTCATAAAGGGTGTCACACTCAGTGATTCAGGCTCACCAGCGGGACACCAACGACCAAAAAACGGCTCAGAACGTTCATGAATGATCAGCGACATCTCAGCAGGGGCCACACAGCTAAGTCGCTAACGAGATCGCTACAGCGTCATAAATGATGACGCAGTAGCGATCTTGTTAGCGATCTCGCTAGCGATCTCGCTTAGTGTGGCATACCCTTAAGTCCTCAGGGAACGCTGCACAGCTGGTTCAAATTGTCCTCTCTCTGCTGCGCGGCGACCCTCAGAATTTGGCTTTTTCCCTGACAACTGTGTATTCTGTTTTGAATGATGTTGATGTATTTTTTCAGGCTCTGGGGTTATTGTACGATGAACCTAATGTCACTGATCAAGCTGAAAAGACCTTGTTGGCATTAATCAGGGTCATGAAGACCCTGAGCTGTACTGTCAGAAATTTCAAAAGTGGGCAGTCCTGACCAAATGGACCAAATGGAATGATGATGCTTTGGCAGCCCTTTTCGGAAGGGTCTGTCAGAAAATGTAAAAGGACGTTATGGTGGAATTCCCTGTTCCCTCTGGTCTCAATGATTCTATGTCTTTGGCTATTCAAATTGACAGACGTTTGAGTGAGCGCAGAGGTATGCGTGAGATAGTGTTGCCTTGTGAGCTAGCTCCTGAGCCCATGCAGTGTGATGGAGTAACTTCTGGGGCTCAGCGTCATGAGTTTCGAAAGCGCAATGGGTTATGTTTCTACTGTGGTGATGCTTCTCATGCTTTTTCCGTCTGCCCTAAGCGGGGAAGACATTTTGCATGCTCAGTTGTCTTGAGTAGTGTTCAGACTAAATTTCTGTTGACTGTTACCCTGATTTGCTCCCTGTCCACATTTTCAGCTCAGGCTTTTGTGGATTCAGGAGCAGCTATTAACCTGATGAATTTTGACTTTGCCAAATGTTGTGGGTTTCCCATGATACCCCTGCGGAAGTCTATTCCTTTGCTTAGCATTGATTCTACCCCTTTGTCGGAGAATAAACCCTGTTTTCTACTCAGGTGATAATGAGGGTTGAACCAGATCATCAGGAGAGTTGCAAATTTCTGGTGTTGCATAATCTGCATGACATTATTGTACTGGGTTTCCCTTGGTTACAGACTCATAATCCTGTTTTGGATTGGAAATCTGTGTCTGTGACCAGTTGGGGCTGCAAATGTGTTAATACTGACACTCCTGTTTTTTCTGCCTCTCCCCAGTCTCAGGATGTCCCTGACTTTTTGACTGATTTTTCGGATGTGTTTAGTGAGAGTAAGTCTGCATCCTTACCCCCTCACAGGAGCTATGATTGCGCTATTGAGTTAGTGCCTGGTGGTAAATTTCCTAAAGGTCGCCTTTTTAATTTATCTGTACCTGAACATGATGCTATGCGATCTTATATCAAGGAGTCTTTGGAGAAGGGTCATATCAGACCATCCTCTTCACCCATGGGCGCTGGTTTTTTCTTTGTGGCCAAAAAGGATGGTTCTTTGAGTCAGTGTATTGACTATCGCCTCCTGAATAAAATCACTGTCAAATATCAATATCCGTTACCCTTGATTTCTGATCTCAGGGGGGCGTATAACCTTATTCGCATTAAGCACGGGGATGAATGGAAGACGGCGTTTAATACCCCAGAGGGGAATTTTGAGTACCTAGTGATGTCTTTTGGGCTCACTAATGCCCCTTCCGTCTTCCAATCCTTTATGAATGATATTTTCAGAGATTTTGTGGATAAATTTCTGATCGTTTATATGGATGATATCTTGATTTTTTCCAATGACTGGTACTCTCATGTGAAACATGTTTCGGACTGTGTTCCAGATTTTGAGAGAGAATGCACTGTATGTGAAGGGATCAAAGTGTCTTTTTGGCGTACAGAAGGTTTCATTTTTGGGATTCATTTTGTCTCCGTCTGTTATTGAAATGGACCCGGTCAAGGTTCAGGCCATCTGTGATTGGGTTCAACCTACTACTTTGAAGGCTCTTCAGAGATTTTGGGATTTTGCCAATTTTTTTTATAAATTTATTGGGAATTTCTCCGGTATTGTTAAACCATTGACTGATTTGACCAAAAAGGGTTCCGATGTGGTGAATTGGCCTCTTGAGGCAGCTTCTGCGTTTCAAGAACTTAAGCAGAGATTCATTTCTGCTCCTGTTCTACGGCAGCCTGATGTTTCTCTACCATTTCAGGTGGAGGTTGATGCTTCTGAGATTGGGGCAGGTGCAGTTTTGTCCCAAAGGGATCCGGAGACCTCTAAGAGTTAACCTTGTGCCTTCTCTCGAAAATTTTCTCCAACTGATCGTAGTTATTACGTGGGTAATTGGGAGTTATTGGCCATGAAGTGGGCCTTTGAAGAGTAGAGACATTGGCTGGAAGGAGCCAATCATCAGGTGGTGGTCCTCACAGACCATAAGAACCTGGTTTAACTCGAATCAGCCAAGAGACTGAATCCTAGACAGGCCAGGTGGGCCTTGTTTGTCACACATTTTAATTTTGTGGTTTCTTTTCTTCCAGGCACTAAGAATGTTAAGGCGGATTCTCTCTCTCGAGGAGTTTCTTTCTTTCTCCTGAGTTAACTGATCCTGCTGTTATTCTAAAAGAGGGTGTAGTTCTTTCTGCCATCTTGCCCAATTTGAGACTGGCTCTGGAGGGGTGTCAGGAGGATAAACCTGAACGCTGCCCTGTTGGGAAATTATTTGTCCTAGACCAGTGGAAGAAGAGTGTTATGTCTGAGATTCATTGTTCCGCATTGGCTGGTCATCCCGGTATTTTTGGTACCAGAGACTTGGTGAGTCGGTCTTTTGGTGGCCTACTTTGTCTCGTGACGTCAGGGACTTTGTGCAGTCCTGTGGGACTTGTTCTCGTTCCAAGCCTTGCTCTCGCTCTAGTAGTTTGTTAATGCCATTACCTGTGCCCAAGAGGCCATGGACCCATATCTCTATGGATTTTATTTCCGACCTCCCTGTCTCTCAGAGAATGATCGTTATCTGGGTAATCTGTGATAGGTTTTCCAAGATGATACATCTTGTGCCATTACCTAAGTTGCATTCCTCCTCCGAATTGGTACCTTTGTTCTTTAAGCACGTGGTTCGGTTACATGGCATTCCGGAGAACATTGTGTCTGACAGAGGAGTCCAGTTTGTTTCCAGATTTTGGAGGACATTTTGTTCTAAACTTGGTGTTCAGTTATCTTTCTCCTCTGCATTTCACCCTCAGACCAATGGACAAACCGAGAGAACAAACCAGACCTTAGAGACTTATCTGAGATGTTTTATGTCTGCTGATCTAGATGACTGGGTCTCTTTTTTGCCTTTGGCTGAGTTTGCTCTTAATAATAGGGCTAGCTCTGCCACCTTGATGTCTCCATTTTTCTGCAATTCTGGGTTTCACCCTCGATTTTCTTCAGGACAGACGGAGGCTTCTGTCTGTCCGGGGTTGACTCTATTGTGGAGCGAATGCAGCAGATTTGGGACCAAGTTGTGGAAAGGTTGTCTCTCTCACAAGAGAAGGCCGAGCGATTTGCCAACCGGCATAGGACTGATGGTCCTCGTTTTAAAGTGAGGGACTTGGTTTGGTTGTCCTCGAGAAATATCCCTATGAAGGTTGCGTCTCCAAAATTTAAGCCAAGGCTTATTGGACCTTATAAGATCATGGAAATTCTTAATCCGGTTTCCTTCCGTTTGCTACTTCCAGGGACATTTAAGATCCGTAACGTGTTCCATAAGTCTTTATTGAAGAGGTTTGTCGAGCCAGTGGTGTCACGCGGTCTTATGATATGTGTACGATGTCAGTAAACTATTCTTAAAAGAACAACACTCTATACAACATATAGATTAGCAACATCAGCATGTAAATATAGAATAGATTTACCTGACACGATATCCGTTGAACTCAGGGTTAATCTTGAGGACTTGATACACTGTCACAGGAAAGAGGAGGACCGGGGGTCTAACCTGACCCTAAACTGGGGTCCTAACTAATCCCTCACCTTGGAGGTACTGATAATGGTTCAGAGGTCCAAGTCTCCAGCCTAACCCTGTCTCCTATCAGTCCCTGAACCCTGTAATCAGTCCTAAGAAGGATTCTGATTATCACCAAAGGATATGGGCTGATCTCTGCTAAATACACAGATTAGACATATAAGACAGACTGGAGAAAACACAGACTTGCATACACACTCAAACACAGAAGGAAAATAAATGATCTGGGATATTAAACTCTAAGCAAGGTGAGCTTAAAACAACTAAGGAGCTCTTTAACTTAAGTCTATACAGATACAATCCTATCTGTGGTCTGCATGAAGAATTTCACTGGCAACTCCCAACACAGACAACCAGAGATTTAAAGGAAACCAATCAACAAATAATTAATTGCAGCCGGGAGAAAACTGCACCCAGTCCCAGAACTGAGCACAGACAGAATTAACTCCCTAACTGCCAAACACAAAGAAACAGCAACTCAGCTGTGAGAAGTCAGAATGTGCAACCGCGACGATCTTTGTGGCGATGCACACATGACAGTACCCCCCCTTCTACGAGGGGCCTCAGGACCCTCAGGGCCAGGTTTGCCCGGGTGAGTTCTGTGGAAGGTCCGCACCAAACGATCTGCGTTAATGTCAGACGCAGGAACCCACGTCCTCTCCTCTGGACCATACCCCTTCCAATGCACCAAGTACTGAAGGGACCGGCGATTCAGACGTGAGTCAATGATCTTTGACACTTGAAACTCCAATTTACCATTGACCACCACTGGAGGAGGAGGTAGAGGTGATGGTATGACTGGTGCCACGTACCTCTTAAGTAATGACTTGTGGAACACATTATGAATTTTAAACGTAGGAGGGAGGTCCAGACGAAATGCCACAGGATTAATTATGGAACTGATCCTGTACGGCCCGATGAATCTGGGGCCCAGCTTCCAGGAGGGAACTTTAAGTTTTATATTCCTGGTAGACAACCATACCAGATCGTTCACATTAAGATCTGGACCAGAAACTCTCCTCCTATCAGCCATACGTTTATAACGTTCCCCATAGCACTCAGATTATTCAATACACCTCTCCACACTGAAGCAAGTGACGACGAGAAACGCTCCTCCTCAGGAACCCCAGAAGGGCCCCCCCCATTGAATGTACAAAACTGGGGATGAAAACCATATGCCCCAAAAAACGGGGACTTACCAGTGGACTCGCTCCGCCTGTTGTTAAGAGCGAACTCTGCCAGAGGCAAGAAAGAAGACCAGTCCTCCTGGTTCTCTGAGACAAAACACCGAAGATAAGTCTCTAGGCTTTGATTCAGACGCTCTGTCTGACCATTGGTCTGCGGATGAAAAGCCGAGGAAAATGACAATTGCATCCCCCGACGTAAACAAAATGCCCTCCAAAACTTGGACACAAACTGAGACCCCCTATCTGACACCACATCAGAAGGCAACCCATGAAGTCTCACAATCTCCCCAATGAACACCTGCGCCAGAGTTTTAGCATTAGGGAGGGCAGGAAGAGCAATGAAATGTGCCATCTTACTGAACCTGTCAACAACCACCAGTATGACAGTCTTCCCTGACGACTGAGGAAGGTCCGTGATGAAGTCCATAGACAAATGAGTCCATGGACGCTCCGGAAGTTTCAAGGGTAAGAGGGTCCCAGACGGACGGGTATGAGGGGTCTTAGAGCGAGCACAAACCCCACAGGACGCGACAAAAGTTAAAACATCTTTATTAACGTTAGGCCACCAAAACCGGCGAGAAAGTAGATCTAAAGTAGCCTTACTCCCTGGATGTCCTGCTAAAGCAGAATTATGATGTGCCTCAATAACCTTTTGTCTCAACTGATTTGGGACAAACAGTCTCCCTGGAGGTCCTGCAGGGGCGTCCCCTGAGCCTCTAACACCTCCTCCTCAAGCTCAGAACATACAGCCGACACTACCACCCCCTCCTGAAGGATAGGAATCGGGTCATCCATTTTCCCGGCCCCTGGGAAACTGCGAGACAAGGCATCCGCCTTAACATTCTTAGATCCAGGGCGATAAGTGACAACAAAATTAAACCTGGTAAAAAACAACGACCATCGAGCTTGTCTGGAATTCAGATGCTTAGCAGATTCCAAATACAGCAGGTTCTTGTGATCAGTAATGACGGTGACCGGGTGGACTGCCCCCTCCAAAAAGTGACGCCATTCTTCAAAAGCCAACTTAATGGCCAAAAGTTCCCTATTGCCGATATCATAATTCCTTTCGGCGGACGACAATTTTTTAGAAAAGAAAGCACACGGATGCCATTTACCAGGGGACGGACCCTGGGACAATATTGCACCCACCCCTACGTCAGACGCGTCCACCTCCACAACGAACGGCTGTGATGCATCTGGTTGGATGAGAACGGGTGCCGAAGCAAAACATTTTTTCAAAGAGGAAAAAGCTTGGCAAGCTTTGTCCAACCATTTAGAAAAATCCGTCCCTTTTCTTGTCATGTCAGTGAGAGGTTTGACAACAGATGAGAAATTACAAATAAATTTCCGGTAGTAGTTAGCAAACCCCAGAAAACGCTGCAGAGCCTTAAGATCCTCTGGCTGATCCCATTCAAGCACTGCTCTCACCTTTTCAGGGTCCATACGGAAACCGGAGGCTGACACCAAGAAACCCAAAAACTGAAGTTCCTGTACGGCGAATACACACTTTTCCAGTTTGGCGTATAGTTTATTGTCTCGCAAGATCTGCAACACCTGTCTCACATGCTCCTGGTGAGACACAAGATCTGGTGAGTAAATTAAAATGTCATCCAAATATACGACCACAAACAGCCCCACCAGATGACGAAAAATGTCATTAACAAAATGTTGGAATACTGCTGGTGCAGTAGTCAGACCAAAAGGCATGACAAGGTTCTCATAATGTCCCTCCGGCGTGTTAAACGCCGTTTTCCACTCATCCCCCTCTTTTATCCTAATCAGATTATACGCCCCCCTGAGATCCAATTTAGAGAACCATTTGGCGCCAACAATTTGATTGAAGAGATCAGGAATCAGAGGGAGTGGATACGGATCTCGAACAGTAATCCGATTAAGTTCGCGGAAATCCAAGCAAGGGCGTAGGCCTCCATCTTTTTTCTTCACAAAGAAGAACCCCGCGGCCACTGGGGAAGATGAAGGTCTAATATGCCCTTTGGCCAGACTTTCCGAAATATAATCTTTCATAGCCTGCCTCTCAGGACCAGAAAGGTTATATAACCTAGCTTTAGGTAACTTAGCATCAGGAAGTAAATTAATAGAGCAGTCATACACGCGATGAGGAGGCAACTCCTGACACCCCTCCTCAGAGAACACATCCCCAAAGTCCTCCAAAAAAGGAGGCAAAGTACTAGGCACGACCGCACTGATGACTGTGTTCATGCAGTTACTTTTGCAAAACTCCCCCCATTGGCTTATATCTCTGGACTGCCAATTAATCACAGGGTTATGTTTAACCAACCAAGGAAGTCCCAACACAATAGGAGTAGGTAGACCCTCCAACACATAACAAGATAATAGTTCCCTATGTATTGCCCCTACCCGAAGGTCAATGTTATGAACCTCATGAACAAAGCTACCTTGGCCGAGAGGCCTGGCGTCAATGGAGAATATAGGGATCGGTTTGACCAATACACTCAGATGCATACCTTGAGCCTGAGCAAACTGAGCGTCAACCAGATTAGCCCCGGACCCACTATCAAGAAGAACAGAAAATCTCTCCACTCTCGTACCAACCACCACCTCCACTGGTACAAGGAACTGAGAAGAACTAGCGGACGAAATACATACTCCCAGGTTGTCGTCCACCACACAACCTGGGATTAACAGTTTTCCGGCGACTTTTTGCTCAACAAAGCACGGGATGGACATCCCCCAACAAAATGTCCCTCTTTCCCACAGAAGAAACACCTTCTAGTCCTGCGGCGTACCGCCAATCCCCTCCTACGAAATGATGTCCCTCCCAACTGCATAGGCTCCTCCGAACAGACAAGGGGAACCTCAACATAAGGGACTTTAGTAGTAGGTGGAGTAACAACAGGGGGCGGAGTTACCTCGCACTCTCCCGGAGCCGTCTATCAGTACGGATAGCTAGGGCCATAGCAGCCTCCAGTGATGGAGGAGAATCATACTGAGCCAAAACGTCCTTTAATTTGTCAGAAAGCCCATGACAAAACTGGCTCCTAAGAGCTGGGTCATTCCACTGAGTATCTGTGGCCCATCTACGGAACTCAGAAGCAAATTCCTCCGCCGGACGATCTCCCTGCTGTATCTTACGTAATTTTGTCTCAGCAAGAGAGACCCGATCTGGGTCATCATATACCAAACCCAGGGCAGTAAAAAATCGATCTACTGACTGTAGAGCCGGGGATCCCGGAGGAAGGGAGAAGGCCCAGGATTGAGGGTCCCCTTGTAGGAGCGAGATAACAATTCCCACTCTCTGCTCTTCACTCCCTGATGATCGAGGCCGAAGCCGAAAATACAATTTACATGCTTCCCTGAAGGTAAAAAATTTGTCTCGCCCACCAGTGAACCTGTCCGGGAGAGCTACTTTAGGTTCAAATCTGGTTTGCTCCGAGGGAGACAAAACTTTGGACTTAATGTCCGTCAGCTCCATGGATAATCCCTGCAACTGCAGAGCCAGCTGGGCTACTGGATCCATGGCAACTGGGAATAATTTTAAGGGCCAGTGAAAATGTCACGCGGTCTTATGATATGTGTACGATGTCAGTAAACTATTCTTAAAAGAACAACACTCTATACAACATATAGATTAGCAACATCAGCATGTAAATATAGAATAGATTTACCTGACACGATATCCGTTGAACTCAGGGTTAATCTTGAGGACTTGATACACTGTCACAGGAAAGAGGAGGACCGGGGGTCTAACCTGACCCTAAACTGGGGTCCTAACTAATCCCTCACCTTGGAGGTACTGATAATGGTTCAGAGGTCCAAGTCTCCAGCCTAACCCTGTCTCCTATCAGTCCCTGAACCCTGTAATCAGTCCTAAGAAGGATTCTGATTACACCAAAGGGATATGGGCTGATCTCTGCTAAATACACAGATTAGACATATAAGACAGACTGGAGAAAACACAGACTTGCATACACACTCAAACACAGAAGGAAAATAAATGATCTGGGATATTAAACTCTAAGCAAGGTGAGCTTAAAACAACTAAGGAGCTCTTTAACTTAAGTCTATACAGATACAATCCTATCTGTGGTCTGCATGAAGAATTTCACTGGCAACTCCCAACACAGACAACCAGAATTTAAAGGAAACCAATCAACAAATAATTAATTGCAGCCGGGAGAAAACTGCACCCAGTCCCAGAACTGAGCACAGACAGAATTAACTCCCTAACTGCCAAACACAAAGAAACAGCAACTCAGCTGTGAGAAGTCAGAATGTGCAACCGCGACGATCTTCGTGGCGATGCACACATGACAGTTGGTTCCTATGGTTGCGCCTCCCGACCCTGTTTTGGTTGAGGGCAATTTGGAGTATGTGGTTGAGAAAATATTGGATTCTCGTTTTGCTAGACGGATACTCCAGTATTTGGTTAAGTGGAGAGGTTATGGTCAAGAGGACAATTCTTGGGTGTTTGCTTCGGACATCCATGCTAGGAGACTTATCAATGCCTATCATCGAGCTCATCCTGATCGGCCTGTTTGCGCAGGTGAGGGCTCTGTGACCCCTCCTCAAGGGGGGGTACTGTTGTGAATACGTTGGAGGCGACTTCTGAGCTGGGGCTCCCTCCGGTGGTTGCTGAGGGTAATAAACCAATTGCAGAATGGCTTTCAGCTGGGTCCGAATAGTCTGATATAAGTGACCTAAACTCCCAGCAGCCTTGCCGGTAATCATTTGTTCTTCAGGTCTTGCTTGGAGCTCAGCTTGCATTCCTGCTTTCATTCAGATAAGTGATTTGCTGTTTTTTTTCCTCTGGTTGGATTTTCTTTGCTTGTTTGCTGCCTTGCAGTAGACTTCAGCCTGGTCCCCTTTTGGGGCCTGGCGCTGCAATTGTGCTCAGTTTGTGTTTGCACTTTTGCTCTGTACCTGTGTCACTTTTTATTTGCTGAATTGCTGTGTGTTACACCAGAGAACTGAATTAGGTGGTGGAGATCGTGTGATTTCAGGTTTTTTGTTAATCAGAAGTGTTGGTATTTTTGTCAGGGTTTTTTGGGTTGCAGTCACTTTTCTATCTAGACAGTATTGGGCCCCAGCGTTTGCTCATTCTATTTTCTGTCTGTGTTCGTATTTTCTTCTTGTCTAACCGCCATTACGTTTGGGGGCTTCCTTTTCTTTGGGGTTCTACTATGGGGCAGTTAGTTTTCATCTTTCTGCCTTTAGGTGTAGCTATCTCTCCGGCTGTGACGAGGCGTCTAGGATCACCGTAGACACGCTCCATGGCTACTTATAGTGTTGCGGTTAGTTTAGGGTCCTGCAACCTAATAGTTTCCAGCCTCTCTGGTGTATTGCTACTTTGGCTATTTTTGCTATTTCTCCTCAGCTACCGAAACATAACAGTCCTCTCTCCGTGACCCAAGAGGGCCGGACGATCCATGACTCTCTGCTCTCTGCTTTAGGTAAACATTCAACGATTGTCACTAGATTTCTTTATGATAGATCAATCTCCACATCGTTTTTCTTAGTCAGGATGGGACTTTTATTTACTCTGGCATTACCTGCATAGTGCTGCACTATTTTTGGTAAACCACCGTTTACTATGCCTATCTATAGGTATGGTGCACCACTTTTTGCAGGTGTCTGCACTTAGCGAGTTCATTATGGTGCCAGTTTAACACTATATTTACACTTGTCATCTGTTTATATTGGTTCTTTGTGTTAAACATATTATTTCTGTACCATCCTGCCGGTTTTGTTTCCTTTTTTGTATTTGTTTAATTATTTATGCCATATATTTATTATTTGAGAGCAGATCCTGGTATCGGACTATTTTTTGTTTTCACTTGTTGTTTGACTAATGCCATATTGGTTTCCATTTCCCCTGTGCCATCCCTTTTCTGTGTTTATATTTTATTCCATTTTTTGTATTAATAAAGCTACACGTTTGAGACTATTTGGCTGTTTTCGTGTGAGTTTCCTGTGCCCAAGAGGCCATGGACCCATATCTCTATGGATTTTATTTCCAACCTCCCTGTCTCTCAGAGAATGACCGTTATCTGGGTAATCTGTGATAGGTTTTCCAAGATGATACATCTTGTGCCATTACCTAAGTTGCATTCCTCCTCCGAATTGGTACCTTTGTTCTTTAAGCACGTGGTTCGGTTACATGGCATTCCGGAGAACATTGTGTCTGACAGAGGAGTCCAGTTTGTTTCCAGATTTTGGAGGACATTTTGTTCTAAACTTGGTGTTCAGTTATCTTTCTCCTCTGCATTTCACCCTCAGACCAATGGACAAACCGAGAGAACAAACCAGACCTTAGAGACTTATCTGAGATGTTTTATGTCTGCTGATCTAGATGACTGGGTCTCTTTTTTGCCTTTGACTGAGTTTGCTCTTAATAATAGGGCTAGCTCTGCCACCTTGATGTCTCTATTTTTCTGCAATTCTGGGTTTCACCCTCGATTTTCTTCAGGACAGACGGAGGCTTCTGTCTGTCCGGGGGTTGACTCTATTGTGGAGCGAATGCAGCAGATTTGGGACCAAGTTGTGGAGAGGTTGTCTCTCTCACAAGAGAAGGCCGAGCGATTTGCCAACCGGCATAGGACTGATGGTCCTCGTTTTAAAGTGGGGGACTTGGTTTGGTTGTCCTCGAGAAATATCCCTATGAAGGTTGCGTCTCCAAAATTTAAGCCAAGGCTTATTGGACCTTATAAGATCATGGAAATTCTTAATCCGGTTTTCTTCCGTTTGCTACTTCCAGGGACATTTAAGATCCGTAACGTGTTCCATAAGTCTTTATTGAAGAGGTTTGTCGAGCTAGTGGTTCCTATGGTTGCGCCTCCCGACCCTGTTTTGGTTGAGGGCAATTTGGAGTATGTGGTTGAGAAAATATTGGATTCTCGTTTTGCTAGACGGATACTCCAGTATTTGGTTAAGTGGAGAGGTTATGGTCAAGAGGACAATTCTTGGGTGTTTGCTTCGGACATCCATGCTAGGAGACTTATCCATGCCTATCATCGAGCTCATCCTGATTGGCCTTGTTTGCGCAGGTGAGGGCTCTGTGACCCCTCCTCAAGGGGGGGTACTGTTGTGAATACGTTGGAGGCGACTTCTGAGCTGGGGCTCCCTCCGGTGGTTGCTGAGGGTAATAAACCAATTGCAGAATGGCTTTCAGCTGGGTCCGAATAGTCTGATATAAGTGACCTAAACTCCCAGCAGCCTTGCCGGTAATCATTTGTTCTTCAGGTCTTGCTTGGAGCTCAGCTTGCATTCCTGCTTTCATTCAGATAAGTGATTTGCTGTTTTTTTTCCTCTGGTTGGATTTTCTTTGCTTGTTTGCTGCCTTGCAGTAGACTTCAGCCTGGTCCCCTTTTGGGGCCTGGCGCTGCAATTGTGCTCAGTTTGTGTTTGCACTTTTGCTCTGTACCTGTGTCACTTTTTATTTGCTGAATTGCTGTGTGTTACACCAGAGAACTGAATTAGGTGGTGGAGATCGTGTGATTTCAGGTTTTTTGTTAATCAGAAGTGTTGGTATTTTTGTCAGGGTTTTTTGGGTTGCAGTCACTTTTCTATCTAGACAGTATTGGACCCCAGCGTTTGCTCATTCTATTTTCTGTCTGTGTTCGTATTTTCTTCTTGTCTAACCGCCATTACGTTTGGGGGCTTCCTTTTTCTTTGGGGGTTCTACTATGGGGCAGTTAGTTTTCATCTTTCTGCCTTTAGGTGTAGCTATCTCTCCGGCTGTGACGAGGCGTCTAGGATCACCATAGGCACGCTCCATGGCTACTTATAGTGTTGCGGTTAGTTTAGGGTCCTGCAACCTAATAGTTTCCAGCCTCTCTGGTGTATTGCTACTTTGGCTATTTTTGCTATTTCTCCTCAGCTACCGAAACATAACAGTCCTCTCTCCGTGACCCAAGATCCCGTCCAGTCGCTTGTGTAAAGACAGAGACGCAGTCCAGTTTCAACTCAAAACGTAAAACTTGAATTACTTCTGTTCACTGCACATCCTTTCCAGATAAATCATGAGTATAGTGTTTTTTACAGCATACATCCTCCACTTTCCCTACACTCTTTCTTTTATGTGACAGTATGTGCCTGGGTCATACCGCCTCTTGCGGTAAAGCAGCGTCCTCCCTGTTCAGACTCACTATGGTTGGGGATTCCCTCATCCGTTTCACTCCAGATCAGAGGGCATCAGCATGATGAACCACCTGCATCCCAGTACTGACGTGACCTTTTGCCAGCTTTTTCTCCACCACTGATGTCACACTGCTGCTATAGCTGCCCTTCTGGCCCAGTGGGCCCTGCATGGCTGGGCTTCACACTTAAACATTGCACAGCTACTAGGTAACTTGGGATCTAAAGCCCACCCGAGCTGTACGGGCTCTCTAGCCCCTCTGAATCTAACCAGGAAACTGTTCCTACCTTATCCCAGTTAACTCCTCCTACAGTTAACTATAAACACTAATCATTATACTAAGGTGTCTTGTGCCCCATCTAGTGGTCAAACTAAGAAACTACACTTTCCCTAGGCAACTATGGAAATACAATACAATATTATAATACATTCATATATCAGCAAATGGTTTAAAAACACTATATACATAGCAGCATGAAATCACATTTACATAGTATGGTCACACTCTCACTACATTAAGAACCGGGACATACTTAAAGGGGTAGGGTGTATGCCAATCTTTGTAACCCCTTCCACATTAAGGATGGACTAGAGAGGGGAAAGTTGAGTGAGGGGGAGGCCAATTAATAGAGCATTACAGCAGTCCAGGTGGGAGTAGATCAGGGCGACAGTGAGGGTTTTTGTTTCCATGATGAGAAAAGGGCGGCATCCAGAAATGTTCTTTAGGTGTAAGTGGCAAGAGCAGACAAGAGATTGTATATGGGGAGGAGAATTAAAGATTGGTGTCAAACATAACACCCAGACAGCACGCCTGCTGCCATGGCGTTATTATGGTGCCACCATAATGTCAGACTTAGGGAGCTTAAACGACTTAACTTAAAGTTAATTGACTGTAGTTGGTACCAACACCAATCATGGCTGAAGTAGGAAGTTGTCAGCTATATTGTAAAGCTTATAGCTGCTTAATTGTTACCCGTCCGGGGATGCTAGTCTCTTGTAATGCAGGTCAGAAAAATGACGTATTGGTGGCCACTAAGGGGTTACTCTTGCAGGTGCCTTCATGCATACCTCCTACATGTCTACATGTTATGTATTTTATAAAATTATCAGAACCGGAGAGACAAAAAAAATCTAATTTTCTGCTGAAAAATTTAAATCTTTCATGTGTCCTTTTAGAGTATGTGCACATTACACTATTAACCTGTTAGTGACAGAGCCAATTTGCACCTGAATGATCAGGCCAAATTTTATAATTCTGACCACTGTCATTTTATGAAGTTATAACTCTGGAACGCTTTTAAGAATCCCACTGATTCCGAGAATGTTTTTTCATGACATATTTTTCTTCATGACAGTGGTAAAATTTCTTTGATATGACTTTGCATTTATTTATGAAAAAATGGAAATATGGGGAAAATTTTGCAATTTTGAAAATTTTAATTTTTATGCCCTTAAATCAGAGCGATATGTCACTCAAAATACTTAATAAATAACATTTACCACATGTCTACTTTAAATAAGCAGAATTTTGGAAACCAAATATTTTTTTTGTTAGGAAGTTATAAGGTTTAAAGTTGACCAGCGATTTCTCATTTTTAAAACAAAATTTACAAAACCATTTTTTTGGGGGGACCACATCACATTTAAAGTCACTTTGAGGGGGTACCTGACAGAAAATACCCAAAAGTGACACCAGTCTAAGAACTGAACCCCTCAAGGTGCTAAAAACCACATTCAAGAAGTATATTAACCCTTTAAGTGCTTCACAGGATCTGAAGCAATGTGGAAGGAAAAAAGTAACATTTTACTTTTTTTTTACAAACATTTTACTTCAGAACCATTTTTTTATATTTTCACAAGGGTAAAAAGAGAAAATGAATCAAAAAATTTGTGGTTCAATTTCTCCTGAATGTGCAGATACCCCATAAACCACTTTTTGAGAGCACGGCAGAGATTGGATTTGAAGGAGCGCCATTTGACTTTTTCAATGCAGAATTGGCTGGAATTGAGATCGGGCGCCATGTCGTGTTTGGAGAGCCCCTGATGTACCTAAACAGTGGAAACCCCCCACAAGTGACACCATTCTGGAAACTAGACCCCTTAAGTAACTTATCTAGATGCATGGTGAGTTCTTTGAACCCCCAAGTGCTTCACAGAAGTTTATAACTCAGTCGTAAAAATAAAAAAACATTTTTTTTCCTCAAAAATGATTTTTAACCCACAATTTTTTATTTTCCCAAGGGTAACAGGAGAAATTGGACCCCAAAAGTTGTTGTCCAGATTTTCCTGAGTATGCTGGTACCCCATATGTGGGAGGAACCACTATTTTGGCACACATCGGGGCTCGGAAGGGAAGTAGAGATGTTTTGAAATGCAGACTTTGATGGAATAGTCTGCGGGCTTCATACTGCTTTTGCAGAGCACCTGATGTGCCTAAACAGTAGAACACCTCAACAAGTGACCACATTTTGGAAACTAGACCCCCAAAGGAGCTTACTTAGATGTGTGGTGAGCACTTTGAATCCCCAAGTGCTTCACAGAAGTTTATAACGCAGAGCTGTGAAAATAAAAAATATTTTTTTTCCACAAAAATGATTTTTTAGCCCCCAATTTTTTATTTTCTAAAGAGTAACAGGAGAAATTAGACCCCCTAAGTTGTTTTTCAAATTGTCCTGAGTAAGTTGATAACCATAACCCTAATCACAACCCTAACCTCAACACACCCCTTACCCTAATTCCAACACTAATCCTAACCACAACCA
Source organism: Oophaga sylvatica (assembly GCA_033576555.1). Classification (NCBI taxonomy): domain Eukaryota; kingdom Metazoa; phylum Chordata; class Amphibia; order Anura; family Dendrobatidae; genus Oophaga; species Oophaga sylvatica. Next base: position 191,268,747 of record JARQOD010000006.1, on the reverse strand, counting down.
TAACCCCAACACACCCCTAACCCTAATTCTAACCCTTGCTAAAACCCTAACCACAACCCTAACCTTAATTCCAACCATAATCATAATCCTAACCACAGATCTAACCCAAACACACCCCTAATTCTAATCTCAACCCTAACCCAAACCCTAATGCTAAAACTTTACCCCAACTTATTTTAGCCTAACCCTAACCCTAAAACTTTAGCCCAACTCACTTTAGCCTAACCATAACACTAATTCTAAAACTTTATCCCAACTCACTTTAGCCTAACCCTAACCCTAATCCTAAAACTTTAGCCCAACTCACTTTAGCCTAACTCTAACCCTAATGGGAAAATGGAAATAAATAGAATTTCTTTATTTTATTATTTTTTCCTAACTAAGGGTGTGATAAAGGGGGGTGTTTATTTACTATTTTTTTTATTTTGATCACTGTGATAGGGTATATCACAGTGACCAAAATGAACCAATAGAAAAAATATACCTATTGTTGCAGGCTGCCGGCCGGCAGATCTCTGCGGTGTACTGCACATGCACCCGCCATTTTTTTTACCAGAAGAAGACGCTGGCAGCCATGGGGGGAAGCCAGAAGAACCAGGGACACAGGGAGGTACCGCGGGGATCGGGGAACCTATTTCTCTCTCCTCTGATGTGCGATCACATAAGAGGAGAAAGAAATTAAATGGCACATCTGGCTTTTTTTTTATGGTGGCTGTTATACGGTTAATAACGCGATCACAACACTGGGTTTGGTAAAAACTGACCCAAATCATGCTCTTTGGTGTCTTCGTTATCCCCGGCAGTGGAGACCCAGGAGAAATTCCACCTCTGGGGGGCACTATACACTTTTTCCACAGCACCGTGAAAACACGGCTCTGTGGTTTTAGCACCCTTAACTTCCGCCTTTAAAAGGAGTATCCGCGGTCATTAGGGGGTTAAAATGCACTCACATCCGCCCTGATGTCATGTGCTTCACGGGAATGAATGGAATGTGGAAGGAAAAATGGAAAACATTTTACTTTTTTCACAAAAGTTTTACTTTAGCCCCCAATTTTTAACTTTCATAAGAGTAACAGGAAAAAATGAACTCAAAAAAATGTTTTGAAATTTCTTCTGAGTACGCCACTACTCCATATGTGGGGGAAAACTACTCAGAAGGGAAGGATAACCTTTTGACTTTTTGAACACAAAATTTGCTGGAACCGTTAATGGGTGCCATGTCACATTTGGAAAGCCATTGAGGTGCCTAAACAGTGGAAAACCCTGCAAGTGATCCCAGTTTGGAAACTGGAGCACTCAAGGAATTTATCTAGATGTGTGGTGAGCACCTTTAACCCCCCAATTGCTTCACAGAAGTTTATAGCTAGAGATGAGCAAACCCGTGGATGTTTGGGTCGTCAGGTTTGATAAACATACAGTAAAAAGTTTGATTTGGGTCCGAACTTGACCTCAAACTTGAAACCAGACCCGAACCCAATTGAAGTCGATGGGGATCTGAACTTCAGTGCTTTAAAATGGCTGTAAAATGGTCATAGTCAGGGATAGGGGACTGAGAAAGGAAGCTAAATAGGGGTAAGAGCAGAAATATTGCCCTGCAAACAAATGTGGATAGGGAAATGATTTAAAATAAGACAGAATAAAAAAAAAAATCTTAAACCAGGAGGTGAAGGTCCAAGTGGAGAAGGTAGAGGAGGTATACGTGGTGTAGGTGGAAGAGGCAGGGGAAGTCATATTCCACACTGTTGTAATGGGTGTTTTTTTGTTTTAGTCAGGGAAAACACTTAAAAGAACATAGAATTAAAAAATAAAATAACAATCTAGAACCAAAAGACAGAGCTCCAAGTGGAGGAGAAGGTTGAGGCTAGGTGGAAGTGGTGTACGAGTCATAGAGGCAGTGTCCATTTTGGAGGAGTCAGAGTAGGTATAAAATGGACCGAACCTGAATCCTAAAATATCCAATAATTTGGGTACAGTGTGCAATGTAGCATGTGCTGTAAATTATTTAATAAGAATTTGATAAAGTTATAAAATCTACCTTTAATGTCTGTTCTATTCCTGATGTAAGGATGTAGGCTTTAGAAGAGATGAATCTGTGCTGCACTTTATGTACATGTTCAGTAGTGAGGCAGTGCTGTGGAGTCAGAATCATGTATTCGGGACTCAGCCCTGCCTGCTACGAGCCCAAATGAAAATCCTTCCTCTGGTGCACACAGGCTTCAGGACCCTTTGCTTTATTTTGTAGGCATGACTACGGCTGGACGCAAAGTGAGTCCTGAACAAGTAGAAAGTGTTTTAAATTGGTTATCTGAGAATGCTCTCAGTTCCTCTGCTTGTTCTTGCACCTGGTTCCCTGCTGAAAGCACTGATTTTGCACATGTGGTGCATGGGAATCTGTCTTTCATCTCGTCTCCTTGCAAATCTGGCAAGCAGTCTGAGCTCCAAGTCATGCAGCAGTCACTTCTATGTTCTGATGACTGCTGGCTGTGGTTCCACAGGCTATCCACCTGGACCTGACCAGCAACTGGAAAAAGAATGCGTGTACTGATGCCCAACCACTTGTTCTGTTGGAGTATGAGTATGTAGGAGGAGTAGTGAAAACTGTCAGCAAACCACCACAGTACGTCTCTAATGATGATGAAACGCAGGTGTCAACTGCTGCATCTTTCTGCTGTTTGTAGTCTGGCAAGGAGGGAAGGGGTGAGGACTGGATGGAACATCATACAGAGGATTATTATTATTATTAGAATTTTTTTTATTTCACCATTGATTCCATGGTGCTGTACATGACGAGAGGTTACATACAAAACACAAATAGAAATTACATTGAACAAACTAGTAGCGACAGTCAGGTACAGAGGGGAGAGGACCCTAACATTATATTCTACAGGATAATGGTGAAGGGGACAGTAGGTTCAGGGGCTGCAGTAGCTCTGTTTTTGGTGAGGTGGTAGTGGGGTCAAAGCAGGCAGTAAGCTGTTCTGAAGACATGGGTTTTCAAGATCCGCTTGAAATTTCTAACTGTAAGGGACAAACAGATGTGTTGGGCTACAGAATGCTACAGGATGGCGGATGTTCGAGAGAAGTCTTGCAGGAGATTGTATAAAGAACGTACAACTGTGGAGAAGAGAAGGAGGTCTTTGGAAGATCTGTGATTATGTGGTGGGAGATATGAGAGTAGTTCAGGGATATGTGGGGGAGACAGATTATGGACATCTTTGTAGGTCAGTGTTAGTATCCTGAAATGGACACATTTTGGAACTGGGAGACAATGAAGGGTTTAGCAGAGAGGAGAAGTAGATGAATAGCAAGGATAGACTTTGATTAGTAGGGTAACCGAGTTAAGGACACATGGAGTGAAGCCCATCTGAGTGATGCGGGCAGTTTGGGGAAGTATGATGATTATGCTGCCCAGCTTCACAGCAAAAGTGGAATCAGGGTGCAAAAGAGCCGAGGACGGCCCCTAGCCATTAAGTTGAGAGCTCCTGGAAGCTTTCATGCATTAAGGCTCAGCTGTCAGCAGTCTAAAAGCTTGTTAATTTGCTGCACTGCAGCCTTCCTTACTCCAGATGCGTCCTATCCTTACACTAATGAGAGCATAATGGTGGCGGCACTTGTGATCTGGCCTTTACACTTTATATGTGATCTGGCCTTTATATTGGCTGTGTTGTGCCAGCCAATTACAGCCATGACAATATTTGGCATGACTATGATGGCTCCGTAAGTGCCTACAGTCTAAAACATGCTAATTTGCTGCGCTACAGCCTTTCAACAAGATTTATTAGACAGGTAAACCTGAACAGCAAACCGGACATACAGTAAAATGTCCTTCTTTGGTGTTTGGTACCAGGCACTAGTGTCGAGTACGAACCCCGAACTTTCTGGTTCGAATTTGCTCATCGCTATTTATAACGTGGTGCCGAAAAATTTTAAAAAATCCTTTTAGCCTCAAATTTTTCATCTTCACAAGGATAACAGTAGACAATGGACCATACAGTTTGTTGTGCAATTACTCCTGAGCACACAGATTCCCCATATGAGGGAAAAACTACTTTTTGGATGAACGGCAGTGCTCGGAAGGGAAGGCGCGTAATTTGAATTTTTGAGCTCAAAATTTGCTGGAATCATTAGCGGATGCCATATCATATTTGGAGAGCTCCTGATGGGCCTAAACAGTGGAAAACATCAACAAGTGACCCCATTTTGGAAACTGGAATGTATCTAGATGTCTGGTAAGCACCTTGAACCTACGGACACTTCACAAAACTTTATAATATGAAAATGAAAAAGATAAATTTTTCCAGCAAAAATTTGGTTTTGCCCCAAATTTTTAATTTTTGCAAGGGTAAGGAAGCAAAATGAACCATACAGATTGTTGTAGAATTACTCCTGTGTATACCTATACCCCATTTGTGGTCAAAAACTACTTTTTAGGCAAAGTGTAAAGCACAGAAGGGAAGAAGCGCCATACTGAAGTTCAGATTTTGCTGGAATAGTTTGAGGGTGCCATGTCACATTTTTAGAGCCTCTGAGATATCAAAACAGAAAAAATCCCCCATAAGTGACATTATTTTACACAGTATACCTCTCAGTGAATTCATCTAGAGATGCAGTGAGCCTGTTGACACCACTTGTGCCTCACAGAAATTTATATCCTATTATAGTGCAGATTTTACTGTTATATTTTGTGGGTACTATGACCCTCAGGGAGAGTGGGTTTTTGAAGGGCCTATATATTGGAAAGTTCCCAAAAGTGAAAATATTTTAAACATGGCACCCCTCAAATACTTTAAAACTGTAGTCGGGATTTTTTTTAACCCTTCAGTTGCTCTACTCAACTCAAAACCTAAGCTCAACTCTAAACATAAGCTGAACCGTAACCCTAAGCCCAACCCTAACCCTAACAACAAAGAAAGAAAGAAATACAAATTATAAAAATAACCTGACTAAAGGGATAAAAAAGGGTGGGATGTCATACTAATTATTGATTTTTGATCACTGTGATTGGGTCTATCATAGCGAACAAAAGGAACCAATAGGAAATAAAAACCGCCGTTGCCGTAAGCATTGTGCATGCCATTTATTTTCAGGAAGAGGAGGTTGAGGGCTGGGGGAATGGAGAAAGAGGGATCTGTTGAAGGCAGACGGACATATATATCATGTTAGAGGAGAGAGAAATTATTTTAGTAGCGGGCACACATTCTATTTTTTATGTGATTGCCATCATTCAATCATGTGATAGAGGATTGGAATATCCTGCAAATATTGTATTCTACAGGGTCTCAGCTACCCTCGGAAGCTGAAACCCCGGAGATTTTCAGACTTTTTGGAGCACTATACCCTTATTCCTGATTGCCGTTTTCAATAAGGCCCCTTGATGGATGCTATTTTAATGCATATCGGCAGTCGTTAAGGAGTTTGCAAGTGGCTTCTTAGTGGAAGCTGCACAAAGAAAGAACATGATAATTATTTTAACAGATTAACAATTTCTAAAGAGGTTAAAAATAGTAACAAAAGACTGAACATGTACACTATGCATTATGCATTATGTTCACTTCTTGTGGAAATTTTGCACCTCCTTTTCAGGTTGAATCCGTCTGAAAAAGGCATTGTGTGCACATACTCTTACAGACTAAGAACTTTGGAATGCCTTTACAAATCTCCTTATGTTCAGAGATTTTTTTTTCATAACACATTGCATTTTATGTTAATATATCATACAAACAACTTAAAAAATTTGCACTTTTCAAACTTTAACCCCTTCATGACATGAGCCGTACAAGCTCATGTCATGTCCCTCCCTTTGATGTGGGCTCCGATGCTGAGCCCACATCTTTCCTGGTACATGTCAGCAGACATGTGCCCCTAACAGACGCTGGTGGAATCACAATCCATCTGCGGCTGTTAACTCACTAAATGCTGCTGTAAATCTCTGACAGCGGCATTTAATGTGATCGCATCAGAAGCGCGTCACTAATCCCGCCCATCAGTGCCCATGTCACAAGACTGCGAATCGCCGATGGGTTGGCATGACAATCTGGGGTCTGTAGGAGACCCCTGTTGTTGTCATTGCTGGTTTGCTATGAGCGCCACCCAGCGCCGCCCAGCAATCTGATCATCGCCTGTGTGTAGCAGAGGCGATCGGATTATCGCAGCTTCTAGTCTCCCATGGAGACTATTGAAGCAAGTGAAAAGTAAAAAAAAATGTTTTTAAAAATATAAAAAAATATCAAATATAAATATAAAAAATAAAAAAAATATAAAAGTTCAAATCTCTCCCCTTTCGCCCCATTCAAAGTAAAACAATAAAAAAATACACAACATACTTATATGTACTGGGCGATGATGTGAGTATGGTTTAATTTAGATTCATTAAAGGAGTCTGTGTCATTCTTTCAATTAAAGGATCTTATTCTGGGTGTGTGTTTTTTATACAATATCATTATGGAGATAGTAATGGGGGCGTATTATAGATGTCTCTCCATTACTAACCTCTGGGCTTGATGTCACCGGACAATACAAAGGGGACATTACCCTCACAAATATGAACCCCACTTGCCACTGCCACAGAGCAAAGTGCCAGAATTTAGTGGAAAAAATTAAATTTTTGTATTGGCTGCAAATTTCTCAGGTATAAAAGGGTTAATAGGTGAAACTGGACCCCATAATTTATTACGCAATTTCTCCTAAATGTGATGCTGCCCCAAATGTCATAAGAATTTACTGTTAGGCCAGAGTCACACTTACGTAGAATACGGGCGAGTGATATGCAAGAAAAAATCGCATAGCACTCGGACCAAAAGCCAAATAGTGCTCCTTCCTTCTCAGCCCTGATATGTGCTCTAAGGCTGGAGTCACACTTGCCGTATAAAAATCGGTCTGATTCTCTCAGCCAAGAGGGCAGCTCCCATCACCATTTTTTTCTCGGCAATATTATACATGCGAGTGAAATCGCAGCATGCTGCGATTTGCAGCGCATATCGGCCGAATCTCGCCAATGCAAGTCTATGGGTGCGACAAAAAATCGCACACCACACGGACCGTCAGTGTGACTTGCGAGAAATACGCAAGCATTTTCCAGGTCATTTTCAAGCCATGGATCCATAATATGTCCATTTTTCAAGTCTGCTATAAAATCACGGCATACGGATGCCATACGGATGTCACACGGACACATAGATGCGAGGATATCGCATCATCGCATTGCAAACGGATTACATACAGATCACCATATGGAGAACATTGATGTGATTCTTGGCTGAGAGAATCTGACTGTTTTTTCATACAGCAAGTGTGACTCCAGCCTTAGACCACATATCAGGGCTGAAAAGGAAGGAGCACTATTTGGCTTTTGGAGCACAAATTTAGTCTAAGGGCTCATACACATTTGTGGGAAAAAAAATGGTCCTTTTTCTTGATGAAAAAAATGGTCCGATTATATGCAATTGTCATGCGACTGTCATGCGAATTGTATGCGATTTTTAATCGCACCATCCGTTTTCCATCTGTATGCAATGCGATTTTAACATGACGTTTTACATAGAGCAGTTCTCTCTATGTAAAAACTCATGTAAAAATCACATTGTAAAAAAAAATTTAGACAAAAAGCAATAATTATATATAAATATATAGGTCATACACTTCTACATATTATAATAGCCGCTAATTCAATTGCCGGCTTTTGTGAAATGTCAGACCCGACATGAAATGGCACATGGTTTACATACAGTTAACCATGTCATTTCATGTAGTTTGATATATGGTTTTCACTAACAATTACATGAGTGTATGTGTGCAAAATTTCACACTTGTAGGGGTTAATTAACCCCTTAATGCCATCGGACGTACTATCCCGTCCATGGTACCTGGGCCCGTATGACCATGGACGGGATAGTACATCTCGTGCGATCGGACGCGCTCCCGGGGGGAGCGCAGCCGATCGCGGCCGGGTGTCAGCTGATTATCACGCTCCCGGCACATTAACCCCTTGCACACCGCGATCAAACATGATCGCGGTGTACTGGGGGCACAGGGGGGATCGCGCAGGGTGGGGGCTCCTGCGCGCCCCCTGAGACCCTCAGAGCAGCACGATGTGATCGCACTGTTCTGAGGGCTTCCTCCCTCCCAGGACCCGGATCCAAGATGGCGCCGGGGTCCTGGAGGGAGGCGGCTTCCTCAGTGCCTGCTGAGAGCAGGCACTGAGAAGCCTGCTGCACTGCCTGAGCGATCGCTGGTGTGACAGTGTGCTGTGCACACTGTCACACCAGCGATCTGACAAAATACAGTGATGTCCCACCCTGGGACAAAGTAAAAAAGTTAAAAAAATAAAAATAAACATGTTTAAAAAAAAATCCAAAAAAAAAAAAAAATATATATATATTCCCCAATAAATTCACTTCTTCCTGTAAATAAAATAAACAAAGCAATAAAAGTACACATATTTGGTATCGTCGCGTCTGTAACGACCCCCCCTATAAAATTGTCCCACTAGTTAACCCCTTTAGTGAACCCCTTAAAAAAAAAAAACGAAGCAAAAAATCAATGCTTTATCATCATACCGCCGAACAAAAAGTGGAATAACACGCGATCAAAAAACCGATATAAAAAAATCATGATACCGCTGAAAACGTCATCTTGTCCCGCAAAAAACGAGCCATCATACAGCATCATCAGCAAAAAAATAAAAAGTTATAGCTCGCAGAATAAAGCGATGCAAAAATAATTATTTTTTATATAAAATTGTTTTTATTCTATAAAAGCGCCAAAACATGAAAAAATGATATAAATGAGGTATCTCCATAATCGTACTGACCCGAAGAATAAAACTGCTTTATCAATTTTACCACACGCGGAACGGTATAAACGCCTCCCCCAAAAGAAATTCATGAATTGCTGATTTTTGTTCATTCTAACCTCCCAAAAATCGAAATAAAAAGCGATCAAAAAACGTCACGTGCTCAAAAATGGTACCAATAAAAACGTTAACTCGTCCCGCAAAAAATAAGACCTCACATGACTCTGTGGGCCAAAATATGCAAAAATTATAGCTCTCAAAATGTGATGATGCAAAAACTATTTTGCAATAAAAAGCGTCTTTTAGCGTGACAGCTGCCAATCATAAAAACCCGCTATAAATAGTAAATCAAACCCCCCTTTATCACCCCCTTAGTAAGGGAAAAATAATAAAATTAAAAAAAAGTATTTATTTCCATTTTCCCATTAGGGTTAGGGTTAGGGTTGCGGCTAAAGTTAGGGTTAGGGTTGGCGCTAAAGTTAGGATTAGGGTTAGGGTTGGGATTAGGGTATGTTAGGGTTAGGTTTGTGGTTAGGGTTGGGACTAGGGTTAGGGGTGTGTTGGGGTTAGGGTTGGAGTTAGAATTGGGGGTTTCCGCTGTTTAGGCACATCAGGGGCTCTCCAAATGTGACATGGCGTCTGATATCAATTCCAGCCAATTCTGCGTTGAAAAAGTCAAACGGTGCTCCTTCACTTCTCAGCTCTGCCATGCGTCCAAACAGTAGTTTATCCCCACATATGGGGTATCAGCGTACTCTGGACCCCAAGAGTTATTGTGCAATTTGTCCTATTTCTTCTTTTACCCTTGGGAAAATAAAAAACTGGGGGCGAAAATATCATTTTTGTACAAAAAAAATTATTTTTTTGTTTTTACGGCTGTACATTATAAACTTCTGTGAAGCACTTGGGGCTTCATAGTGCTCACCACACATCTAGATAAGTTCCTTGTGGGGTCTATTTTCCAAAATGGGGTCACTTGTTGGGGATTTCCACTGTTTAGGCGCATCAGGGGCTCTCCAAATGCGACATGACGCACCCAGACCATTCCATCAAAGTCTGCAATCCAAAACGTCACTACTTCCCTTCCGAGCCCCAACGTGTACCCATACAGTAGTTTTCTCCCACATATTGGGTATCAGCGTACTCAGGACAAATTGGACAACAACTTTTGGGGTCCAATTTCTCCTGTTACCCTTGTAAAAATAAAATATTGGGGCAAAAAAATCATTTTTGCAAAAAAAAAAAAAGATTTTTTATTTTTATGGCTGTGCGTTATAAACTTCTGTGAAGCACTTCGGGGTTCAAAGTGCTCACCACACATCTAGATAAGTTCCTTGTGGGGTCTATTTGCCAAAATGGGGTCACTTGTGGGGGGTTTCCACTGTATAGGTGCATCAGAGGCTCTCCAAATGTGACATGACGCCCCCAGACCATTCCATCAAAGTCTGCAATCCAAAACGTCACTACTTCCCTTCCGAGCCCTGACGTGCGCCCATACAGTAGTTTTCTCCCACATATTGGGTATCAGCGTACTCAGGACAAATTGGACAACAACTTTTGGGTTCCAATTTCTTCTGTTACCCTTGTGAAAATAAAATATTGGGGGCGAAAAAATCATTTTTGTAAAAAAAAAAAGGGATTTTTTATTATACGGCTGTACGTTATAAACTTTAGTGAAACACCTGGGGGTTAAAAGTTCTCACCACACATCTAGATAAGTTCCTTGAGGGTCTAGTTTCCAAAATGGTGTCATTTATGGGGGTTTCCACTGTTTAGGCAGATCAGGAGCTCTCCAGCCAATTCTGCGTTGAAAAAGTCAGACGGCGCTCCTTCCCTTCCAAACTCTGCCATGCACCCAAACAGTGGTTTACCCCCACATATGGGGTATCAGCGCACTCAGGACAAATTGCACAATAACTTTTGGAGTCTTGTTACCCTTGGAAAAATAAAAATTGGGGTGAAAAGATCATTTTTGTGGAAAAAATATGATTTTTAAATTTTACGGCTCTACATTATAAACTTGTGTGAAGCACTTGGGGGTTCAAATTGCTCACCAAAGATCTAGAAAAGTTCCTTAGGGGGTCTAGTTTCCCAAATGGTGTCATTTGTGGGGGGTTTCCACTGTTTAGGCACATCAGGGGCTCTCCAAATGCAACATGGCATCCAATCTCAATTCCAGCCAATTTTGGTTGGAAAAAGTCAAATGGTGCTCCTTCCATTCCGAGCTCTGCCGTGAGCCCAAACAGTGGTTCCCCCCCACATATGGGATATCAGCGTACTCAGGACAAATTGGACAACAACTTACGTGGTCCAATTTCTCCTGTTACCCTTGGGAAAATAAAAAATTAGTGACTAAAAGATAATTTTTGTGGGAAAAAAATAGGATTTTTTATTTTCATGCCCGGGCATTATAAACTTGTGTGAAGCACTTGGGGGTTCAAAGTGCTCACCAAAGATCAAGATAAGTTCTTTAGGGGGTCTAGTTTCAAAAATGGGGTCACTTGTGGGGGGTTTCCACTATTTAGGCTCATCTGGGGCACTGCAAACGGAACATGACCCCCATCAACGTCTGCATTCCAAAACGTTACTACTTCCTTTCCAAGCCCTGCCGTGCACCCAAACAGTTTCCCCCCCCCACATATGGGGTATCAGCGTACTCAGGACAAATTGGACAACAACTTTTGGGGTCCAATTTCCTTGGGAAAATTAAAAAATTTGGGACTAAAAAATCATTTTTGTGGAAAATTGTTTTTTTTTTTTTTCACACCCAGGCATTATAAGCTTTTGTGAAACACTTGGGGGTTTAAAGTGCTCACAACAGATCTAGATAAGTACCTTAGGGGGTCTAGTTTCCAAAATGGTGTCACTTGTGGGGGTTTCCACTGTTTAGGCGCATCAGGGGCTCTCCAAACACGACATGGCGTCCAATCTTAATTCCAGCCAATTTTAGTTTGAAAAAGTCAAACGGTGCTCCTTCCCTTACGAGCTCTGCCGTGTGCCCAAACAGTGGTTTTCCCCCACATATTGGGTATTGGCGTACTCAGGAGAAATTGCATAACAACCTTATCTGTCCATTTTCTCCTTTTACCCTTGTCAAAATAAAAAAAAAGTTTGTAAAAGATCATTTTTGTGGCTAAAAAGTTAAATATTCATTTTTTCCTTCCACGTTGCTTTAGTTCCTGTGAAGCACCTGAAGGGTTAATAATCTTCTTGAATGTGGTTTTGAGTACCTTGAGGGGTGCAGTTTTTAGAATGGTGTCACTTTTGGGTATTTTCTGCCATATAGACCCCTCAAAGTGACTTCAAATGAGAGGTGGTCCCTAAAAAAAATGGCTTTGTAAATTTTGTTGTAAAAATGAGAAATCGCTGGTCAACTTTTAACCCTTATAACTTCCTAACAAAAAAAATTTTGTTCCAAAATTGTGCTGATGTAAAGTAGACATGTGGGAAATGTTATTTCTTAACTATTTTATGTGACATATTTCTCTGTTTTAAGGGAATAAAAATTCAAAGTTTGAAAATTGCAAAATTTTAAAAATTTTCGCCATATTTGCGTTTTTTTCAAAAATAAACGCAAGTTATATCGAAGAAATTTTACTTCTAACGTGAAGTACAATATGTCACGAGAAAACAATCTCAGAATCGCGAAGATCCGTTGAAGCGTTCCAGAGTAATAACCTCATAAAGAGACAGTGGTCAGAATTGTAAAAATTGGCCCGGTCATTAACGTGCAAACCACCCTTGGGGGTGAAGGGGTTAAAGGTGTAAATTCGTTGAAAAAAAATGCGTGGGCTCCCGCGCTATTTTCTCAACCAGACAGACAAAGCCAGCGAGTGGGGGCAGATAATAGCCTAGGAGGGTGCATTTATTTTGTGCCCCCCTAGCTACTAACATCTGCCCCCAGCCACCCCAGAAAAGGCAAATCTATAATTAGATGCGCCCTTTCTGGCACTTTGCCTGTCTATTCCCATTGCCCTGTAGCCGTGGCTAATGGGTTAATAATGGGTTAAAGCCACCTTGCTAACCGAGCAGTATAAGTGATAGGGCGGATTTATTCTTCGGTGTGATTACAGTGACACTTGATTTGTATGGTTTATTTTAGGTTTTTCTGCTATCACACAGTAAAAACTTATTTTTGTTAAAAAAAGTAGTGTTTTTTGTCTCCATATTTTGAAAGCTGTGAGCTTGCGTTTAAATTTATACAATTTTTTTTTACATACAACTTTTTGATAGCTTTTTATTCACCTTTTTGCGATTCAGCATGATGAAAAAGTGACATTTTTATAATTTTTTTTTTATGACTTTCGCCACACCGAATAAATAAGTGCCAGTTTTAAAGATCGGGTTGTTCCGGACGCGGTGATATCAATTATGTGTACTTTAAAAAAACAAAAAACACTGCATTTTGTCTGGTGAAATTGTTTTTAGCTATTTGAGTGCACTTTTTTGTGTGTTTTTTACATATTGTACTTTTATTACTTTTTTACCTTATCTATATACTCGTGTATAAGCCGAGTTTTTCAGCACATTTTTTTGTGCTGAAAATGCCCCCTCGGCTTATATAGAAGTCCTTTTCCAGAAAGCTGGCGTGGGAGGGGGGAACGTCGGAGCAGCGGCAGGAGCCGGTGGCTGCATCTGTAACAGTGCCTCTGCTAAAGAGAAATGAATACTCATTTCTCTTATAGCAGTGACAGCTGCAGCCACTGGCTTCCAGAAGACATCACACTCACCCTCCTCCGTGCGGTCACTGCATCTCCATTGGTCCTGGTAGCTCTTCCTGTGCTGAGCGATCACATGGCACCACTCATTAAGGTAATGAATATGCACTGCTCTCCACTCCCATAGGCATGGAACGCATATTCATTACCTTAATGATTGGAGGCACATGATCGCTCAGCACAGGAAGAGCTGCAGGAAGCCGACACCAACGGAGATGCTGCGAGAGCACCCTGGAGGAGGGTGAGTAGGATTTGTTTTTTTTTGTAATTGGGAGCCATGCATTCAACGATGGGATGGGGGGAGCCATGCATACAATGATTGGACCGGGGAGCCATTCATATGATGGGACCAGGGGAGCCTGCATAAAACAATGGGACGGGGTGAGCCATACATACAACGATGGGATGGGGAAGCTATGCATAGCAGGACAGCAATGGGGGAGCCTCGCATAGCAGAACAGGGATGAGGGGACAATGCATACCCGACTTATACTCGAGTCAATAAGCTTACCCAGTTTTCCGTGGCAAAATTAGGTGCCTCGGCTTATACTCAGGTCGGCTTATACTCGAGTGTATACAGTAGTTTCATTTTGGGACATGTATAATTTTTATTTTGATTACTGGTCTCATGTACTCTCTTTTAGTAACAGTGGTGTTTAAGGGGTCAATCGGCCCCTATCAGCTCCAAAACTGGCTGGGCCCGATACCGTACAGTGTTAGCTGCCATGTACAGTAGACACCCAAGGGAATTTCAGCCATTGGGCAGCGCTATGCTCTTATTCCTCAGCTCTATTAATAAGACCCCTTAGCGACTGCCATTAAAGGAACAGTTCTCCCACTGGCAGGGTTGCAGAGTGCTAAAAAACGGCTTAAAAGCACAGTACTCCAACAGGCGGAGATGCAAGGTACACACTGCAGCTTAAAGACACAGCACCACAACAGATATGGGTGCAGAGTACACACAGTGGCTTTTAGGCACAGTACTCCCACTGAGAAACATGCAGAGTACACACTGCGGCTTTTTTCGCAGAGTGTGCAACTTAACACTGCCCCTCACTCACTTGGGTTCTTTCCGTACACTAATTAGAGAAAATTGGCGGCGGTACTCATGGTCCGACATTTATACAGGCCAGGTCATGTGGTGTGGTGGCCAATCACAGCCATGTCAATACTCCAGAAGTGCCCACAGCCTAAAAGTTTGTTGATTGGCTGCACTGCAATTAGTCATCCAAACCTGAGCAGAAAACCGGACATCCTGTTCGGGGTATGGCACTGGACACTAGGTATCCGGTATGGTCCCCGAACTTTACAGTTCAGGTTTGCTCATCCCTTGTCTATATCTTTATGACTCTGCACACAGTAGAGTCAGCTATATACTAGGGTTATGAAGGGTATCCATGTACTGCTGAATGGTGCAGTGTCTCGTCAAGAGATGTTTCTAGGCAGGAGTACTGCTAAAATATGGTATATAATGGAAAATGCCATTTTTTAGCAAGGGGGATGTAGAAGGTTTAATGAATATACCAAATATATAAATATGGAGGTCTAGAGTGACAAAATATTAAAATATCATATCTATAGTGTTTTATAGTGATTTGGGGTTAATATCTAATATACTTCCAAAGTCTTGGGTGTTTAAATAAACAAATGTATTTATTTTATTATTATTTTCTTTTCTGTAAGGTCATGTTTTAGTAAAGGATACTCAGATCTGGCTTATGTTTATTTTAATTGTCCACTATTGAGCTCTTCCAACTAAACAATTCATATTTTTTGGAGCACCTTTAATAAGCAAATCGTGCAAATTCACATAAAGGCTCACAATAAATATATATGAATACCCTACCAAGTATACATTTTGTTTAGTTAGTAAGTGAGGAAAAGTGGCTAAATTGGGAAATCTTAGGGTGTCTCCTTCCATTAGATTATTGAGATTATCCACAAATAATCAGCATTGTGCATCTGCAGTCTTAGAAATTAGAAATTTTAAATTATCTACATAATTTTTCAGGTAAGGGCTCATACCGACATCAGTTTTTCACCAATAGACCTCTTATCTATTATAGTTTATGGAGTTGTTCAATTGTCCATGTATTTTTGCTGACTGAGTAGACCACACAAAAACACGGAGACATCCGATATTGATCTTAGTCATAGAACATAGTCACTGGCGGACAGTTACAGAAGAGGGACTCTGTGTAAAAAACTTTTATGGGCCTTACACAGTCCAACAGCTCATATAAATGCCTGCTTTGGGGGTGCTAGAAAGCCCCCTTTAGCTCTTTGCCCAATAATAAGTCTGCTCCTGAACATACTTGTTTATGCTAGTCTATGAGTCTGTAAAAAAAATTAACAGCACTCAGATTCCATCCATGTCAACTTTTCACCTATAATTTCATAGGAGAAGCTTGAGAAATCGTCCATGAGTTTTTTTTGCGTCTGAAAAAAATTGCCGAACTCTGATGGTAAAAACTGACTCTGACCAAACAGTAATGATCCAAACCACTAAGGAAAATTTAACTATTTTTTTTACATATAAAAAAAATCACTGATGTCTGAGTGCGCCATATCACAGGAAACTTTTTTTATTTTATCTTATTTTTATATTCTCCTAGTGATTTTTTATCCTTTGGGGAATCAGCATTTGATGAATCGCCTTTGGACTTTTCCAGAAGAATGGTAAAGAGCTAAAGGGTATGCCACACTAAACAATATCGCTAACGGGATCGCTAAAAAACGTCACTATTTAGCGATCCCGTTAGCGATGTTGTTCAGTGCGGCAACTGCCAGCGACGAGCTTCCTGCTGTGATCTCGCTCGTCTCTGGAATCGTTCCGGACCCTATTTTCTCGTCGGCGCTCCCGCTGGGTAAGTATCTAATCGCTGTGTGGCACCTTTTCTTAGCGATTTAGCGGTACTTTTGTACCGCTAAAGTCGTTAAGAAGATCGCTAACGGCGATAGCGTCGTTAACTATATCGGTAAATGTGGCCGCATTTAGCGATATAGAAACAATCCCGCTAGCGATCGCATTAGTATGCGTCGTTATCGTGATCGCTAGCGGGATTGTTTAGTGTGGCAGTACCTTAAGTCGAGGGAAATTGTTTACATTGATTAGTGTTTTATCTGAAGCTATGTTTATCTGTGTAATTAATTTCAGCAGTGGCCAAAACATGTACACATTAATTAGAGAACAGCAAACAGCACCATGTAAATGACAGGAGCATACATCCACATCTATGACTTATGAAGCCTTCACTATGGATTTAAATGACAGGAAAAGTTCCCAAATTCTGTCACTGGTTATGGACTAAGGGAGCAAGCATAATGTCCTGTAGGGGTTGGCGAGTGCTATATCTAAAGACATTACACCTACAACAAAGAGTAACGAGTGGCTAGCTCACATATATTGTCTTCCGAACAACAACTCAATGCAGACAAAAGTAAATGACAGTTAATTACAAATTACATTCTGGTCGGGGATGTGAGGGCCCCTGGCTTGAATAATAATAAGGCCCTCAGGCACTCACCTGCCTGCAAACGAACATACGGAGACACAGGCTGGGGTGCTATACAAGTTTCAAAACAAGCTGCTAAACACAAAAGCTTATTGGATTACAGAGATTTAGGAAAAAGCATTCAGATCTTTGGCAGCAACTCCAGCTGGAGGTTCATGGGGATTTCTACAGGATGAATCACTATTCACTGTATTTTTGTATGCCATTCCAAGTTTATTGGGGAATAAATGTGACCCCTGTTTAACAAGTATATCTCGAAGAATACCAACAGAGCTTAAGAATTTTATACCCCAATTTCACAAACAATATTATTTATAAAAGTTTCATCAAAGCTTTGTATTTTCTGATCCCCAGCTTAGAAAATAAAAAGGTAAACTAAATAGTACTACAGTTTAGGATGAGCATAGGCAAAAAGCAAAGCAAAAAGTTAAGCAATATAACAATTGGACTTTGCCCTATGTGATCTTTGTAGTATTTCTATGTGCAGTGAAGGAAATAATTACAGTATTTGATCCTTTGCTGATTTTGTAAGTTTGCCCACTGACAAAGACATGGACAGGCTATAATTTTAAGTATAGGTTAATTTTAACATTGAGAGATAGAATATCAAAAATAAATTCCAGAAAATCACATTATATAAATTGTGTAAATTTATTTGTATTTTGCAGTGAGAAATAAGTATTTGATCTCCTACCAACCATTAAGAGTTCTGGCTCCTACAGACCAGTTAGAAGCTACTAATCAACTCGTTACCTGCATCAAAGACAGCTGTCTTACATAGTCACCTTTATAAAAGACTCCTGTCCACAGACAGGACAGGACAGAATCAGTCAGACTCTAACCTCTACAACATGGGCAAGACCAAAGTGCTTTCTAAGGATGTCAGGGAAAAGATAATAGACCTGCACAAAGGTGTATGAGCTACAAAACCATTCATAAGGCACTGGGTGAGAAGGAGACAACTGTTGGTGCAATAGTAAGAAAATGGAAGAAATACAAAATGGCTGTCAATCGACATCGATCTGGGATACCATGCAAAATCTCACCTCGTGGGAAATTCTTGATCATGAGGAAGGTGAGAGATCAGCCTAAAACTACACGAGGGGAACTTGTTAATGATCTCAAGGCAGCTAGGAAGAAAACCATTGATAACACATTACGCCGTAAAAGTTTAAAATCCTGCAGCGCCCACAAGGTCCCCCTGCTGAAGAAGGCACATGTGCAGACCCATTTGAAGTTTGCCAATGAACACCTGGATGATTCTGTGAGTGATTGGGAGAAGGTGCTGTGGTCAGATGAGACAAAAATTGAGGTTTTTGGCATTAACTCAACTCGGCATGTTTGGAGGAAGAGAAATGCTGCATATGACCCAATGAACACCATCCCCACTGTCAAGCATGGAAGTAGAAACATTATGCTTTGAGGGTATTTCTCTGCTAAGGGCACAGGACTATTTCACTGCATCAATGGGAGAATGGATGGAGCCATATCATGTAAAATCCTTAGTGACAACCTCCTTCCCTCTGCCAGGACATTAAAAATGGGTCGTGGCTGGGTCTTCCAGCAAGACAATGACCCAAAACATACAGCCAAGGCAACAAAAGGAGTGGCTCATAAAGAAGCACATTAAGGTCATGGAGTGCTCAAATGAATCAAAGTAATCCGCACAGCCACAGCACCTGTATCGGGACACCTGACTATGTCACAAACGCCAAAGGCATTTGTGCCTGGGCCCTCGGGTGCCAACCCAGAAGAAAAAACAAAACATATAGTCCATGTGAAAAGAAAATAAGAGTAGCACTCACCATCCCATAAAATTCACTGTATTGAAGCCGATTAAAACGTCTCCTTCTCCTTTCATATTACGTGAGGTTTCGTCTAAGTAGGGTCTGTGCGACATCAGATTCGCAATTTTATTTCCTGCAGGTCTAACTACATAGTATATATTATGATTTGCCCGTGTAAGTTTTTTACATTAAAGAGTTAATTGACGCGCACTCTGTTTATATAGTTATATGCAGGCTGAACTTGGACAAAGTCCAGAAATCATTGCCAAGAGATAACAGCCGCACTCAAAAAAATGTTGCTATAATTGCAGATGGAAAACACTACAGTTTATTTTATGTACAATATAATTTCAACACAGGAAAATTATCGAGGTAGCGAGGTAACATTTCGACCCAGTTCCGGGTCTTTATCAAACCTTACTTAAGAAGTAAAGAAATTCACCAATAAGTTGTACTAGACAAACAGAAAACAGAAGTCCCAGCTAGTGCTTGGAACTGTGTGGGGTCTGGCACCACCACAGATGGCGCGTCACACCGCAGGGAACATATCGCTGCATTGGAGACCCGATGTCATCATGATGAAATCCGGGTCTCCAGAGCTGTGAAACTTCCTGTCATGTGAAGTGCATGTCAGGAAGTCTCACAGGTCAGTGTGCAGAAACTGCAGCGAAGACAGCTTCTGTAGCATGCAGATGCTGCTTGATCTGCATGATATAGAATCGATAAGCATGCTCAAAATGATTGTCCCATAGTGGGACAAAGTGTAAAAGTAAGAATTATTAAAAACTTTTTTTAAATAATAGTAAAAATAGTAAAAAAATAATAGAAAATAATAAAAAAATCTATATTTATTCTATCACTAAGTAAATATTTGAATTAAATAATCTAAGCAATAAAAGTACACATATTTGATATGTACTGTAATGACTCGACCAATAAAACTGTCCCTCTAGTTAACCCCTTTAAAGAATACCATGAGATAAACAAGGCAAAAACAATGCTTCATCATCATACCGCCGAACACAAAGTGGAATAACACGCAATCAAAAATACAGATATAAATAAACATAGTGTCGCTGAAAACATCATTTTATCCCGAAAAAAACAAGCTACCATATAGCATCATCAGTGAAAAAATAAAAAAGTTACAGCTGTCAGAATAAAGTGATGCAAAAAACAATTATTTTTTTTCTCTAAAATAGCTTTTACTATATAAAAGCGCCAAAATATAAAAAATGATATAAATCAGGTATCGCTGTAATCGTACTGACCCAAAGAATAAAACTGCCTTTTCAATTTTACTACACGAGGAACAGTGTAAACGCGACCCCAAAAGAAATTCATGAACTGCTGGTGTTTGCTCTTTCTGTCTCCCAAAAATCAGAATAGAAAGCGATCAAAAAATGTAATGTGCCCGAAAATGGTACCAATAAAAACGTCAAATTGTCCTGCAAAAATCAAGACTTCACATGACTCTGTGGGCCAAAATATGGAAAAATTATAGCTCTCAAAATGTGGTGATGCAAAAACCATTTTTGCAATAAAAAGCATCTTTTAGTGTGTGACAGCTGCCAAACATAAAAACCCACTTTAAATAGTAACTCAAACCCCCCTTTTTCACCCCCTTAGTTAGGGAAAAATAAGAAAATAAAAAAATGTATTTATTTCCATTTTCCAATTAGGGCTAGGGTTAGAGCTAATGTTAGGGTTGGGGCTAAAGTTAGGGTTAGGGTTAGGGCTAAAGTTAGAGTTAGGGTTGGGGCTAAAGTTTGGGTTAGGGTTGGGGCTAAAATTAGGGTTGGGGCTAAAGTTAGGTTAGGGTTTGGGTTGGGACTAAAGTTAGGGTTGGGCTAAAGTTAGAATTAGAGTTAAGGTTGGGGCTAGAGTTGTGGTTAGGGTTTGGATTACGGTTATGGTTGGGATTAGGGTTAGGGGTGTGTTGGGGTTAGGGATGGAGTTAGAATTGGGGGATTTCCACTGTTTAGGCACATCCTGGGCTCTCCAAATGCGACATAGAATCTGATCTCAATTCCAGCCATTGAAAAAGTCAAACGGTGCTACTTCCCTTCCGAGCCCTGCCATGCATCCAAACAGTGGTTTACACCCACATATGGGGTATCAGAATACTCAGAACAAATTGCACAACAACCCGTGTGGTTCAATTATTCCTGTTACCTTTGGGAAAATAAAAAATTGGGGCAAAAAATCATTATTGTGGAAAAAATATGATTTTTTATTTTTGCGACTCTACATTATAAACTTCTGTGAAGCACTTGGGGGTTCAAAGTGCTCACCACACATCCAGATAAGTTCCTAAGGGGGTCTACTTTGCAAAATGGTGTCACTTGTGGGGGGGGTTTCCACTGTTTAGGCACATCAAGGGCTTTCCAAACGCGACATGGCGTCCGATCTCAATTCCAGCCAATTTTGCTTTGAAAAGTCAAACGGCGCTCCTGCCATTCCAAACTCTGCCATGTGCCCAAACAGTGGTTCCACCTGACATATTGCAAAACAACTTTTGGGGTCTCATTTCTCATGTTACCCTTGGTAAAATAAAAAAATGGATCTGAATTTAATTTTTTGTGCAAAAAAGTTAAATGTTCATTTTTTAAACATTCCAAATATTCCTGTGAAGCACCTGAAGGGTTAATAAACCTATTGAATGTGGTTTTGAGCACCTTCAGGGGTGCAGTTTTTAGAATGGTGTAACTTTTGGGTATTTTCTATCATGTAGACCTTTTAACCTTAGAACTTTTAACCCTTATAACTTCCTAACAGAAAAAAAATGTTGGTTCCAAAATTGTGCTGATGTAAAGTAGACACGTGGGACATGTTACTTTTTAGGCCCCTTTCACACATCAGTTTTTTCTATCAGTCACAATCCGTCATTTTTTGAAAACAACGGATCCGGCGACTTATGCTGCAGGTTCCTTTTTTTTCTCATAGACTTGTATTAACCCCTCTCTGACATTAGACGTACTATCCCGTCCATAAAACCCGTGCCATTCTGACCATGGACGGGATAGTACGTCATAGGCGATTAGCTGCGCTCCCGGAGGGAGCGCAGCTAATCGCCGCCGGGTGTCAGCTGATTATCACAGCTGACACCCGTGACTGTGTGTCAGGAGCGGTCACGGACCGCTCCCGGCACATTAACCCCTTGCACACCGCGATCAAACATGATCGCGGTGTACTGGGGGCACAGGGGAGGATCGCGCAGGGTGGGGGCTCCCTGCGCGCCCCCCTGAGACCCTCAGAGCAGCGCGATGTGATCGCGCTGCTCTGAGGGCTTCCTTCCTCCCAGGACCCGGATCCAAGATGGCGCTGGGGTCCTGGAGGGAGGCGGCTTCCTCAGTGCCTGCCGAGAGCAGGCATGAGGAAGCGTCCTGCACTGCCTGTCACATCGCTGGTGTGACAGAGTGCTGTGCACACTGTCACACCAGCGATCTGATGAAATACAGTGATGTCCCACCCTGGGACAAAGTAAAAAAAAGTAAAAAAAAGTAAAAATAAACATGTGTAAAAAAAATCCAAAATAAAAAAAAGAAAAAAAAAAAATATTCCCCAATAAATTCATTACTTATTGCAAATAAAAAAAATAAAACAATGAAAGTACACATATATGGTATCGCCGCGTCCGTAACGACCCCCCCTATAAAACTGTCCCACTAGTTAACCCCTTTTGTGAACCCCTTAAAAAATAAAAAATAAAAACGAAGCAAAAAATCAGTGCTTTATCATCATACCGCTGAACAAAAAGTGGAATAACACGCGATCAAAAAGACGGATATAAATAAAATGGTACCGCTGAAAACGTCATCTTGTCCCGCAAAAAACGAGCCATCACACAGCATCATCAGCAAAAAAATAAAAAAGTTATAGCTCGCAGAATAAAGCGATGCAAAAATAATTATTTTTTATATAAAATTGTTTTTATTCTATAAAAGCGCCAAAACATAAAAAATTATATAAATGAGGTATCGCCATAATCGTACTGACCCGAAGAATAAAACTGCTTTATCGATTTTACCACACGCGGAACAATAAAAACGCCTCACCCAAAAGAAATTCATGAATTGCTGATTTTTGTTCATTCTAACCTCTCAAAAATCGAAATAAAAAGCGATCAAAAAATGTCACGTGCTCAAAAATGGTACCAATAAAAGCGTCACCTCGTCCCGCAAAAATTAAGACCTCACATGACATTGTGGGCCAAAATATGCAAAAATTATAGCTCTCAAAATGTGGCGATGCAAAAAACTACTTTTTGCAATAAAAAGCGTCTTTTAGCGTGACAGCTGCCAATCATAAAAACCGCTATAAATAGTAAATCAAACCCCCCTTTATCACGCCCTTAGTTAGGGAAAAATAATAAAATTAAAAAAATGTATTTATTTCCATTTTCCCATTAGGGTTAGGGTTAGGGTTTCGGCTAAAGTTAGGGTTAGGGTTGGCGCTAAAGTTAGGATTAGGGTTAGAGTTAGGATTAGGGTTAGGGTTGGGATTAGGGTTGGGACTAGGGTTAGGGGTGTGTTGGGGTTAGGGCTGGAGTTAGAATTGGGGGTTTCCGCTGTTTAGGCACATCAGGGGCTCTCCAAATGTGACATGGCGTCTGATCTCCATTCCAGCCAATTCTGCGTTGAAAAAGTCAAACGGTGTTCCTTCACTTCTGAGCTCTGCCATGCGTCCAAACAGTAGTTTATCCCCACATATGGGGTATCAGCGTACTCTGGACCCCAAGAGTTATTGTGAAATTTGTCCTATTTCTTCTGTTACCCTTGGGAAAATAAAAAACTGGGGGCGAAAATATTATTTTTGTAAAAAAAAATAAGATTTTTTTTGTTTTTACGGCTGTACATTATAAACTTCTGTGAAGCACTTGGGGCTTCATAGCACTCACCACACATCTAAATAAGTTCCTTGTGGGGTCTATTTTCCAAAATGGGGTCACTTGTTGGGGATTTCCACTGTTTAGGCGCATCTGGGGCTCTCCAAATGCGACATGACGCCCCCAGACCATTCCATCAAAGTCTGCAATCCAAAACGTCACTACTTCCCTTTCCGAGCCCTGACATGCGCCCATACAGTAGTTTTCTCCCACATATTGGGTATCAGCGTACTCAGGACAAATTGGACAACAACTTTTGGGGTCCAATTTCTCCTGTTACCCTTGTGAAAATAAAATATTGGGGGCGAAAAAATCATTTTTGTAAAAAAAAAAAAAGGATTTTTTATTTTTACGGCTGTGCGTTATAAACTTCAGTGAAGCACTTCGGGGTTCAAAGTGCTCACCACACATCTAGATAAGTTCCTTGTGGGGTCTATTTTCCAAAATGGGGTCACTTGTGGGGGGTTTCCACTGTTTAGGCGCATCAGGGGCTCTCCAAATGCGACATGACGCCCCCAGACCATTCCATCAAAGTCTGCAATCCAAAACGTCACTACTTCCCTTCCGAGCCCTGACGTGCACCCATACAGTAGTTTTCTCCTACATATTGGGTATCAGCGTACTCAGGACAAATTGGACAACAACTTTTGGGTTCCAATTTCTTCTGTTACCCTTGTGAAAATAAAATATTGGGGGCGAAAAAATCATTTTTGTAAAAAAAAAAAAAGGATTTTTTATTTTAAGGCTGTACGTTATAAACTTTAGTGAAACACCTGGGGGTTCAAAGTTCTCACCACACATCTAGATAAGTTCCTTGAGGGGTCTAGTTTCCAAAATGGTGTCATTTGTGGGGGTTTCCACTGTTTAGGCAGATCAGGAGCTCTCCAAACACGACATGGCGTCCAGCCAATTCTGCGTTGAAAAAGTGAGACGGCGCTCCTTCCCTTCCAAACTCTGCCATGCACCCAAACAGTGGTATACCCCCACATATGGGGTATCAGTGTACTCAGGACAAATTGCACAATAACTTTTGGAGTCTTGTTACCCTTGGAAAAATAAAAATTCGGGTGAAAAGATCATTTTTGTGGAAAAAATATGATTTTTAAATTTTACGGCTCTACGTTATAAACTTGTGTGAAGCACCTGAGGGTTCAAATTGCTCACCAAAGATCTAGATAAGTTCCTTAGGGGGTCTAGTTTCCCAAATGGGGTCATTTGTGGGGGGTTTATACTGTTTAGGCACATCAGGGGCTCTCCAAATGCAACATGGCATCCAATCTCAATTCCAGCCAATTTTGGTTGGAAAAAGTCAAATGGTGCTCCTTCCCTTCCGAGCTCTGCCGTGCGCCCAAACAGTAGTTCCCCCCCACATATGGGGCATCAGCGTACTCAGGACAAATTGGACAACAACTTATGTGGTCCAATTTCTCCTGATACCCTTGGGAAAATAAAAAATTAGTGACTAAAAGATAATTTTTGTGGGAAAAAAATAGGATTTTTTATTTTCATGCCCGGGCATTATAAACTTGTGTGAAGCACTTGGGGGTTCAAAGTGCTCACCAAAGATCTAGATAAGTTCCTTAGGGGGTCTAGTTTCCAAAATGGGGTCACTTGTGGGGGATTTCCACTGTTTAGGCTCATCTGGGGCACTGCAAACGGAACATGACCCCATCAACGTCTGCATTCCAAAACGTTACTACTTCCTTTCCAAGCCCTGCCGTGCGCCCAAACAGTTTTCCACCCCCACATATGGGGTATCAGCGTACTCAGGACAAATTGGACAACAACTTTTGGGGTCCAATTTCCTTGGGAAAATTCAAAAATTTAGGACTAAAAAATCATTTTTGTGGAATTTTTTTTTTTTTTTTTCACACCCAGGCATTATAAACTTTTGTGAAACACTTGGGGGTTCAAAGTGCTCACAACAGATCTAGATAAGTACCTTAGGGGGTCTAGTTTCCAAAATGGTGTCACTTGTGGGGGGTTTCCACTGTTTAGGCGCATCAGAGGTTCTCCAAGCGCGACATGGCGTCCAATCTCAACTCCAGCCAATTTTAGTTTGAAAAAGTCAAACGGCGCTCCTTCCCTTACGAGCTCTGCCGTGTGCCCAAACACTGGTTTTCCCCCACATATGGGGTATTGGGGTACTCAGGAGAAATTGCATAACACCTTATCTGTCCATTTTCTCCTTTTACCCTTGTGAAAATAAAAAAAAGTTTGTAAAAGATCATTTTTGTGGCTAAAAAGTTAAATATTCATTTTTTCCTTCCACGTTGCTTTAGTTCCTGTGAAGCACCTGAAGGGTTAATAAACTTCTTGAATGTGGTTTTGAGTACCTTGAGGGGTGCAGTTTTTAGAATGGTGTCAGTTTTGGGTATTTTCTGTCATGTAGACCCCTCAAAGTGACTTCAAATGTGAGGTGGTCCCTAAAAAAAATGGCTTTGTAAATTTTGTTGTAAAAATGAGAAATCGCTGGTCAACTTTTAACCCTTATAACTTCCTAACAAAAAAAAATTTTGATTCCAAAATTGTCCTGATGTAAAGTAGACATGTGGGAAATGTTATTTCTTAACTATTTTGTGTTACATATTTCTCTGTTTTAAGGGAATAAAAATTCAAAGTTTGAAAATTGCTAAATTTTCAAAATTTTCGCCATATTTGCGTTTTTTTTTCAAAAATAAACGCAAGTTATATGGAAGAAATTTTACCACTAACATGAAGTACAATATGTCACGAGAAAACAATCTCAGAATCGCGAAGATCCGTTGAAGCGTTCCGGAGTTATAACCTCATAAAGAGACAGTGGTCAGAATTGTAAAAATTGTCCCGGTCATTAACGTGCAAACCACCCTTGGGGGTGAAGGGGTTAAGTGATGGATTGCAACGGATGGCCGTACGTTTCATCTGCCCGTTGAAAATTTTTGGTCCGTCGGCCGAACACGACGCACAAAGCAACGTTTTTTGTCTCCATTGGAAAATTGGAGTTGTTTGTTATAATGGAAGCCTGTGGGCACAGGATCCGGTGTCACCCATCAAATGACGGATTCTGGCCATGGATCCGTTTTTTTTAACTGTGCATGCTCCTGACAGATTAAAACACAAACAATAGAATAGATATATAAACATAGAATACATATATATATATATATATATGTATATATATATCTATACATGTCATTGAGACACATATATATATACATATATATATATTTATATATATATATTCATAGTTCATAAAGTTCTACATAGCATATTAGCCACCAATAGTAAACCATGTCATATCAAAACGATTTATATATGTGAGTTTTTAATCAATTTAGTAGTTTGTGTTAGGAAATTTTTGGAACTCTAGGGGTTAAATTTAAGTCTATATTCGCGTAAAAAAATTGAGTGGGCTCCCGCGCAATTTTCTCCGCCAGAGAGGGAAAGCCAGTGACTGAGGATAGATATTCATAGCCTAGAGAGGGACCATTGTTTTTGGGCCCCCCAGGCTACAAATATCTGGCCCCACCCACTCCTGAAAACTCACATCTATTATTAGATGCGCCTTTTCTGGCACTTAGCCTCTCTATTCCCATTGCCTTTAGCGGTGGCTCATGGGTTTATTGCACCCAATTATCATAGGCCACAATTTTGTGCTGTTTTGGGACTTGTGGGACAAGGGTGGAGACCTCAATCACTTGGGTAAGAACTGGGTGGCCCTAAAGAAGTCTCACCAACCCTGAGCCACAAAGGTTTACTGTTATGTTTTGGTAGCTGAGGAGGCAGGAGCAAAAAACCACATAGGCAGAAAAACACCAGAGAGGTTGGAAACTAATAGGTTGCAGACTCGTAAACTTACAGCACAACTAGAAGCAGCCATGGGACGTTCCTACGGTGCCCTAGACGCCTCGTCACAGCTGGAGAGAATAACTATCCCTGAAGATGTTAATCAAAAAATGGAGCAGCACAGTTAATAATCAATGGGTGCAAATTCCTCTTCAGCAATACCCCAATACTTGCCAACTTAGATATCCAAAAAATAGGCAGCACTGCTGCCTATTTTTTGGATATCCCTGAAGATGGAAAGAGGAAAGCTAACTGCCCCGGAGTAGAGCCCCAAAAGAATAGGAAGCCCCCAAACATATAATGGCGGTTAGACAAGATGAAAACACGAACACAGACAGAAAATAGATTGAGCAAACCCTGGGGCCCAAAACTGTCTAGATAGGACAGCACAGGAGAGAATACTGTCTGCAACCCAGAAAAACCCTAGGAAAAACTCCAACACTTCTGAATCCAAAAATACTGAGACCACACGGTCTCGACCACCTATATCACATCGCTAGTGTGAACACGCAGCTACCCAGCAGTAAAATATCACAAGAACTGAGCAATTGAACAAATACAAAAAGAGAACGGAGACCTGCCCAGGCCCCCCAAAGTGGACCTGTCTGAACTCTAAAAGCAAGGCAGCAAAAAACAAGGAAACTCAAACCACAGTAAAAAAAAATTGAAAGTGACTTATCTGAATGCAAGCAGGAGACAGCAGAAAAGCAAGCTGAATTCCAACCTAGACCAGGAAGAACAATTGATCACCGGCAAGGACTATGGGAGGTCAGCTCACTTATATCAGGCCAGTCCGTCCCACCTGATAACCAATCCTCAGTTGCAGGTGGTGGATTTTTGCTGTTCAACATAGGTTCAATACCCTCAGCAACCACCAGAGGGAGCTTCAGCTCCGAAGTCGTCTCCAACACATTCACAACAGTACCCCCCTTGAGGAGGGGTCACCGAACCCTCACTTGCGCCACCAGGCCGTTCAGGTAGAGCTCGGTGATAGGCACGGACCAGTCTCTCAGCATGAATGTCAGAAACAAACACCCAAGAATTGTCCTCCTGACCATAGCCTTTCCAATTCACCAAGTACTGGAGTCTCCACCTTGCCAAACGAGAATCCAATATCTTCTCAACTACATACTCCAAATTTCCCTCAACCAAAACAGGATCAGGAAGCGTAGCCATAGGAACCATTGGCTCTACAAACCTCTTCAATAAAGATTTGTGGAATAAGTTGTGAATCTTGAATATTCCTGGAAAAAGCAAACGGAAGGAAATGGGATTAAGAAATTCCACGATCTTATAAAGTCCAATGAACCTTGGCTTAAATTTTGGAGACTCGACCCTCATAGGATATTTTTTGAGGACTACCAAACCAAGTCACCCACTTTAAACCGAGGACCATCAGTCCTATGCCGGTTGGCAAACCGCTGGGCCTTCTCCTGAGAGAGAGAAAACTTATCCACTACTTGATCCCAAATCTGCTGTATTCTCTCCACAATAGAGTCAAAACCAGGACAGACAGAAGCCTCCACCTGCCCTGAAGAAAATCGAGGATGAAACCCAAAATTGCAGAAAAATGGAGACATCAAGGTGGAAGAACTAGCCCTACTAATCAAAGCAAACTAAGCCAAAGGCAAGATAGAGACCAAGTCATCTTGATCAGCAGACACAAAACATCTCAAATAAGTCTCCAAGGTCTGGTTTGTTCTCTCAGTTTGTCCATTGGTCTGATGGTGGAACGCAGAGGAAAAAGCTGAACTCCCAGTTTGGAACAAAATGTCCTCCAAAATCTGGAAACAAACTGGACTCCTCTGTCAGACACAATGTTCTCTGGAATGCTGTGCAACCAAACCACCTGTTAAAAAAATAAGGGCACCAACTCGGAGGAGGATGGCAACTTAGGTAGTGGCACAAGATGTATCATCTTGGAAAACCTATCACAGATTACCCAAATAACGGTCATTCTCTGAGAGACAGAGAGGTCGGAAATAAAATCCATAGAGATAAGGGTCTATAGCCTCTTGGGCACAGGCAATGGCATTAACAAGCCACTAGAGCGAGAGCAAAGTTTGGACCGAGAACAAGTTCCACAGGACTGCACAAAGTTCCTGACGTCATCAGACAAAGTGGGTCAGCAAAAGGACCGACTCACCAAATCTCTGGTACCAAAAATACCAGGATGGCCAGCCAACGTCGAGCAATGAATCTCAGACATCACATTCTTCCTCCACTGGTCTGGGACAAACAATTTCCCAACAGTGCAGCGTTCAGGTTTATCCTCCTGAAATTGCTCCAGGGCCAGTCTTAAATCGGGCGAGATAGCGGAAAGAACCACACCCTCCTTCAGAATAACAGCGGGCTCAGTTACCTCAGGAGAATCCGCAAAGAAACTCCTCGAGAGGGCATCCGCCTTAACATTTTTAGTGCCCGGGAGAAAAGAGACCACAAAATTAAAACGTGTGAAAAACAAGGCCCACCTGGCCTGTCTAGGATTAAGTCGCCTGGCTGATTCAAGATAAACCAGGTTCTTGTGATCCGTGAGGACCACAACCTGATGTTTGGCTCCTTCCAGCCAATGTCTCCTCTCTTCAAAAGCCCACTTCATAGCCAATAACTCCCGATTTTCCACATCATAATTACATTCCGCTGGGGAAAATTTTCGAGAGAAAAAGGCACAAGGGTTACTCTTAGAAGTCTCCGGATCCCTTTGGTACAAAACGGCACCTGCACCAATCTCAGAAACATCAACCTCCACCTGAAATGGTAGAGAAACATCAGGTTGCCGTAGAACAGAAGAAGAAGTGAATCTCCGCTTAAGCTCCTGAATCAACAAAAGCCTGAGCTGAAAATGTGGACATGGAGCAAATCAAGGTAACAGTCAACAAATTTAGTCTGAACACTACCCAAAACAACTGAGCGTGCAAAACGTCTTCCCTGCTTGGGGCAGACGGAAATAGCATGAGAAGCGTCACCACAATAGTAGCACATCTTATTATGCTTTCAAAACTCATGGCGCTGTGCTCCAGAAGTTACTCCATCACACTGCATGTGCTCCTCAGGGGCTGGCCCGCAAGACATCACTATCTCACGTACAGTTCTACGCTCGTGCAAACATCTGTCAACTTGAATAGCTAATGACATAGAGTCATTGAGACTAAAGGGGACAGGGAATCCCACCATAACATCCTTTACAATCTCTGCCAGACAATTCCAAAAAATAGCTGCCAGAGCATAATCATTCCGTTTAGTAAGGACTGCCCACTTTCTGAATTTCTGACAATACAGCTCTGCGGCTTCTTGACCCTGATTCAATGCCAACAAGGTCTTTTCAGCTTGATCAGTAACATTAGGTTCATCGTACAACAATCACAGAACCTGAAAAAACACATCAACATCATTCAAAACAGGATCCCCAGGTGTCAGGGAAAAGGCCCAATTCTGAGGGTCGCCGCGCAACAGGGAGATAACAATTTGAACCTGCTGCGCTGTGTTCCCTTAGGACTTAGGCTTCAAAGCAAAAAACAACTTACAGTTATTTTTAAAATTCAAAAATTTAGACAGATCCCCCAAAAATAAATCCGGCAGAGGGATCCTAGGTTCCACAACAGGCAACCCAGCAAGATAGATAGAAATACTCTGAACGTCAGCAGCAAGCTGCTCCACATAATCGGACAAATGCTTGACCTCCATTGGGGAAAAAAAAATTCCTCCTCAGCCCCCAGAGAAAAAGAGGGAAAAAAAGTAACAAAAAAATAAAATTTCTGACAACTCTGACAACTTTATTTTTTTAAACTATTTTATCCCTTCTGTTGAGTACCATATAATTTCAGTATAGCCGTTGATTCTGTTATGTTTTGGTAGCTGAGGAGGCAGGAACAAAAAACCACATAGGCAGCCAAACACCAGAGAGGTTGGAAACTAATAGGTTGCAGACCCGTAAACTAACCACACAACTAGAAGCAGCCGTGGGACGTTCCTACGGTGCCCTAGACGCCTCGTCACAGCCGGAGACAATAGCTATCCCTGAAGATGGAAAGAGGAAAGCTAACTGCCCCAGAGTAGAGCCACAAAAGAATAGGAAGCCCCCAAACATATAATGGTGGTTAGACAAGATGAAAACACGAACACAGACAGAAAATAGATTGAGCAAACCCTGGGGCCCAAAACTGTCTAGATAGGACAGCACAGGAGAGAATACTGTCTGCAACACAGAAAAACCATAGGAAAAACTCCAGCACTTCTGAATCCAAAAATACTGAGACCACATGGTCTTGACCACCTATATCAGATCACTGGTGTGAACATGCAGCTACCCAGCAGTAAAATATCACAAGAACTGAGCAATTGAACAAATGCAAAAAGATAACAGAGACCAGCCCAAACCCCCAAAGGGGACCCAGCTGAACTCAAAAAGCAAGGCAGCAAAAAACAAGGAAACTCAAACTATAGTAAAAAAAAAACTGAAAGTGACTTATCTGAATGCAAGCAGGAGACAGCAGAAAAGCAAGCTGAATTCCAACCCAGACCAGGAAGAACAATTGATCACCGGCAAGGACCATGGGAGGTCAGCTCACTTATATCAGACCAGTTCGTCCCACCTGATAACCAATCCTCAGTTGCAGGTGGTGGATTTTTGCTGTTCAACATAGGTTCAATACCCTCAGCAACCACCAGAGGGAGCTTCAGCTCCGAAGTCGTATCCAACACATTCACAGCAGTTTACCTTCTGTGTAGTGGTCGGAGATGAGGAGATAGTATCCTCTGAGGCTGATATTCCTGATATAGAGGTAACCATAGAAAACTTTGGGTCCACCCAATATAGTGACCTAACTCTTAAAGAAGCATTCAATAATGTAATCATTATCAACAGCATAGCACAAGAGCCGGGGCTGACACCAGGTTTCCCTATTTCATGTTGAGTGGGAATTATTGTACCAGGTTACTAAGGTGAGGGAGGAGATTTTGGAACAATTGTTGATACCAAGACCCTATAGATGGAGGGTATTGGACATGGCCCATTCACATGTCTTAGATGGCAATCTGGAGGTGGTGAAAACTCAAGAACGGGTAATGTGGAGGCTCTATTGGCCCAGATGTCACCGTGACATCCTAAGGTATTGCAAGTTCTGTCCCACCTACCAGTTAACCATTCCCATCTTTTACTTCTGAAATCTCCTTGTGTTGCTACCCACCAAGGCAACGCAAGACAGGTACCCCGTTGAAACTCCATGTTTGCTGGTTAAGCCAGAAGGGAACATTGAAAACACTGTTGAAGACCCAAAAACAGCAATGTCGGAAATTGCTACAGCAGAAAAGGGAACTATTCTCAGATTTTCCGAGGTTTACAGATGTCATAGATCGCGAGGTTCTGATGGAACCTCATGTGCTGTTGAATTCAAAGAGCTACCTAATTCCAGGAGCCTGCTCAGAACTGATCTCCTAGGAAGTGGAGCGAATGCTGAAACTTGGAGTCATTGAGGAATCTAATAGTGGGTGGTCTAATCCAATTGTCCTTGTCCCAAAACCAGATAGAGAATGGAGATTTAGTATTGATTATTGGAAACTAAACAAAGTCTCCAAGTTCAACGTATATCCGATACAGCGTGTAAATGAACTGATTGAGAGACTTGTGCCGGCAAGATACATAACCACCTTGGATCTAATAAAGGGATATTGGTAATTCCCATGTCACAAGAAGCCAAGGAGAAGCTGGCTTTCCCTACGTCCGATGGTTGTTTCCAATATGTCAGAATGCCATTTGGACTGCAGGATGCTCCGACCATCTTTCAGAGGGCCAGGGACTGAATCCTCGCACCCCACAAGAATTATGGTGTGGCATACATGGACGATATCGTAATCTTCAGCCCGGATTGGAGAAGTTGTTTAGGAAAGGTCCAGCCAGTGTTTGATGCACTAAGGAAGGCAGGATTTTCTATAAATCCCAAAAAATTACCATGGGGAAAGAGAAGAATAAAAACCTTGAATGTGTAGTCAGTAGAGGCGAAATCAAAGCAAGGTCAATAAAGTGGACGCAATGCAGAACTGGCCAAAACCACTATGAAAGAAACAGGTCGGGGCCTTTTTGAGAATCATGGTTACTACAGGAGTTTAATTTCAAACCGACCTCCTTAAAGGGACAAAATTAGTCATGGCCAAATAGATGTTGGAGGCGGAGACGGCCTTTCAAGAACTGTAAGTAGCTAGTCCTGATTCCGAGGAGGAGGAGATCCCTCAGGAGACCATCTGCCCCCTCGTCAGGAGCATGCACACACATTGTAGGGAGGTCATACAGGCACAGGAAGGTCATACGGCACGTTGAGGCCACACACATTACTGAGCATCATTTTGACTTGTTTTAAGGACATTACATTCAACTTTAATTTTGTGGGTGACTCCAAATCCAGGCCTCCATTGGTTATTAAATTTGATTTCCATTGATGATTTTTGTGTGATTTTGTTGTCCGCACATTCAACTTTGTACAGAACAAAGTATTCAATAAGAATATTTCATTCAGATCTAGGATGTGTTATATGAGTGTTCCATTTATTTTTTTGAGCAGTGTATATATGTTCATATTCATTTTTTACATTTTAAAATTTCCAAAAAAGGGAAATGGGCTGATGCAAAAAATGTGGGCACTATACATGGTTAGTATCTAGTAGAACCCCTTTTTTGAAAGTATCTCAGTACACGCTCTTTGTAGCCAGGCAAGTCTTTCAATTCTTATTGAAAGAATTTTATTCCATTCTTTCTTGGATAGTTCTTTCAGTTCTGTGAGATTTCTGGGTCATCTTGTATGCACTTTATTTTTGAGATCTAGCCACAAATTTTCAAAGATGTTGATATCAGGGGATAGTGATTGCCTTTGTAAAATCTTCATCTTGTGCTTTTTGAGGTAGTCAATTGTGGAGTTTGACGTGTGTTTGGGATTATTATCCATTTATAGAAGCCATCATCTTTTTAACTTCAGCCCATTTACAGATGGTCTTATGTTTGCATCAATAATTTGTTGAAATTTCATTGAATCCATTTTTCCCTCTACACGTGAAATGTTTCCTGTGTTATTGGCTGCAACACACATTCAAAGCATGATTGACCCACTCCCATTACTTAATTGTTGGCAAGAAGTTCTTTTCCTGAAATTTTGTGCCTTTTTTTCTCCACACATACCTTGGATAATTGTGGCCAAAAATTTCTATTTTACCCTCATCGGTCCACAGGACTTGTTTCTAAAATGCATCCGGCTTGTTTACATTTTCTTTTGAAGGTGAAAAGGAATCCAGCGTCGATGAAGAAAATCAAACTTCTTTATTTGTATCCATTTAAAAATAACAAAGCTGCTGAGACTTACACTCATGGATATACTGGAGGCAGAGTGCCTGGTTATAACTGGATGCGTTTCGAACACGTTGTGTTCTTTTATACTCAGTTTGGTGCAAGAGGGTTGAGAATTAAGATGATCCCCACAACGGCTTATAACAATAATTTTGTAATAGAATGGAATAGTATTTTATCCAAGTGCTCTACACAGCTCATGCAATTGTTTACAAAATATGAAAGCTGTGAATTAACCAAAATTCAAGCTGATTTGAACAAAAATCTATTGTCTCTTAAATCCACCATGACCATGGACTCTTATGAAATCTTTCAGAAGGACCTCAAATCAAAAATGCATTCTCTAGAGGAGTCTATTATCTCCCTCAAAAAAGAAAGTTTAGTAGAGATGTTTTTGATTATACAAATAAGCAGGTCTACAAATAGGGAAGATGGGAGAGACAATCTATTCTACCAAAATCTATTTTGAAAAAACCTACTCACACTTTTTCTCATGCTACTCACAGAAATCAAGTCACGTTTTCTTCAATGGACCTGGAGTCTTCAGATGTTTCAGTGGACTTTTCTAGAGATATATGGGTGATGTTCCCTCATATACCAAATCTGACAGGTCACAGTCCAATTACTATCGCAAACCACGAAGACACAGTCTCAAAAAATGCATCAGGAGGGGCGGAAGAAAACTCCGCAAACATGTCAACCTTTTTCAGGAGTCGTCTGAGAAGCTTTAACAAAATCTCTCATTAGATGTCATTAATCTGTCTTCCACAACTCTTTCTGACATAGAGATTAAACTTCTCTCACGTGGTCTCAATTTTGTACATAGAAATTCAGATCTGGTCATATTTTCTACATTAAAGGATATAAATAAATTTGTGTGAGACTTAACCATCAAAAATTTTTTTTCAGATGATGAATTTAAGGAAATGACACCATCTTTTTCTACTAATCAGTTCAACGGAAAAAACTTTTTTGAGCGAAATAGATTACTATGCCTGATGGACTTGGACACTGCTGATAAATTGTCAAGCAACGTCAACACCATATCCCCTTTTAAAACCAAAAATACAACATTTTATCTAGTGCAAACAAGGACTGATTTAATGGGTTGTTTTCAGGATAATGTGGAGAGGGACATTATAATTTTCTCAAATTCAAAATCCCGTTTGTAAAAATAATTTATCAAAGATAGAAATTCTGCTTTATAAAATTGCAAACTTAAACTGTATTGTCATCAAAATACAGATAAAAAGTAGAGATGGCTGTTCGATTCGAGATGTTCGCCAATTTCAAATTCGACCTGTTTATGGCGTGTTCGATCATTCGAAAACGCGAACATTTGCTTCGAATTCGGCAGTTCGAGGTTATGTTCGATAATGCTTCGTTCACCAAAAGCGTAACTGCATTTTCACAGTAAGTGGCTCATGTCTCGTAATCGTCCATGCGAGGGATATCCAGTAGGCCGATCTCGACCCTGCATGTTGAATCGCCGATCTCCAGTGCATCCCAGCTGGGCCGCACTCGCGGAGTGGAGTGCGCGGCTGCAATGTATTTATATGCAGCCGCTCGCTCCTCTCCGCAGTGCAGCGCCAGAGTGGGATTTCACATGCGAGCATCGGACGATTTCCACGCATGTGGTATGAGCCCATATACTGTTATTCAAGTTAATATACAGTGTTCAGTGTGTGTAGTGGGTGGGGTGGGCAGATCTGTGCTGAATACACAATGCGTTCTCCTTTTTTTCTTTCCCGCATTTACAGTGGGGCGGTGCAGTCTGTCAGCGCTATCAGCAGCACAAACACAGCAAAGTGAATTTTTCGCACCCATGCAAGGGCATGTGTCATTGTTGTGTATGTCACAAGTCCTTGCCCTTAGGACCCAGCCATTTTCCCCGTCGCCACCATTTCCTCACTGCTGCAATTCTGTGTCAGACTGCACCGCTGCTGCTGTGGGCGCTATACAGTATTACAGTGTCAGTTAGTCAGCCACATAGCGAGCAAATTTCAAGTTAGATAGAGAGATAGGTTTGGGGAGTAGGGACTAGTTTTAATATTAGCCCTTTTTGCCAGGCAGGTTGTGCCTGTGCTGTGCAAGTTTTTTTCACAGCATCTGGCCATATCTAGCTCAGCCAATCCTTTTGGTCTAGTAGTGTAGCACTGCTGTGTAGCAAGCTACACCACCTGTCTTTAGTAGCCAATTTTTTACTGCATCTAGCCCAGGCAATCCTTTTGTGCTAGTAGCAGTGTATGGTAGTCAGCGGAGTAGCCCAGCTGTGAAGCAAGCTACACCGCCTGTGTATTTAATCTAATTTTTCACTGCATCTAGCCCAGGCAATCCTTTTGGGCTAGTAGCAGTGTCCGGTAGTCATTGGAGTAGCCCAGCTCTGAAGCAAGCTACACCGCCTGTGTATCTAATCTAATTTTTAACGGCATCTAGCCAAGGCAATCCTTTTGGGCTAGTAGCAGTGTCTGGTAGTCAGCGGAGTCGCCCAGCATTGAAGCAAGCTACACTGCCTGTGTATCTAATCTAATTTTTCACTGCATCTAACCCAGGCAATCTTTGGGCCTAGTAGCAGTGTCTGGTAGTCAGCGGAGTAGCCCAGCTGTGAAGCAAGCTACACCGCCTGTGTATCTAATATATGTTTTTACTGCATCCAACCCAGGCAATCCTTTTGGGCTAGTAGCAGTGTCTGTTAGTCAGCAGAGTAGCCCATCTTTGAAGCAAGCTACACCGCCTGTATATCTAATCTAATTTTTTACTGCATCTAGCCCAGGCAAACCTTTTGGGCTAGTAGCAGTGTCTGGTAGTCATCAGAGTAGCCCTTCTTTGAAGCAAGCTACACCGCCTGTATATCTAATCTAATTTTTACTGCTTCTAACCAGGCAATCCTTTTGGCCTAGTAGCAGTGTCTGGTAGTCAGCGGAGTAGCCCAGCTGTGAAGCAAGCTACACCGCCTGTGTATCTAATCTTATTTTTTACAGCATCCAACCAGGCAATCTTTTTGGGCTAGTAGCAGGGTCTGGTAGTCAGTGGAGTAGCCCAGCTGTGAAGCAAGCTACACCTGTTATGATCTGCTACAAGCACTAAGGAAAGATGGGAATTCTGTCCCTACAATAGAACTAAGCTGGATCCCTACGATGTAACGGGGAACCTGATCCTGCGACCAGACCCGCTAAAGTCCTCAGCTAGTCTGAACGAAGACCTATAGTTGCGAGGGAGGAATCCCTACAAGATCTAGGGACTGGGAGAAAAACGTGGACACCTCCTAACAGAAATTGTAGCATGGAAAATTAAACAGAAAACAAATTACTTAGAGATCTAAGATCAAGCAAAACTGACTGAGTAAGGCATCTAAGCACCCGGCTAGCTTAAGAGTAGATAATACAATGAAGTCCAGCAAAGCCAGAAGGGCGGAGCCAGACTAAATAGGGAAAAAAGGTCATGTGACCAGCAAACTGAAACAAAACCTAACAAGAGGGTTCTAACAGTAACCTCCCTTCTAAGAGGATCCTCCTGATCCCCTAGGACTTAGGCTTATCCGGAAACCTCTTGTGAAACGCTCTGACAAGTCTAGATGCAGAAACATCATCCGCCGTCACCCATGAGTTATCATCGGGTCCATAACCCTTCCAAGCGACGAGGTACTGCAAACTCCCTCTATACCGTCTAGAATTTAGGATGCGGGAAATCTCATATTGCCTGTCCTCCACCCCCAGGGGAACAGTGGCCGAGACGTCTCCATCTGAGACCTCAGCTTTTTTCAAGAGAGAAACATGAAACACCGGATTAATCTTCCAGGAGGTAGGAAGCTCCAACTTAACAGCAGATTGGTTAATAACCTGAAGCACCTTAAAGGGCCCTACAAACTTGGGACCCAATTTCTTAGACGGAATCCTCAAGCGCAGATTCTTAGAGGACAACCAAACCATGTCACCAATAGCAAACAAAACCTCTTGTCGTTTTCTATCAAAATACACTTTGGATCTTTTGTTAGCCTCCTGAAGATTACCACGCACGTCAGTCCAAACTCTCTCCAAAACACCAGAAAAATTCTCCTCTTCAGGTACAGCCGATCCCAACTTGGAAAATGACCCAAACGACGGATGTCCCCCAGTACAACAAAAAAAAGGCGAACAACCAGCAGAAGCAGATGTACGGTTGTTAAGAGCAAACTCAGCAAGTGGCAGAAACTCAGACCACCCCTCTTGATTATCAGTCACAAAACAACGCAAGAACTGCTCAACATCCTGGTTTTTCCTTTCTGTCTGGCGATTAGACTCAGGATGATATCCGGATGAAAACGACAAATGAACTCCCAACCTGTCACAAAAGGCGCGCCAAAAACGAGCCACAAACTGAGGTCCCCTATCAGAAACAATGTCAGTAGGAACGCCATGTAGTCTGACAATTTCCTTGACAAAGGCCTTAGCGAGAGTCAGCGCAGGGCAGTTTGATGAAAGGAACCAAGTGACACATCTTGCTAAAACGATCCGCGACCACACAGATGACAGTGAAACCCTCAGAGGGGGGAAGGTCAGTAATAAAGTCCATAGCCAAATGCGTCCAAGGTGCACTAGGGACCTCCAGAGGGCAAAGCAACCCCGCAGCAGGAGTATGAGAAGACTTAGATCTAGCACACACAGTACATTGATGCACCCACTTAATGACTTCCTTCTGCAATCCAGTCCACCAAAAGCTGCGACCCACAAGTCTCTTGGTCTCAGAGATTCCAGGATGACCTGCCAACCGAGAGTCATGACATTCAACAAACAAATCTCTCCTCAGGGTACCAGGCACAAATAACCTCCCATGCGGCGTGTTAGATGGGGCATTCTCCTGTGCTTTAAGAATCTCATCTTCCAACACAGAGTCCAAAACAGCAATAACAACCCCCTCTTGCAAAATGTTTTCCTCCTCCTCAGTACCCACCATAGGAGAAAAGCTGCGAGACAAAGCATCAGCTTTAACATTTTTAGTACCTGGGATGTAAGTAACGGTAAAATTAAACCGCGAGAAAAACAGTGCCCACCTAGCCTGACGGGCATTCAAGCGTTTGGCAGCATCAAGGTAGACCAGATTTTTATGATCGGTGAAGACTTGAACGGGAAATTCCGCTCCCTCCAAAAAATGACGCCAGTGTTCAAATGCGAGTTTAATTGCCAACAATTCCCGATTACCGATATCATAATTTAGTTCAGACTCAGAAAATTTCTTTGAAAAAAAAGCACAGGGATGTACTCCATCCGTCTTTTCCTGAGACAACACCGCGCCGACCCCCACAGAAGAAGCATCAACCTCAACCAAAAATGGTTTAGTCACATCAGGCTGCGTAAGGATGGGAGCAGAGCTGAACTTCTCCTTTAGCAACACAAAAGCCTCAATGGCCTCAGTAGTCCACTGAACCGCATCAGCACCTTTCCTGGTGAGATCGGTCAGAGGTTTGGCAATCACAGAAAATTTTTTAATGAATTTTCTATAATAATTGGCGAACCCCAAAAACCTCTGTATTGATTTCACACCAATAGGTCTAGGCCAATCCTGCACAGCTTGCACTTTCACCGGGTCCATCTCAAAACCTTGACTGGAGACAATGTAGCCCAAAAAACTAAGTCTCTGTACAGCGAACTCACATTTTTCTAGCTTGGCAAAAAGTGAATTATCACTCAGTAACTGTAATACTTCACGCACACTCCTCCAATGAGACTCCAAATCCGGTGAATAAATCAAAATGTGATCCAAATATACAACCACACATCTGCCGATCAGAGGTTAATAAGATTCTGAAAAAATGCCGGAGCACTGGAAAGCCCAAAAGGCATGACCAGATTCTCAAAATGACCCAGTGGAGTGTTAAACGCCGTCTTCCATTCATCCCCCTCCTTCATGCGCAACAAATTGTATGCCCCTCGAAGATCAATTTTCGAGAACCACTTGGCCCCCACTAACTGGTTAAACAAATCAGGAATCAATGGCAGTGGGTAAGGATTGCGTACAGTAATCTTATTAATCTCACGAAAGTCTAGACAAGGCCGTAAACAGCCGTCCTTTTTTTTAACAAAAAAAAATCCAACCGCCACAGGAGACTTAGAAGGCCTAATGTGACCGGCGGCCAAGCTTGTCTGTATGTATTCCTCCAAAGCCTTTCTCTCAGGAATAGTCAAATTAAATAAACGACTTTTAGGAAGAGTTGCTCCAGGGACAAATTCAATTGCACAATCATAATCTCTATGAGGAGGCAATACCTGCAATTCCTTATCAGAAAAAACTTTCCAAAAATCCTGAATAGGTACAGGTAACTCCCCTTAACTACAGCAGCAATACGCCCGTTACAACACTTGTCATAACAATTAGGACTCCAGGACTTAATTTCATTGGTAGACCAATCCAGTACCGGATTGTGCAATTTTAACCAAGGTAACCACAAAATCACAGGTGAGGGCAAATTATTTAAAACTACCAAATCCAAATTCTCTTGATGAACACCATTAATAGTAAGAGGAAATTCACAGATATGGTGAGTAACATTTTTCAAGGGAGAACCATCCACAGAAACCACATTAATAGGGGAAGACAGAAGTTTGGGTTTTAATTTTAGTTTTTCCAATAATTTCCCAACAATCACATTGAGAGTTGAACCACAATCCACAAATACCCGAAACTCCATTAATTCCTCCTCAACAGCAGTGGTAGCAGAAAGAAAGACACCTTTATTGTTTAAACAAGCTATACGGGCGAAACTGACCTCATTTTTTTTTTCTTTATTCATTCGAAGCGCACAGTTCTTAATAAAATGCTTAGATTTGCCACAATAGAAACACAAACCTTCAGCAAATCTGCGGTCTTTTTCCCGACAGTGAGGTGCCATTGCTCCAATTTCCATTGAC
The DNA here is from genome assembly GCA_033576555.1 of Oophaga sylvatica. Classification (NCBI taxonomy): domain Eukaryota; kingdom Metazoa; phylum Chordata; class Amphibia; order Anura; family Dendrobatidae; genus Oophaga; species Oophaga sylvatica. Next base: position 191,227,006 of record JARQOD010000006.1, on the reverse strand, counting down.
TCTCCAATGTCAGTACAGTCCCTCTCCAGACTTGGAGCTGACAAGGCAGATTTACTCTCATTAACCCTTGCACGCAGTCTCCTATCCACCCGTATGGCTAATTGCATAGCCTCTTGCAAGTTACTAGGTATAGGATAAGCAATCAGCAAATCTTTAACCCTTTCACTTAACCCTGCAAGAAATAAACTTTTCAAAGCTTAATCGTTCCACCCCACCTGAGTGGACCACCTTTGGAAGTGAGTACAATATTTTTCCACATTACCTGATCCCTGTCTCAAACGTCTCAATTCTGTCTCAGCTGATGAAACACGATCAGGATCGTCATACAATAACCCCAAAGCAGAAAAAAAACTATCCACTGATGTAAAGCATGGATCACTAGACTGCAGAGAAAAGGCCCAGTCCTGAGGTTCTTTGCGCAAAAGTGACATTATGAACCCTATGCGCTGTGATTCATCACCAGAGGATCTGGGTCTCAAACGGAAATACAACAAGCAAGCATTTTTAAAAGAAAAAAAATCTTGTTGTTCACCAAAAAATAAATCAGGCAAACATACCTTTGGCTCCACGAAATGTGCTCCAGAACAACTACTCACGTGTTGCTGGATCTCAGCCACCTCCAGAGAGAGTCCCTGCAGGCGTTGAGCCAAATCCTGAACCGACACCATAATGGAAACAGAAAATCTTTCCTTAGAGAGATTTTTTTTTTTTCTTGGCTGGACTTACTGTTATGATCTGCTACAAGCACTAAGGAAAAGATGGGAATTCTGTCCCTACAATAGAACTAAGCTGGATCCCTACGATGTAACGGGGAACCTGATCCTGCGACCAGACCCGCTAAAGTCCTCAGCTAGTCTGAACGAAGACCTATAGTTGCGAGGGAGGAATCCCTACAAGATCTAGGGACTGGGAGAAAAAGATGGACACCTCCTAGCAGAAATTGTAGCAGGGAAAATTAAACAGAAAACAAATTACTTAGAGATCCTAAGATCAAGCAAAACTGACTGAGTAAGGCACCTAAGCACCAGGCTAGCTTAAGAGTAGATAATACAATGAAGTCCAGCAAAGCCAGAAGGGCGGAGCCAGACTAAATAGGGAAAAAAGGTCATGTGACCAGCAAACTGAAACAAAACCTAACAAGAGGGTTCTAACAACACCGCCTGTGTATTTAATCTAATTTTTTACTGTATCTAACCCAGGCAATCCTTTTGGGCTAGTAGCAGTTTTTGGTAGTCAGCGGAGCAGCCCAGCTGTGAAGCAAGCTACACCGCCTGTGTATCTAATCTACTTTTTTATGGCATCTAGCCTGGGCAATCCTTTTGGGCTAGTAGCAGTGTCTGGTAGTCAGCGGAGTAGCCCAGATGTGAAGCAAGCTACACTGCCTGTGTATCTAATCTAATTTTTTACGGCATCTAGCCCAGGCAAACTTTTTGGGCTAGTAGCAGTGTCTGGTAGTCAGCAGAGTAGCCCAGCTGTGAAGCAAGCTACACCGCCTGTGTATCTAATCAAATTTTTTACTGTATCTAACCCAGGCAATCCTTTTGGGCTAGTAGCAGTGTCTGATAGTCAGCGGAGTAGCCCAGCTTTGAAGCAAGCTACACCGCCTGTGTATCTAATCTAATTTTTTATGGCATCTAGCCCAGGCAATCCTTTTAGGCTAGTAGCAGTGTCTGTTAGTCAGCAGAGTAGCCCATCTTTGAAGCAAGCTACACCGCCTGTATATCTAATCTATTTTTTTCTGCATGTAACCCAGGCAATCCTTTTGGCCTAGTAGCAGTATTTGGTAGTCAGCGGAGTAGCCCAGCTGTGAAGCTAGCTACACCGCCTGTGTATCTAATCTAATTTTTTACGGCATCTAGCCCAGGCAATCCTTTTGGGCTAGTAGCAGTGTCTGTTAGTCAGCAGAGTAGCCCATCTTTGAAGCAAGCTACACCGCCTGTATATCTAATCTATTTTTTTCTGCATGTAACCCAGGCAATCCTTTTGGCCTAGTAGCAGTGTCTGGTAGTCAGCGGAGTAGCCCAGCTTTGAAGCAAGCTACACCGCCTGTGTATCTAATTTAATTTTTTACTCCATCTAACCCACGCAAACCTTTGGGCCTAGTAGCAGTGTCTGGTAGTCAGTGGAGTAGCCCAGCTGTGAAGCAAGCTACACCACCTGTGTGTCTAATCTAATTTTTTTCTGCATTTAACCCAGGCAATCTTTTTGGGCTAGTACCGCAGTTTGGCCACTCAGTTCTGCTCAGTTTCCATCCATAGTATTTGGTGCCAACAACTTCATAGTTGCCAATTAGTTAACCTCCAAAATGAGTGGGGAAAGGCCTGCTGCTGGTGGAAAGGGGAATAGGCATGTTGGAAAGGGAAAAAAAAGGTTGTGTCCTTGGGGTAGGTGGTAAAGCAACAGTAACATCTGCAGAAGAAAGACCATCTTCTAGCCAAACTAAGATGTCTACTTCTTTTCGTAGAAAATCTGATATTTTCCCTTTCTCACAGACACGACCATCGCTACCAATTGTAGATGAGACACAAAAAGAACAGGTTCTTGAATGGATATCAAGCGCTCCATCAAGTGCGCTCTCCTCCACCTCAACTTCAACATCACAAATACTCCAGTCCTCTGAGGTGTCACCCTTATTGCACTTGCTTCCTCACAGCTCCCAAGTCTCAAGCCGCCCGCCTGAGTATGGGGTAACACAGATGGTTGAGTCTGCAGAGCTGTTTACTCATACTATAGCCTGGGAATCAGAGGTCTGCTCCAAAGCTTCTGTGAGTCCAGATGAGGAAATGATCTGCACTGATGCCCAGAATCTTTGTGAGTCGGATCCAGACCCAGATGAAGAAGGTTCTGAGCATAATGTAGACCCTCATTCCCAAACTGTAACTCCTGTTGGTGAAGACAATGAGGAAGATGCTGATGAGACTGAGATACCTGATTGGAACGACAACTTGACTTTTCGGTCAGGGCAGGAAGAGGTTGGCTCTGAGGATGACGGGTGTGAGAACACATAGGGTGATGATGACGAGGTTGGAGATCCCACTTACTGTCAACCCGCAGTCAGCCAGTCGATGAGGTCAGCAGAGGAGGTGGAGGAGGATGCTAGTGACGACGAGGTTAGTTGCGCCTTCCTGGACAGAGACGGAGTACTGGAAGCACGTCAACTGCATCCTCAACCACAACTGTGCCTCTGAGCAGAAGTCATGGTGGCTCTTCAGGTCGCATGCGCTCTAAGCTTTGCCTAGCCTGGGCCTTTTTTGAGATCGCAAAGGTTGACCCAACTCATGTTATCTGTAAGATTTGTCACCAAAATCTAAGCAGAGGCCAAAAAATCAATAGTTTGAGTACTTCATGCATGAAACGTCACATGGATATGAAACATAAGTCGCAGTAGGAAGCTCACTGTGCTACAATGCGGCCAAGCAGGTCGAGCCACCACCGTCTGCCCCATTAAGTGCATTCGCGGCCTATTCATCCTCTGTGACTTGTGTTGACAGCAGTCACACATGCTTAAGGACGCAGACCTTCCACCTCTTTACCCGCAACAGCCAGTGTGATTGGCAGGTTGTCAGTTCTTTTGGAAGTGGAAACACCTGCTAGTGTTCAGTGCTCTCCGACATTGAGAGCACCACCTTTTGATGAAGGCAACATAATATCTGCGCCTGCACCTTCCTCACAGACCGACAGTGTTCCGGGGACACCCTACTCAACCCCGTCTCAGCACAGCAGCCAGCCCTCGGTCCCTCAGATGTGGACAAGTAAAAAACCATTTCCTCCTAGCCATGAAAAAGCTAAGGGGTTGAATTTCACCATCTGCAAGCTGTTGGCTGCAGAAATGCTGCCTTTCCACCTGGTGGACACAGAGGATTTTCGAGACCTTATGTCGTTCGCAGTGCCCCAGTACCAGATGCCCAGTCACCACTACTTCTCAAAGAAAGCCGTGCCTGCTTTACACCAGCATGTCGCACACAACATCACCGATTTCCTTGAGAAACTCAGTGTGTGACAGGGTGCATTTCACCACAGACACTTGGACGAGTAGGCATGGACAGGGGCGTTTCATGTCGGTGACTAGGCACTGGGTTACTATGGTGACAGCAGGAGAAGGGGCCGCTGTCAAAGTCTTGCCATCCCCACGAGTTGTGCGTCAATCCTCTGTATGTAGAAGTTCCTACACTGCTTCTGCCTCCTCAACCTCCTCTCGTTCCTCCACCTCCATCCAAAGCTTGTCTGTTATGCCACCCGTGTTCTAACTGTGCAGAAGTAATCCTGCTTACCTCCTTACTATGCTGGCAGCAGGGCTCAACGGCATCAGGCAGTGTTTACGTTGAAATGTCTGGGAAATGTGAGTCACACAGCTGATTAGTTGTGGTCAGCCCTGGAGACCGAGTTTCATCAATGATAGTCTCCACTGAACCTGCAGCCAGGGAAGGCTGTGTGCGACAATGCTGCAAACCTGGGGCGGCCCTTCGCCGGGGCAATGTCACACACGTGCCTTGTATAGCTCACGTCTTGAACCTGGTTGTCCAGCAATTTTTAGCCCACTATCCCAGACTAGATGGCCTTCTGCAGAGGGCATAGTCGCTGTGTGCGCACTTCCGCTGTTCACATCCCGCAGATCAACGACTTGCATCTCTACAGAAGTCGTTCGGCCTGCCAGTTCACTGGCTGAAATGCGATGTGCCGACACAATGGAATTCAACTCTGCACATGTTGCAGCGACTGTGGCAGCACCAACGAGCCTTGGTGCCATACGTTATGACTTATAGCCTGGGTCAACGAGATCCAGAGGTAGGGCAAATCACGCTGCTGGAGTGGTCTCAGATCAAGGACCTATGCACCCTTCTGCACAGTTTTGAGATGGCGATGAAGATGTTTATTGCTGATGATGCCATTACCAGCATGACTATTCTGGTCATTTACATGCTCGAGCCCACTTTAAACAGTATTCGGACTCAGGTGGTGGGACAAGAGGAGGGGGAGGAAGTACAGGAGGAGTGGTATACGGAAGGCATAACAAGATCTCCAAGGTCCATACGGTTGGCAGCACCAAGGCGGCAGGCATGGGAGGGTGGGGAGAGGGATTAACGAGGGCACATGGTAGCAGCCAAACTGTTGAGGAAGGTGCAGGAGCCAAGGAACACATGGAGGATGAACTGGCAATGGGCATGGAAGACTCATCAGATGAGGGAGACCTTGATCACATTTCTGTTGTGAGAGGTTGGGGGAGAGGGCAGAGGAAGGAAACATGATTCTTACCTCGCCGCCACCAACTCAACAAGGACTTGGTCCTCCTGGATGCGCAAGACACATGAGTGCCTTCTTGCTGCACTACCTTCAACATGACCCTCGGATTGTCAAAATTCGAAGTAATGCTGACTACTGGGTTGCCACACTATTAGATCACAGGTACAAAAGTAAATTTGGCGAAATAATTCCTGCCATAGAAAGGGATTAATGCATGCCTGAGTATCAGCAGAGGCTGTTACAGAATCTTAGATCTGCTTTTCCACAAAACACCAGTGGTGCACGCAGTGAATCTCACAGTTCTAACTTACCAACCATGGGACTGTCGAGTCATCACTCAAACCGCAATAGTAACACCGTATATGGTGGTAACAAGCAATTTTGTGGAATCATTTCACCAGTTTTTTAGACCATCCTTTGCAAGGCCAGAGGAGATAAGAAGTCTGACACATAGTCAACGCCTAGAGAGGATGTACAGGAGTATCTCCAAGTGAACATCGATGCCATGACTGTGGAACTTGCTCATTTTGGGCTTCCAATCTGGAAAAATGGCCTGAGCTCGCCACTCATGCCTTGGAGATCTTGTCGTGCCCCGCATCTAGCATTCTCTCTGAACGTGTCTTCAGCACTGCTGGTGGTGTGCTGACAGATAAGCGCACGCGTCTATCCAGTGACAATGTAGACAGACTAACGTTCATCAAGATGAACAAGTCTTGGATCCGCAAGGACTTTTCTACCCCTGTGTCATCCTGGGGAGACTAAAGGCTTGTGGATTTTTGAAAGTGCTGCATGAAAGTCACCAACCATTTTAAGCTTGCAACTCTGGGGCAATTGATGCCACTTAAGTGGTGTCTGTGCCCAAATTTTTGGAAAAATTGAGACTCTTGTTGGAGTCTTCTTGCTGTGATTTACATGATTTTAGAAGAGCACGACATGCCTATGACACGCCCACTGGGACCGTGGGGTACTTGTGCTGGGCCGGTCTCTGGCTAGGATGTTACGGCGGCTTGTGACCCAGTCCGTGGCCCCGGGCGGAGAAGTAAAGGGGTTGAAAGGGAATAAAGGTTGTGGGATTAGTGGAAATGTTCGTGACGCCATCTGTGGTATGCGGCCAAGGAGGGTCACTTCTGCTGGAAGTATCTGGGGTTGATGGTATGGCAGCTAGGATGGTACAGCTCCCCACAGGTGGCGCAGAGCCCCAGGAGGAGATGGGATGATGGGAGTGATGGTAAAGGGAAACACATGACATGAGACAGGTCTCCTTTTCTTTACCTTTACTGATGATGCTGGTAAAGGGTCTCCGGATACTGTTATAGGTGTTACTGAGGCTGGATGGCTTGGAAGCAAGTCAGGACACCTAGTAGCAGAATGAGCGGATGCCTCCTCTGTGCGTTTTCTCTGTAGGGCTTTGCTAGCTTTGACCATGGTTTGACCCTCTGTCTGCTATGATGATAGCCTCTCCCCATGTGGCAGGCAGCTTGGGCGTTCTGGTGCTTCTCACCTTGGCTCTGGCCCTGGCGTGCTGCTGTGCCTGCGTGTTTCTTGGGTACTTGGGGTTTATAATCCCTTGTCCCTTTCTGTGGTCTGTGGCTGGATCTTGTATTCCTTCACCACCTTGGACCCACAGTGTCCGGCTCTCTACGCCGCTCCAAAGGCGAGTTTTCATCAACTCCAGCCTTTGAGCCTTCTCCTGTGTGTCTCACACATGCTGTTTTCTGCGTAGTCACTGCTGAACTCTCTGCTCAACTAGCTAACTCCACCCCCAGGCCAGAACTATATAGGGAAGTTCCTCAAAAACTGAGTCCGAACTCCCCGTTCTGGTCCGAAGGCAGAAGTGGTGTGTGTTGTTCTCCTCTGCTACATAGGAATCCGTATTGCTTCCAAGCTTGATATTATCTCCCCCGAGAGGGATATAATGCCACTGTGGCATCCAGAACCCTGGGGTGCCACACCTATATCTGTGTCTCCTCCTCCTTTTATTCCTCCACCTCTTTACTTTTCGCATGACTATATGTACTTGTCACTTTTCCATGTGTTTGTTGTGTCTTCTGAGTAGTTTGTCAGCTTTTGGACACCTTTAAAGGTGTTTTCTATGTGTTTTCTATGTGTTTGTATGTGTTTGTGTTTGCCTGCCATTGCTTTTAACGGTGTTCGACGAACGTTCGAGGAACGTTCGACGAACAAACCTCCAATTCGACTAATCGAATCGAATCCGAACAATAGGGTGGTGGCTCATCACTAATAAAGTAGTAGTGGTAATGAACAAAACAGATTATGTCTCTGCCATCAATAATATGATGTCTAATACTGAAATGTATATCCCTTTAAAATTGGACACTACTTCTGTCTGTGCCAAGGCATGAAAGTGTATTATTGAAGGTTTTTCACAGGGTTTCTTTACGAAAAAACAGTCTTAATAACAATTTGTGGACAAGCCGACCATTCCCATTCTGCATTCTTTTCCTAAAACGCATAAAAACATTCATCCTCCACATATGTGTCCAATAGTATCCAGAATTGGCTCATTAAAAGAACATTTGGGCGAGTGGCTAGATGTGACCTTGCAACCATTAGTGCGAAGAGTTCCCGGATATCTAAAGGGCTCCAAGGATGTACTTAACATGTTCTACAATGTTAACTGGGATCCACAATAGACCTGGTTGACATGTGATGTAGTTGCTTTGTACACTTGCATTCCACACCGCAAAGCCATTCTTGCAGTCCAATTTCATCTCAGCAAGTATAGTGTATACACTCCTGATTTACAAACTTACATTTTCTCGGTGCTTTCCTTTTTACTTTTTCACAATTATTTTCTGTTTAACAAATAATTTTCTACAAAATAATGGTGTCTCACTGGAAGCAAAATTCTCCCCTTCAGTCGCCAACCTAGTAATGGCTTGGTGAGAAGAACAATTTATTTTTGATATTAATAATCCATTTTTGATTGCATAAAATTGTATTCCAGATACATAGATGATTTACTACTTTTGTGGAACGATGATAGTTCATCTATTTCTTCATTTATGAATTACATCAATGATAACCCATTCAATTTGAAATTCACAAATTGGTTTCATCCGAACACTATTTGTTTTTTAGATTTCGATTTATCTGGTGAACCTTTTAAACCCATTTTCAGTTGCATATACCACAAAGAAACTACAGGTAACACCATACTCCATGCGCACAGGTTTCACCCATTTCACACAATTAAGTCTATTCCGGTGTGTAAAGAGCAAAACGCAATTGTAGTAACATTACATCATACAATACTAAAATAGGATTATTTAAAAAATGTTTGACTAAGAAAATATCCCAATTGAACCAATTTCAAATTGCGGAAACCAAGTCCAGACAGGATCACATCACTCCAGTTTCTAAGTGTCAAAACGTGCACCTTCTCTAGGTAGTTTCCTGTCCCCTAGTTTTTAAATCCTGAACAAAGTTCCCAAACCATTCCATTGGCTATCTACCATAGGCTATTACAAGTGTGGCCAATACACATGCAAAACTTGTTTGCAGTCTGAAATATTTTGGACTTTTTCTTGTTCTAACAATGAAAAAAAACCTTGAAAATTAAGAATGTTTTAACTTTAAAAGTCTTGCACTTGCCTGTCTGCCCAAAACTGACAATGAGAACACATAATGTGTTCGAAATGCGTCCAATTATAACCAATATGTGATGAACGGGCACGCGGTCCGCCACACGGTAGCCCGGGGTATCACGGCTTGTGATCCCTCCGTGCTAAAAAATGTGACGAAAACGCGCACACACACGACGGCTGCTGCCGTCCGACCCAGTAAACTGCAGGGATTTTTAATTATCCCACTTCCACTTAGGAACTTGCAGCTCTCTGGCGCCCCCCTTACCCTCAGGTCAGTCAGGGAACTGCACCTAGGATAATTGGTCGCCAGACAGGTCACTTGGATGTGTGCTGGCTATTGGGCACGCTGCAGTGAGGGAATTATAATTACTCCTGGCTGCAGCCAGGCCGTACCCTTATAAACCCCGCTCCGTCACTGCCAGCGTCACCCAATAGATTAACACTTTACACCCCTTCCTTTTAGCTGCCACCATCCATGTTACCATCTTTTCAGTTAGTCATTAAAAGGTATCAACCACTGAGGACTCTCAAGTCTAAATATTTTTCAATTATAACCAGACACTCTTCCTCCGGTATATCCGGTACTCGGCAGCTTTGCTTTTTTTTAAATTGTTACAAATAAAGAAATTTGATTTTATTCATTGAAGCTGGATTCCTTTTCACCTTCATTCATTATTTCAAGCGTATGGCAGAGATGTGCTTTCATACTTCAATCTCCCAAACATACTAGGAGTTGACAAAAGGATGATCTGAATAGACTTTTCTTACCTCATATAATAGATTTTCTTTTGCATACTTCTGAAGCTGAATTTCAAGGTGAGGACACAGGAGAGATTTTCTTCTGATAACTCTTTCATGAAGGCCATGCCATATTTGTGCAAGTGTCTCTGAACAGTAAAACATGTCTTTTGAAGTCAAACAGAGTTGGTTTTGGTCAGTTCTGGATTGGTCCACTGGAGGTTCTGATTTGCCTCTCTAACAGCGCAGCTCTCACTGAAATTTTTCTTGGTCTTCCTCAATTTATCTTGATCTTTATCAGAGGTAACTCCACTGTTCTGTTTACTGCTGTTTCTTAATTACAATTCGAACTGAGGACAGGGCAACTTAGAAATGCTATGCCATATTATTATAGCCTTATCCTGCTTTGTGGATCTCTACCATTGTCATTTTCAGATTGTTAGGAACCTTGCTTAAAAGAACCCATTGCTTCTGCTTTTTGGCATAATGTTAGAGGATGCTGAGTTTTTATAAAGCTGTGAAATTTCCATGACTTGGCCATTCCTAACGATGACAGTGAGCAACCATATCCCAAACTTTTGCAATGGCCCATTTTCCTTTTTGTAATTTTTAGCATAAAAAAATGGCAATAATTTTTTTTTGCCTAAAGTACAAAGGAATTGTGTCATTTTGAACTTTCGTCCTTTTAGAGATCATTTAATCTTCAACTTGCTTAGCTGTCCACAATAACAGTCATTTTGACCAGGGGTAACCAAACTTTTACATGCCACTGTATGTCCAGATATAATGTACTACTGAGTGCATGGAGAGTGTGGGAACAGTTGATAGAAAAGACCAGATTCTGAGAAAAATGTAGAACTGAGAAAAATCAGATTATAAAGACGATATGATAACTCTGCCTAAAATATGTGATTTTAGGACATATATAAATTGTGACTACTGGAAACTAACCAAATTGTCAGGAAAAGTGCATTCCAGAGAACTGGTACAGCATGAGAAAATACTTAGGAATGAGAGTGGGAAGTTTGGATTATGTAGGATGTTAGTCTTAAATCAGTAGAATTAGGGAATGTAGGATGGTACAGAACTGTGGAGAGTTTTGTGGCTGAGACTAATACATTTATGTTGTATTCTTTAGTTGGTGGACAACCGGTGGAATGACTGGGATAGGGTGAAGGCATCAGTGTTGCAGCTGGGCAGAAATATTAGCCTGATTGTTGCATTCAGGATAGATTAGAGATGGTAGAGTTTAGTGAGAGGAATACTGATTAATAGTGAATTGCAAGTAATAATAAAAGTGACAGTACAAATTTTACAAGTTTAAAAAGCAAAGAAAAGGTCATATTCTCTAGATCTTTTTTGAATGCAGATGGTATGGGCAAGTGAGTGATTGGATATAGGCAATGAAGGCAAGATCTGAGTCAAACATAACACCAAGACAGCTTGACAGCTCTGAACAATCCACCCACGGAAATGAAATTTCAGGTTTAAGCAGGGAAGTAGAGGGACAAATCACATGGAGTTCAGTTTCTTGAAGATTTAGTTTCAAATATAGTGAGGACATGATATTAGAGACAGTAGACCGACAGTACTGTGGAGGCGATGTAAGGAAAAATGTGCATCATCAGCATAGAGATGGTATTGAAAGCAAAATCTGCTCATGATTTGTCCTATTGGGGCAGTATCAAGAGAAAAAATGAGGGGATTTAGAAATGAACTTTGAGGAACCACAAAACTAAGGGGAAAAAATGAGGACGTAGACCGAGCAAAAGATACACTGAAGGAGTAGTCAGAAAAGTAGGAGGAAATTAAAGAGACAGCAATATCCTGGAGTCTGATAGAATGGAGCATAGTGATAGAATGGAGCATAGTGATGAGGATTTAGTATCCAACATTGTCAAATGTTGCAGAAATATCCAGAAAAATAAAAATAAAGTAGTGTCTGTTATGTTTAGTTTTAGTTAGTTTTAGTTTAGAACCTGTAGTAATGGTAAAAAAGAAAAAAGAAAAAAGAAAAAGATAAATTTATAAATAAGAATATGTGAATTTAGATTTTAATTTAATGTATTTTTGTACGTATTAGATGTTATTATATATGCTTAGATTATGTTCCCCTATTCCCTTATTTGTGGTGTCGGTATTGTATAGTACCGTCCTTATGGTCTTGAGCTGATCAATTTGAACAACCTTTATTGTTTAATTTTTCCCTTTTATATTTCCCTTTTTTTTTTTTTTTTTATTTCTTTTTTATTCTATTTTGTTGCACTCATTCCTTCACTTGTAATAACTTCACTTCACATATTCCCTTATCTTTACTTTTATCATCAGCACTTACAAGCTTTCTGATTGGTTTTCCTCCTCTGGCAGAGCGCATGCGCGGGTTGTCGCGCACCGGGGATTTCCCGATCCGCCCATCAGTTGCGTCATTTTTTCTCTGCTGCCTAGCAGCGAAGGGAGGATGTACGCTCCACGGGCGCTGAAGGAAGTCCCCTAGTGGTGTGACGTAGCCTGCGCATGCGCTATACCACTGCCTATTGGGGATGTAACCTTGCTTCCGATTGGTCATGGATAAGCGCTTTGAATTCATTCTGATTAATACCTCCATCACCATTGGTTCAAACATTTTGTTGTTTCCTTGGTGATGGTGACGTAGGGTGCGCATTGGGCAATTGATTGGTTGCCAACCTCCATGCTTCACTACACCCGGAAGCTTGCTGACCTCCATGCTCCACTGACACCTGGAAGCTTAGTACACGTCACTGCATTAATTATTACGGCTTTCACCTGTTATCGGCACTATTTAGGGGGCATAGATCTGACCTTAGCCACGCCTCCTGATGAAGAAACGGCGAAACGCGCGTTGGGGCGGCAGGCTGCGGTCAGGACTTTCTCCCACATGTAAATTTAATAGGTACAATTTTACCGCTTGATTTTACTCTTATGCACTTTCACATTGGTATCAATTAATTGATTATTGCTGCTATTTTTGCGTTTCACGAGATACACGTACACTGGACCTTTTATATAGGGCCCTTTTATTCCATTTGATATATGATGTGGTTTAGTGTGCTTCATAGTGTGTTACATGGTGGGGAAAAATTGTCCTTTCCTCATGACCTGTTCTTGTGATACTCTGCATAAATTTTTTACTGTTGGTATTTATAATAAAACATTTTTTGTATAAATAGCTCTGATTCTGGCCTCATATGTGGGGAGGGATATATGTTTCATTCCTGTAGTAATGGTAGTTTCAGTATTGTGTACTGTAAAGTGTGGAAACCAGATTGTAAAGGTTCAAGAAAAACATTATCTGAAAGATCATGAATTAGAGAGAGTGGACCAAGTTTACAAGAGATTACAAATGAAGGTGAGATAAGAGACAATTCTATAATTATCAGAGCTGGTAACGGTCAGGAGACTTTGTTTAATAATGTGCTTATGGCAGGAGGTTTGCAAGAGAAAAGATAGGTACCAGAAAAAAAGAGTACGTATATACTCGAGTATAAAGCCGACCCGAGTATAAGCCGACCCCCTAATTTTGCCACAAAAAACTGGGAAAACTTATCGGCTCGAGTATAAGCCTAGGGTGGAAAATGAGATTATGCCCCATATGCTGCCCCATGTATTATGCCCCACAAGTTGCTCCATGTATTGTGCCCCATATGCTGCACCATGTATTATGCCCCACAAGATGCTCCATAGATTGTGCCCCATATGCTGCCCATGTATTGTGCCCCATAGATGCTCCATAGATTGTGCCCCATAGATGCTCCATAGATTGTGCCCCCATAGATGCTCCATAGATTGTGCCCCCATAGATGCTTCTTAGATTATGCCCCCATAGATGATCCATAGATTATGCCCCCATAAATTATGCCCCATAGATGCTCCATAGATTGTGCCCCCATAGATTATGCCCCATAGTTGCTCCATAGATTGTGCCCCCATAGATTATGACCCCATAGATGCTCCATGTATTATGCCCCATAGATGCTCCACAGATTATGCCCCATAGATGCCCTATGTATTATGCCCCCATAGATGCCCCATGTATTATGCCCCATAGATGCTCCATAGATTATGCCCCCATAGATGCCCCATGTATTATGCCCCCATAGATGCTCCATAGATTATGCCCCCATAGATGCTCCATAGATTATGCCCCCATAGATTATGCCCCTATAGATGCTCCATAGATTAGGACCCCATAGATGCTCCATAGTATAGGCCCTTATGCTGCCGCAGCTGCTGCAACAAACAAAAATAAAGACATACTCATCTCTCGTCGCTGGGAGCCAGGTGCTGGTGTCACCGCTCGCTCAGGGCCCCAGCACCTGCAATATTTACCCGTCCTCGGTCCACCGCTGAGCGCCGCTGTCTTCCGGGTCCTCCAGTAGTGAATGATCAAGCAGAGGGCACGGCTCGCAGTAGCCACGTCATCGTTCCCTCTGCCTGATCATAACAGCAAGAGGACCCGTGTACACAGCGGTGAGCAGCGGTGAACGGGACAGGTAAATATCGCTTATACTCACCCTTCTGCCGGTGTCATGGGTGTATCGCCACGAGGATCGTCGCGATTACACACTCTGACTTCTCACAGCTGAGTTGCTGTTTCTTTGTGTTTGGTAATGAGGGAGTTAATTTTACCTAGCTCTTTGCTAAGACTAGGTCCAGCCTCGCCCGGCTGCTTTTGATTATGTTCTAATTAGATTCCTTCATATACCTGCCAGTCTGCTTGTTAGATGCCGGTGAAAGCATTCATGTAGTCTAGCAGACTGGATCGGTTCTGAGAATACTTAAGCTAAGAGCTCCTTAGTTGTTTTTACTCTTATAGCTTATAGTTTATCTCTGAGACCTTAGGTGTTCCTACTGTGTGTGAGTGTTGTATGTAAGACTTTATTTACTTTATTTCTTGTCTTTCTTGTATGTCTTTCTGTTCATTAACCGTTACCTGTTCATTCCCTTTGGTGGTAATCAGGGTCCTTCTTAGGACTAGATTACAGTTGGCAGGGATTGATAGGAGACAGGGTTTACGCTGGTGGCCTGGACCTCTGTACCTTTAACAGTACCTCCAGGTAGAGGGATTAGTTAGGACCCCAGTTTAGGGTCAGCATAGACCCCGGTCACCCTCTAGCCGGAGACAGCATATAACGGATTCCGTATTGACCCACTGGACATTCTGTCAGGTAATTCTATGTTATCATATATCTATGCGCATGTTATATAGTATGTTGCCCTTTTGATATAGATTACTGTCATCACATACACATATTATATATAATATATATATATATATATATATATATCTGCTATACAGCGTGACATTTTCACCGGCCCTACTAAAGATTCTCCCCAGCTGTCATGGATCCAGTAGCCCAGCTGGCCCGGCAGTTGCAGGGTTGTCCATGGAGTTGGCAGACATTAAGTCCAAGGTTTTGTCCCCCCCGAGCAAACCAGATCTGAACCTAAGGTTGCTCTCCCGGACAGGTTCACTGGTGGGCGGGACAAATTTTTTACTTTCCGGGAGGCATGTAAATTGTACTTTCGGCTGCGGCCTCGGTCATCTGGGAGTGAAGAGCAGAGGGTGGGAATTGTTATCTCGCTCTTACAAGGGGACCCTCAATCTTGGGCGTTCTCTATTCCTCCAGGCTCCCCAGATCTCCAGTCAGTGGATCGATTTTTTACTGCCCTGGGTCTGGTATATGATGATCCGGATCGAGTTTCCCTTGCTGAAACAAAGTTACGTAAAATACGGCAAGGAAATCGTCCAGCGGAGGAATATTCTTCTGAGTTCCGTAGATGGGCAACAGATACTCAGTGGAATGACCCAGCTCTTAGGAGCCAGTTTTGTCAAGGGTTGTCTGACAAATTAAAAGATGTGTTGGCTCAGTATGATTCTCCTCCATCACTGGAGGCTGCTATGGCCCTCGCTATTCGCATTGATAGACGAATTCGGGGAAGACGCGAGGTAACTCCGCCTCCCGTGATGACTCCACCTACTACTAAAGTCCCTTATACTGAGGTTCCCCTGGTCTGTTCTGAGGAACCCATGCAGTTGGGAGGGACATCTTTTTGTAGGAGGGAATCGGCGGTGCACCGCAAGACTAGAAGGTGTTTCTTTTGCGGGAGAGAGGGACATTTTGTTGGGGGTGTCCATCCCGGGCCTCTTTGAGCAAAGGAGTTAACCTGGGAGTGTGTATTTCGTCCCCAAATCCCTCTCAGTTTCTCGTGCCTGCGGAGGTGGTGATTGGTACTAGAACTGAGAGGATTTCTGTTTTTCTTGATAGTGGGTCCGGGGCTAATCTGGTGGACGCTCGGTTTGCCCAGGTGCATGGTATGCAACTGAGTGTATTGGCCAAACCGGTCCCTATAGTATCTATTGATTCTAGACCTCTCGGTCAAGGTAGCTTGGTACAAGCTGTTCATAACATAGATCTTCGAGTAGGGGCAATACATAAAGAGCAATTGTCTTGTTATGTGTTGGAGGGTCTACCCACTCCTATTGTGTTGGGACTTCCTTGGTTGGCTAAACATAACCCAGTGATTGATTGGCAATCCGGAAAGATAAGCCAGTGGGGTGAATTTTGCAGGAATAACTGCATGAGCACGGTCATCGGTGCGGTTGTGCCTAGGACTTTGTCTCCTTTTCTGGAGGACTTTGGGGAGATGTTCTCAGAGGAGGGGTGTAAAGAGTTACCTCCTCATCGCGCATATGACTGCTCAATAAAGTTGCTTCCTGATGCCTTATCTCGTACTTTCCCAAGGGCCGGGAAGACGGATGATCCGGTTCCTATTCCTCAGGAGGGAGTTGTAGTGTCAGCTGTATGCTCTGAGCTTGAGGGGGAGGTATTGGGGGCTCAGGGGGACGCCCTGGGGGACTTCCAGGGAGACTGATAGTTCCAGATTGGTTAAGACTGAAGGTTACGGGGAACCGTTACAAACGGATGGCTGATAGGGGGAGAGTTTCTGGTCTAGATCTGAAGGTGAACGATCTGGTTTGGTTGTCTACCAGGAATATAAAACTTAAAGTTTCCTCCTGGAGGTTGGGTCCCAGATTCATCGGGCCGTACAGGATCAGTTCCATAATTAATCCTGTGGCATTTCGTCTGGACCTCCCTCCTACGTTTAAAATTCATAATGTGTTTCACAAGTCATTACTTAAAAAGTATGTGGCACCAGTCATACCGTCACCTCTACCTCCTCCTTCAGTGGTGGTCAATGATAACGTGGAATTTCATGGGTCGAAAATCATTGACTCACGTCTCAGTCGCCGATCCCTTCAGTACTTGGTTCATTGGAGGGGGTATGGTCCTGCGGAGAGGACGTGGGTCCCTGCGTCTGATGTTAACGCAGATCGATTGGTTCGGACCTTTCACACAACTCACCCGGGCAGACCTGGCCCTGAGGGTCCGGAGTCCCCTCGTAGAGGGGGGGTACTGTCATGGGTGTATCGCCACGAGGATCGTCGCGATTACACACTCTGACTTCTCACAGCTGAGTTGCTGTTTCTTTGTGTTTGGTAATGAGGGAGTTAATTTTACCTAGCTCTTTGCTAAGACTAGGTCCAGCCTCGCCCGGCTGCTTTTGATTATGTTCTAATTAGATTCCTTCATATACCTGCCAGTCTGCTTGTTAGATGCCGGTGAAAGCATTCATGTAGTCTAGCAGACTGGATCGGTTCTGAGAATACTTAAGCTAAGAGCTCCTTAGTTGTTTTTACTCTTATAGCTTATAGTTTATCTCTGAGACCTTAGGTGTTCCTACTGTGTGTGAGTGTTGTATGTAAGACTTTATTTACTTTATTTCTTGTCTTTCTTGTATGTCTTTCTGTTCATTAACCGTTACCTGTTCATTCCCTTTGGTGGTAATCAGGGTCCTTCTTAGGACTAGATTACAGTTGGCAGGGATTGATAGGAGACAGGGTTTACGCTGGTGGCCTGGACCTCTGTACCTTTAACAGTACCTCCAGGTAGAGGGATTAGTTAGGACCCCAGTTTAGGGTCAGCATAGACCCCGGTCACCCTCTAGCCGGAGACAGCGTATAACGGATTCCGTATTGACCCACTGGACATTCTGTCAGGTAATTCTATGTTATCATATATCTATGCGCATGTTATATAGTATGTTGCCCTTTTGATATAGATTACTGTCATCACATACATATATATATATAATATATATATATCTGCTATACAGCGTGACAGCCGGCGCGTCTCTGCTCTTCTCCCGCGGTCTCCGGCGCCAGTGTTCAACGGTCACGTGGTACTGCTCATTAAAGTTATGAATACGTGCATATTCATGACTTTAGTGAGCGGTACCACTGATGGCTGAACACAGGCACCAGAGACTATGGGAGAAGAGCAGGGGCTGCAGAGACGCGCCAGCAGGAGGGTGAGTATATAGCACAGCTGCACTCCGCCGACCCCTTGTAAATGACTCGAGTATAAGCTGAGAGGGGGACTTTCAGCCCTAAAAAATGGGCTGAAAATCTCTGCTTATACTCGAGTATATACGGTAGTTACATATTTTAGTTAGGTGGGTAGTGATGGACAGGAAGTTAAACTGGTCGAAGTGTGAAGCAATAGGATCACTTGTGCTTATAGTATGATCAGAAGAAGTTATGAGAATGGCAACCTTTTCTGTGATTGGTTCAAAGATGGAAGAACTGGATGAAGTGTGTGATGGAACAGAATTTATTCTATTTGGGATTTGGGATATTATTTAATTTGGATATTGTCAATTTTTCTTTAACATAAGTAACTGGATTATCAGCACAGAGGTTAGTGCTAAGGACCAGCACATTAGTGCAAAGGAGTGAGTGGAAAGTGTCAAAGAGTCATTTTGGATTATTGGTTATGAGGGTGTAGAAGTTTTTTGACAAGATGTGGATCAGAGCAATACGTTTTGAATATAAACACATGACTCCAGTTCACTGTCAAATTGTAAATTATTTTTAAACCCTCTATGTGTAAGGTCAAAAGGATTGGCTTCTTTTTTTTATTAATTATTAAACAATACTATGGTTTGCAGCAGAACAGTTGGTTAACCCGAAAATCCATGTAGCCAATTCTAATGCATTTTTTTCAGTCAAAACAACGATCTACCTGTAAAATCAGGTGTTTGTTTGCTATCGATAAAAATACCACAACAGCTGCAACACAACCACTTTGTCTTATTTTACCTAAAAACCATGTCGCTTTTTAAAGGCCAGAGATTTCTTGCAATTTTACATTCTAAGAAGATTAAAATTTTCACTTTCAGTAGTTAACCTGTGGGGTACATGAAATTTAACCTAATCACGCTGTTTCATGGTCCAACCTCTACATATTTTCAATAATTGGCCTTAGTTATCAAAACTGACTATTACTAAATCTGGCCTTTTGCTGTCCACACCAACTTCTCAAAATTCAGATCTCGGTTTTCGAAAAATGAAAGCTGCGTTAGAGTTGGTTTCTATGGCCAATGAGATCAACGACAGCCTTGATAAAGGAGGCCGCTAGGCACAGTGTCACAAAGAAAATAACACAGTGGTGACACATGCGACGACAGTAGAACTCTAGGTCATGTAGCACTTTTTTAAACACAGGTGTTCTGAACAACCTTTTCTAGTTTAGGTATAAATTGTTCTCAAAATGTATCATGTTATGCTTTTTAAATGTTCTAAATAAAAATGTAAATTACTTAAATAAAAATATCTTTACTATTTGTTAAATGCAGATGGTAAATATGCATGTGTAAGTGAAAGAAGCTGTCACTCTCAAGCAAAATAAAATTTCTCTCTGGTTGTCTGGAAATCTTCATAAAGAAACATGAAAACTGAAATGAAGGAAGAATGCCTTCTCAGTAAGTAAGTCTGTCTTATCTGCAATGTAGTGATTTTTTCCCTCCGGTGTCAATGACAAAGGTAATCCATCATGTCATCAAGCACAGTGACGGATGTACCCCACACCTCATCTTTGTTTGTCTGCACAGAGGGCCATGTAGGAAGCCAGGAGGCAAGTAACACTTAACCCCTCAAGCATCATGTTCCTGCTGTGCTTTAGACAGTCTGTCATATGTGAAAGGTGAGAAGGATGAGTGTAAGTTTGCATTAATCTATATAAAGAAGCTACAACTACCATCATTTAGCCCCATACTATAAAGTCTGTGGATCCCAATTACTGTTGGGTGATACTTGAAAAAGTTGAAAAATCAGTTAACTCCATAAATGTAAATGGAGAAAAATCCAGTAGGTTCAATATGTTACATTTTACTAGCAGCTTGTCTTTAATAGACTACTCAGGGAAATGGAAGATAACTGTTAACTTTCCCTTGCCAGCCTGCACTCAATTAGAGGAGAATTGATTCATAATCAATCAGCTTGACAGATCCCCAAAACTCAGAGACTTGCTGTTAATCAATAAAAGTCAATGAATGTAAATGCAAATTGAGCAATAATATGGAACATTACGTGCCATTGATCAAAGTGTGAGATCCATTCTCCCAAACACTGTATGTTTTGATAAATGCTATAGTAATTCAAGTAGTCTTGTTGCAAAGCCTACTGAGACAGATGAACAATGATTCTTAATTGCTGTCAGTGTCTTTGTAATGGATATATCATGGCTAGCACCTCCTAATGCCATTCTCACCTACATAATGAAATAGCCAAGTAGGAATCAAGCAAAACAAACCTAAAAAAACACTAAAAAACCTAAAAAAAACACTTTTTTCCTGTCTAATTAGCATCTATAATTTCTTACTGAACAATATTTTTACATAGAAGTATACATATATTTAGTCACTGTTTATGTTTATATGTTGTGCTTTTATATGACAGTGTGTCTTGGACTATATGTATATGGGGTATATATTGGAAATTGCACCCTTATGCCTAACTTATAGAGTTCTATTGGCATATTTCAGAAGAGTGCTTGCTGTTGTGTCTGTATTGGAAAGCCAATGGCAAACAAAGCCAATGCATTATTATCATCATGCAACTGTATACATCTGGGGTATACAATCGGCAGCAAAAGTTTCATTTGATTGTGCCACACATTTTGTGACCTTATCTTAGCCTATAAATAATTACTAATTTCAATCTTGCTACATATATAAATAGAATCTTTACTGTCCCCATTGCTGCCTACTTTTAGTTTATCAAAAATAAGTTTTATGGCAGATAACGTCAGTCATGTTATTGCTGACATTGACGTCATTGATGTGTAACACGTACCACTTAACTACATGAGACCTAGTCAGTGCCTGAAGATCCAGATTATAAAAGAGATCAAAGAGAAGATGCATCAAGAGACCAATCAGAAGTGAGTAGATGACTGAGTGGCTAGCTGGGGCAGCATGACAGGTGAGAGGTGAGTCTAGGACAGGTGGGCATAGTCATTTTTTTACATTTTTTACTTCTCAGCTATCAAATACTCAAAATTTGGGATTCTGGTTAAACAGATTTTTTTTGAGATGTTCATAATGAATTCATTACCAATGAATATGCTCATTTTTTTATTTTAACTCTCATTGGGCTGTTTTTTCTCTTACTAGCTTATCCAGAGAAATTCTCCCCATTGTTTTCTTATTGTGAATGACATCCAAAAAAAAGCTCATCTTCTTTATGATTGATGTTGATTGAGAAATATTATTTACTTCATGTATCATACAGACCAAAACTTTCAATTGAATTTATAGCACATATGCATTCTTTTTTATTAGATCATTTTTTTAACATCTTGTGTCTTAGAATGCCTACCTACAGCATTACTGTCTCCAGTTCTGACACTGATCCAACACATCAAACACAGGAATCATTCATACATTGTTTTCAAATGGTAACTCCTTTTAAAAAGTAGCCATTGTTTTATTTGTTTATTTTTGCATAAATCAGTTGTAGGCTTGGATAGATATTTTGCTACAAGTTCTCCAGAAATGACAATTACAGCTCTCCATTGACCTTTATGAGCACCAACTATCATCTCCTATTCATCTTAGTAATAGGAAAATCTGTACTCACTGAAGTCGCTGAAAACATATTTTACCTGTGAATTGTGAATAATGACAATGAGCAATCAGTCAAGCAAGAGAAAGAAGTATAATTCTAATAAAATATTGCAAACTTGGTTATTTTCATGTGTACTATTGATTTATGAATTAAAAAAAACACTTAAAACCATAGTTACTCTTTTGAATGCAGCAGATCCCTTGCTTCCTTTTGCCTCTGCTGATGTAGTACAGATAAAGGCAGCATTTTAGAATTTAAAGTGCAAGTCACAGGATGCATGATCCAAAATTTTATGTAAAATGTTACATATAAAAGCTTTAACTCAAACCGCAAAAAACAAGTCTCCGCTCAAGTCTGTCATCTGTTATTGTAATTATTTGAAATATAGGGGATTCCATGTTACTAGTAGTTCAAAGGCTCCGGAAAAGTGCTATAGCTCACCCCTCCCCCTAAAAAAGAAATATAGTAAAAAATGTGCTCCGAAATCCAAGTGTCCCTCTTGCTTTTGAGCCTCACAGTGTGCCTAAACAACATTACCATCCACATTTTTAGCTGTGAGATGAAAGCCTGCTTAATTTGCGGGGTGCATTTGTCTAGAAGCAAGAGTTGAGTACAAAGTACTGTATATGGATAAAATTGTCATGCACGCAGGTGGTGCACTTGGTTCATGGACCCACTGTGCCACAAACCGGACTTACCCTGGAGGGTCGCAACTAAGTAGCTATTTTGGTGTTCACAGAAGCCTCTAGTGGTAAGTTCAGACTGTGTGCCAGGTAGCTGCCAGATGCCACTCCAGGGCGGGTCCAGCAGTAGCAGCTGCCGCCAAGGGTCTAAGTTGTTTGCTCAGATTCCTAGACAGGACAAAAAAGGCCACCTGGGAAAGGTTCAAACCGTGTAGTCACCAGATAGCAGACGGCATGGCAACTGTGACAGGATCGACACACTGGTCTCAAGAAACAGTTCAGGTTTAAAGGTATGGACACCATTGAAGCAGACATGAGAACAAGGACCAATTATACTGGACTAATGGGACACAGGATACAGGACACAGGAAACATTAACAGACTAAGTACAGTGGACCAGGCAATATAGATTTGCACACACTAAACCACCTAACAGAAACTATAGGGGTTTCACAGGTGAATCGCTAGGGGAGAGGGAGTCTTTATACACGATGCCTGCAAGCTATTGGCAGGGAACCATCTTCCCGGTGTATTACATTATACTAAATGCCTTTCAGCAACAAGCTGAGGGAATTTATTCCATCAGACGTACAATTCCGTCCATGTGACCCTGGACCTAATTCCCATGGACGGAATAGTACGTCATGGGTGATCAGCTGCGCTCCCGGGGGGAAGGGAAGCTGATCGCGGCCGGGTGTCAGCTGTTTATCACAGCTGACACCCAGCACTATGTGTCAGGAGCGGTCACGGTCACTGAGAGCAGGCGCTGAGGAAGCCTGCAGCGATGCCAGAGCGATCGCTGGTGTGACAGAGTGCTGTGCACACTGTCACACCAGCGATCTGATAAAATACTGTGATGTCCCATCCTGGGACAAAGTAAAAAAGTAAAAAAAATAAAAATAAAAAGTGGTAAAAAAAATCATAAAAAAAAAAAAATATTCCCCAATAAATTCATTTTTTCCTGTAAATAAAAAAACAAAACAATAAAAGTACACATATTTGGTATTGCCGCTTCCGTAACGACCCCCCCTATAAAACTGTCCCACTAGTTAACCCCTTTAGTGAACCCTTAAAAAAATACTAAGCAAAAATCAATGCTTTATCATCATACCGCCGAACAAAAAGTGGAATAACACGCGATCAAAAAGACCGATATAAACAAACATGGTACCGCTGAAAACGTCATCTTGTCCCGCAAAAAACGAGCCATCATACAGCATCATCAGTGAAAAAATAAAAAAGTTATAGCTCGCAGAATAAAGCGGTGCAAAAATAATAATTTTTTATATAAAATTGTTTTTATTCTATAAAAGCGCCAAAACATAAAAAAAATGATATAAATGAGGTATCGCTGTAATCGTACTAACCCGAAGAATAAAACTGCTATATCAATTTTACCACACGCGGAACGGTATAAACGCCTCCCCCAAAAGAAATTCATAAATTGCTGATTTTTGTTCATTCTAACCTCCCAAAAATCGAAATAAAAAGCGATCAAAAAATGTCACATGCTCAAAAATGGTACCAATAAAAACGTCAACTCGTACCACAAAAAATAAGACCTCACATGACTCTGTGGGCCAAAATATGCAAAAATTATAGCTCTCAAAATGTGGTGTTGCAAAAAACTATTTTTTGCAATAAAAAGCGTCTTTTAACGTGACAGCTGCCAATCATAAAAACCCGCTATAAATAGTAAATCAAACCCCCCTTTATCACCCCCTTAGTTAGGGAAAAATAATAAAATTAAAAAAATGTATTTATTTCTATTTTCCCGTTAGGGTTAGGGTTGCGGCTAAAGTTAGGGTTAGGGTTGGCGCTAACGTTAGGGTTAGGGTTGGGATTACGGTTAGGGGTGTGTTAGGGTTAGGTTTGTGGTTAGGGTTGCGACTAGGGTTAGGGGTGTGTTCGGGTTAGGGTTGGAGTTAGAATTGGGGGGTTTCTGCTGTTTAGGCACATCAGGGGCTCTCCAAATGTGACATGGCGTCTGATCTCAATTCCAGCCAATTCTGCGTTGAAAAAGTCAAACGGTGCTCCTTCACTTCTGAGCTCTGCCATGCGCCCAAACAGTAGTTTACCCCCGCATATGGGGTATCAGCGTACTCTGGACCACAAGAGTTATTGTGCAATTTGTCCTATTTCTTCTGTTACTCTTGGGAAAATAAAAAACTGGGGGTGACAAAATAATTTATGTAAAAAAAAAATGATTTTTTTGTTTTGACGGCTGTATGTTATAAAACTTCTGTGAAGCACTTGGGGCTTCATAGCGCTCACCACACTTCTAGATAAGTTCCTTGTGGGGTCTATTTTCCAAAATGGGGTCACTTGTGGGGGGTTTCCACTGTTTAGGCGCATCAGGGGCTCTCCAAATGCGACATGACGCCCCCAGACCATTCCATCAAAGTCTGCAATCCAAAACGTCACTACTTCCCTTCCGAGCCCAGACGTGCATCCATACAGTTTTTTCTCCCACATATTGGGTATCAGCGTACTCAGGACAAATGGATAACAAATTTTGGGGTCCAATTTCTCCTGTTACCCTTGTGAAAATAAAATATTGGGGGCGAAAAAATCATTTTTGTAAAAAAAAAAGGATTTTTTATTTTTACGGCTGTACGTTATAAACTTCTGTGAAGCACTTTGGGGTTCAAAGTGCTCACCACACATCTAGATAAGTTCCTTGTGGGGTCTATTTCAAAATGGGGTCACTTGTGGGGGGTTTCCACTGTTTAGGCGCATCAGGGGCTCTCCAAATGCGACATGACTCCCCCAGACCATTCCTTCAAAGTCTGCAATCCAAAACGTCACTACTTCCCTTCCGAGCCCCGACGTGCGCCCATACAGTAGTTTACTCCCACATATTGGGTATCAGCATACTCAGGACAAATTGGACAACTTTTGGGGTCCAATTTCTCCTGTTACCCTTGTGAAAATAAAATATTGGGGGCGAAAAAATCATTTTTGTAAAAAAAAAAAAGAGATTTTTTATTTTACGGCTGTACGTTATAAACTTCTGTGAAGCACTTTGGGGTTCAAAGTGCTCACCACTCATCTAGATAAGTTCCTTGAGGGGTCTAGTTTCCAAAATGGTGTCATTTGTGGGGGTTTCGACTGTTTAGGCAGATCAGGAGCTCTCCAAACAAGACATGGCATCCAGCCAATTCTGCGTTGAAAAAGTCAAACGGCGCTCCTTCCCATCCAAACTCTGCCATGCACCCAAACAGTGGTTTACCCCCACATATGGGGTATCAGCGTACTCAGGACAAATTGCACAATAACTTTTGGAGTCTTGTTACCCTTGGGAAAATAAAAATTGGGGTGAAAAGATCAATTTTGTGGAAGAAATATGATTTTTTAATTTTACGGCTCTACGTTATAAACTTGTGTGAAGCACTTGGGGGTTCAAATTGCTCACCAAAGATCTAGATAAGTTCCTTAGGGGGTCTAGCTTCCAAAATGGGGTCATTTGTGGTGGGTTTCCACTGTTTAGGCTCATCTGGGGCACTACAAACGGAAAATGACCCCCATCAATGTTTGCATTCCAAAACGTTACTGCTTCCTTTCCAAGCCCTGCCGTGTGCCCAAACAGTTCCCCCCCCCACATATGGGGTATCAGCGTACTCAGGACAAATTGGACAACAACTTTTGGGGTTCAATTTCCTTGGGAAAAATCAAAAATTTGGGACTAAAAAATCATTTTTGTGGAAAATTGTTTTTTTTTTTTTCACACCCAGGCATTATAAACTTTTGTGAAACACTTTGGGGTTCAAAGTACTCACAACAGATCTAGATAAGTTCCTTAGGGGGTCTAGTTTCCAAAATGGTGTCACTTGTGGGGGGTTTCCACTGTTTAGGTGTATCAGGGGCTCTCCAAACACGACATGGCGTCCAATCTCAACTCCAGCCAATTTTAGTTTGGAAAAGTCAAACGGTGCTCCTTCCCTTACGAGCTCTGCCGTGTGCCCAAACAGTGGTTTTCCCCCACATATGGGGTATTGGCGTACTCAGGAGAAATTGCACAACATCTTTATATTTTTCTCCTTTTACCCTTGTGAAAATGAAAAAAAATTGTAAAAGATCATTTTTGTGGCTAAAAAGTTAAATATTAATTTTTTCCTTCCACGTTGCTTCAGCTCCTGTGAAGCACCTGAAGGGTTATTAAACTTCTTGAATGTGGTTTTGAGTACCTTGAGGGGTACAGTTTGTAGAATGGTGTCACTTTTGGGTATTTTCTGCTATATAGACCCATCAAAGTGACTTCAAATGTGAGGTGGTCCCTAAAAAAATGGCTTTGTAAATTTTGTTGTAAAAATGAGAAATCACTGGTCAACTTTTAACCCTTATAATTTCCTAACAAAAAAAAATTTTGGTTCCAAAATTGTGCTGATGTAAAGTAGACATGTGGGAAATGTTATTTCTTAACTATTTTGTGTGACATATTTCTCTGTTTTAAGGAAAAAAAATTCAAAGTTTGAAAATTGCAAAATTTTCAAAATTTTTGCCATATTTGCGTTTTTTTTCAAAAATAAACGCAAATTATATCGAAGAAATTTTACCACTAACGTGAAGTACAATATGTCACGAGAAAACAGCCTCAGAATCGCGAAGATCCGTTGAAGCGTTCCAGAGTTATAACCTCATAAAAAGATAGTGGTCAGAATTGTAAAAATTGGCCCGATCATTAACGTGCAAACCACCCTTGGGGGTGAAGGGGTTAAGAACAGGGGAGCTTGATTACTAGGCTGGCCAGCAGGAGACAAAGCACACCGAGAACCATGTCGAGATGTTGAGTAAACTGGCGTCCCTGCATGGAGAGGGAAGGGAATACCATGCAGGGGTGTCGGCAATAGCATTACATTACCCCCTTTACACACCGTCTTCGACAAGCTCCTGATGACTCCTTGAAGAGAAGATTAAGCCAGATACCTCCTCCTCTCATCAGGACCATATTCTCTTGAAGCCACTGGAAGAAAGGTTACATCTCCCATCTTCTTCTTGGCCAGGATGCCTCTTACCAACTGGACATCCTTGGAGCAGAACAGAACAGATTTGGAACTAAGGAGCTTAACTTGCTGGGTCTGTTTTAGTCCGACAGCATTAGCTGTCCCCTAGGAAGAAATGAAGATGTCCTCCAGGTCAGTGGACAGTAGAAATTCAGAATATGCCTCTTCCTTGAAATTGTCATCCTGTGAGCACCTGGTACTATAAAATACCTTCACAGGGTCAATCTCCACATTGGTCTTGCCGAGGATACGTCCTTCAGGTGGGAGGTTTTCAGGAAGCAGACCTTTGGAGCCATCGTTTGCTGGGGAGGAAGGCAAACTGGTGACTCAGCTGGAAGCACTAGAGCAAGACATTCCTTGTGACAAAACTCTCCCCATTGAAGCCCCTCACCGAACTTCTAATCTAAGAATGGCACATGGGTTCTCAGCCATGGAAGACCTAAGAAAAGGGGGTGCATGTTAGCCAGCACATAGAAAGCAATTTTCTCCAAATGAAGTGCTCCTATCTGGAGGACAACAGTTTCAATGACGGCTTGATTGAGTTCTGATAGATCCTTTCCTTCAACAGATGACACTTTCAGCGGATTCAGTAGACGTCACACTGGAATTCAATACCGATCCTATATGGACTGCTGTACAAAATTTCCCGCCGAACCGGAGTCAAGAATAGCTGTCTCGTTGAATTATACTTCTCCACAGGACACAAAAACATTCACAGTCATAGATGAATAGTCTCCTCTCTAACCTAGAGAGGCTTCACCCACAGACCCTAGCTTTAGGTGTTTAGACCTCTTAGGACAGTCACAAATAAAGTTCTCCATGCTAAAGCAGCCAAAGCACGCTCTATGGCTGCTGCCCTGCCAGCCTAACTCGATAAAGCAACAATTAATAAAATTCTGATTATGGGATTTTTTTGTATACAGTGCCTACAAGTAGTATTCAACCCCTGCAGATTTAGCTGGTTTGATAAGATGCAAATAAGTTAGAGCTTTCAAACTGCAAACGAGAGTAGGATTTATTAACAGAAGCATAAATCTTACAAAACAAAAAGTTATGTTGCTCAGTTGAATTTTAATAAATTTTAAACATAAAAGTGTGGGTCAATTATTATACAATCCCTATGTTTAATATTTCGTGGAATAACCCTTGTTTGCAATTACAGCTAATAATCGTCTTTTATAAGACCTGATCAGGCCGGCACAGGTCTGTGGAGTTATCTTGGCCCACTCCTCCATGCAGATCTTCTCCAAGTTATCTAGGTTCTTTGGGTGTCTCATGTGGACTTTAATCTTGAGCTCCTTCCACAAGTTTTCAATTGGGTTAAGGTCAGGAGACTGACTAGGCCACTCCAACACCTTGACTTTTTCCCTCTTGAACCAGGCCTTGGTTTTCTTGGCTGTGTGCTTTGGGTCGTTGTCTTGTTGGAAGATGAAATTACGACCCATCTTAAGATCCTTGATGGAGGAGCGGAGGTTCTTGGCCAAAATCTCCAGGTAGGCCGTGCTATCCATCCTCCCATGGATGCGGACCAGATGGCCAGGCCCCTTGGCTGAGAAACAGCCCCACAGCATGATGCTGCCACCACCATGCTTGACTGTAGGGATGGTATTCTTGGGGTCGTATGCAGTGCCATCCAGTCTCCAAACGTCACGTGTCTGGTTGGCACCAAAGATCTCGATCTTGGTCTCATCAGACCATAGAACCTTGAACCAGTCTGTCTCAGAATCCTCCAAGTGATCATGAGCAAACTGTAGACGAGCCTTGACATAACGCTTTGAAAGTAAAGGTACCTTACAGGCTCGTCTGGAACGGAGACCATTGCGGTGGAGTACGTTACTTATGGTATTGACTGAAACCAATGTCCCCACTGCCATGAGATCTTCCCGGAGCTCCTTACTTGTTGTCCTTGGGTTAGCCTTGACTCTTCGGACAAGCCTGGCCTCGGCACGGGAGGAAACTTTCAAAGGCTGTCCAGGCCGTGGAAGGCTAACAGTAGTTCCATAAGCCTTCCACTTACGGATGATGCTCCCAACAGTGGAGACAGGTAGGGCCAACTCCTTGGAAAGGGTTTTGTACCCCTTGCCAGCCTTGTGACCCTCCACGATCTTGTCTCTGATGGCCTTGGAATGCTCCTTTGTCTTTCCCATGTTGACCATGTATGAGTGGTGTTCACAAGTTTGGGGAGGGTCTTATATAGTCAGAAAAGGCTGGCAAAAGAGATTATTAATCCACACATGTGAAGCTCATTATTCTTGGTGCCTGAACTACTTCTTAATACTTTAGGGGGACCAAACAGAATTCTTGTGGTTTGAGGGGTTGAATAATAAATGACACTCTGAATTAACTTTTAACGTTTTAAAAAAAAAAAAAAAAAAATTACAACAAAAATTTTTGCTGCAGTGCATTTCCCACTTCCAGGCTGATCTACAGTACAAATGTCACAATGCCAAGTTAATTCCGCATGTGTCAACCAGCTAAATCTGCAGGGGGTTGAATACTACTTGTAGGCACTGTATATGATTGATTGTATATAGTGATTTTCTATGTTATTCGTTAAACTGTACAGCACTTTGCTTATATTTATGTTTATGTTTTATTTCACAGTGAGGTTTTGAAAAAGACCGCGTATGGTCGAAACGTTAACCCCATCAGCACTGTCCGTTTTGTTTACATACCACATAATAATCTGTGGCTTATGTCTATATGTTTGATTGAATAAATGAAACCTTATTTTCTTCACATTCAATATTGAGTGCGGCTGATTTCTCTATTATATTGGACACTTTGTTCAGCCAGCACCAACCATAAACTACACAGTGTGCACATCATTTACTCTGAACTTAACTCGATAAAGCTGCATGGGTTCTGCCAGGACAACTGTTTCAGGAGGCTGAGGAAAGTGAAATTTGGAAAGCCGAAGCCATTTTTCCTTTCATGCGTCACCTCTTTGGTACGCTTTTGAACCAGAGGTAGATACAGATTGCCAGGGAGTTGAATTCATCTAGGGATGTAGGGATGTCACATCCAGCCAACTAATCCTTGATCCTTCTGGATAATCCCTCCAAAAAGGCGGCTACCAAAATGTCATTCCATCCCAGTTCGTAAGACAAGGTGCGGTACCAGACGGCATACTGACTGATGGACAAAGGGTCTGAGCCATTTACTCAGATTCCTAGAAAGGACAGGTTCTGACTGTGCAGGCAGGACAGCCACTTGGGACAGGTTCAGACGATGCTGACAGGAGAACCATTTGAGACAGGTTCTGACTTGGCCAACAAGATGACCACTTGGGACAGGTTCAGAAAATACAGTCACCAGATAGCAAGCGGGATGGCCACAGAGACAGGTTTGGACTATGCAGTCTCCATATAGCAGACGTGATGGCCACCGGGACAAGTTAGACACACTGGTGTACCCCCAATGCGGTTTCATGGTATGGACACTGCTGGAGCAGACATGGGAACAAGGACTTACTATGCTAGACTAAGGGTACACAGGATAACGGACACGGGAAGCAGTACCAGACTAGGGACAGGGGACCCGGCAACATACAATTACACAATAAACCACCTAACAGAAACTGTAAAGGTGGCACAGGCGACACCCTAGGGGAGAGGAAGTCTTTATACAAGATGCCTCCCACCTATTGGCTGGGAGCTATCTTGCAGGTGTACTACATTATACTAAAAGCCTTTAAGCAATCTAAGTGCATTTAGTACAGTACAGACCAAAAGTTTGGACACACCTTCTCATTCAAAGGTTTTTCTGTATTTTCATGACTATGAAAATTGTAGAATCACACTGAAGGCATCAAAACTATGAATTAACACATGTGGAATTATGCAATACACTTTACAAAAAAGTGTGAAACAACTGAAAATATGTCTTATATTCTAGGTTTTTCAAAGTAGCCACCTTTTGCTTTGATTACTGCTTTGCACGCAGAAAAGGTGAATGGATAGACTCTACATGCCTGGTTCCCACCGTGAAGCATGGAGGAGGTGGTGTGATGATGTGGGGGTGCTTTGCTGGTGACACTGTTGGGAATTTATTCAAAATTGAAGGCAATACTGAACCAGCATGGCTACCACAGCATCTTGCAACGGCATGCTATTCCATCCGGTTTGCATTTAGTTGGACCATCATTTATTTTTCAACAGGACAATGACCCCAAACACACCTCCAGGCTGTGTAAGGGCTATTTGACCAAGAAGGAGAGTGATAGGGTGCTATGCCAGATGACCAGTCACCTAACCTGAACCCAATCGAGATGGTTTGGGGTGAGCTGGACCGCTCACTGCTTCAATTTTGAATAATTCCCAACAGTATCACCAGCAAAGCACCCCCACACCATCACACCACCTCCTCCATGCTTCACGTGGGAACTAGGCAGTACAGTCCATCTGTTAACCTTTTCTGCGTGCAAAGCAGTAATCAAAGCAAAAGGTGGCTACTTTGAAGAACCTAGAATATAATACATATTTTCAGTTGTTTCACACTTTTTTGTAAATTGTAATGTATAATTCCACATGTGTTAATTCATAGTTTTGATGCCTTCAGTGTGATTCTACAATTTTCATAGTCATGAAAATACAGAAGAATCTTTGAATGAGGTGTGTCCAAACTTTTGGTCTGTACTGTATATGCTCGCTGCCCCTTTAAGAACAGGAGAGATTGTGAAAGTCAATACTCAAGGCGGTGTGAAGAGAAAGTGGAAGCAGAAGGCAGGAGCATGCTGAGAATTACACCTGGGTGGTAAGTAAGCTGGTATTCCTGTATGGAGGGGGAAGGGAATACCATGTAGGGGTGCCAGCAATAGCGTTACAAAACTATTCTGCAAAAATTTGCTTTCCAAAAGTCAAATAGCTTTCCTTCCCTGCCGTGTCTCCCCATGTGGCTAAGCAGTAGTTTACAGCCACTTTTGGGGTAGTGTCATGTTCAGCAGAAATTGTGTGACACATTTTGGTGTCATTTTTAAACATTTTCCTTTGTGAAAATTGAAAATCTAATTTTTGAGGTAAAAATTTAATTATTTTTTCTTCACTGCCCAATGGTATAAAATTCAGCATGCACAAGGAGAGTAAAAATAACCTCTTCCAATCTTTTCTGTTGCTCCTAGCATAATGCATTGCAACAGTGACAAGTACTCATACCATTGATTTAGCCAAACTGTCAAACTTATATGAGAAGCTTTTAATTTTGAGTATGTATAGCATTAGTTTGGATACACTTTCTTACTGAATATAATTGTCACTTTTAAATGTTTATTATCAAGATAAAATTGGTTAAAGAGAACTAGATTGCATATTAAATATAATGTTACTTCTTTATTCTGATTAACATGTTGCAAGCTATTAAAAAATGGAATACCCTGATATTATCTTTTATTATCTAACTAATGTATTGTGACATTAACTAATGCAGATAGTTAAGAAATTTAGGAAAATCTGATTCTCATCATTTGATAAAATAGCCCTCTAGTGAATTATTTTGGATATGCAGCTTTAATCTGACTATTCCCATTCTTCCAATTGATTTTACTTTTCTGCCTTGTCTGTTCCCTTTGCTAAAATAGTTTATATGCTTATGTCAGCTATGTCATAATTATTTGTGGGTGAATCTATATAAACCCTCATCCCCATAAATTCTCTAGCAGTTCATCCCAATCTACTGTGAGTCATAAGCCCAATAAAAGAATTCCCTACAAACAGATGAGTGAGAATTAAAGCAAAATCACTATTTATTGATTATTCAAGATGTGAATTAGCCATTTTTAGCCTCAATGATCGATACTGTCTTCTTGTCTCACAGTAGCTGTTTTTCATTTTTAATTTTAATACTTCAAACTGTGTTGCAACTAATGTAATCATGTGTAATATGCATAAATATTATGTGCTACTTTAAATTCCTGTGGAATTTTTATGCATATGTGTGTATGTTTTCTGTAGGAAACACTGTGAGAATAAGCAATAAACACCTGAAAAAGATACATTGACCAAAATACAAAAATACCTAAAAACAAAAATGAAGCAAAATTGCATTGTACTATAATAGGGTCACAGCCCTTGTAATAACACAATTTGTGAATAACTCAGCCATCATCTGCTGGGAATAATATGAGCATTGCTTGAGAGCCTGCATAGAAGTCAGGGACCAGACATGTGATGCGACTGTATGTCATATGTCGGGAAGTAGTTAAAAAGGAACGTCATCAAAATTGTTGTCCTCTTAATATATTTAATCATCATATTATACAGCACTGTGCACTTACAATTGCTAATTTTGCCCTTCAAGCCAACTAATTCTCTGTTTTCCATTAGGTCTATGACATCATGTGATTAAAAACTGACCAGCTGAATCCTTCTAAGCTCTATGTAGAAACAGGAGGCCAGTTTTCCCTGTGTGGGTCATAAGTCACTGCAAAATTCCCTGGCAGGGGGAGAATATAGAAGCTGGGTCAAGAGTTAAGAGGGGACTGATATATGCAGGGATAAGAGACTTCCAGTTTCTGCATAGAGCAGAGAAAAGAGAAGAATTAGCTGGGTAAAAAGCAAAGCGAGCAATTGTAAGTACACAATGCGGAATAATAGATCATTGCAATGCATTAATAGGATACAAACATTGATGGGAGTGCTTATTTAATTACCTATGATGCACATTGTTAATGAAAGTTGCTAAGGAAATTTTGAAGCAGGCTAAACATCAGTCTCTGCTTCATACCAGACAGATATTGACATAGCTAGCATAACTGCAGCAATTAAAATTAGCTCTGATTACTATAGTGTAATGCTACAATTGTCAATCTCTGGCATTTAGATGACATCTTTGCAGTGTTGCTTCAGTCAATCACCCCTCACACTGGGAAACGATGCAGTACCATGCCAGCCAAGTGCTTCCTGAAGTCATCCA
Source organism: Oophaga sylvatica (assembly GCA_033576555.1). Lineage (NCBI taxonomy): Eukaryota > Metazoa > Chordata > Amphibia > Anura > Dendrobatidae > Oophaga > Oophaga sylvatica. Next base: position 191,192,835 of record JARQOD010000006.1, on the reverse strand, counting down.
AAACTGCTATTTTTGTCGATTGTGAAGCTCTGCCAATTTTTCTGTATAGTACAACACTAGTATTGCAGTTTATAGTATAAGCAATAGAATGATCAGGTTCAAACTAAAGATGAAAAATGAAAATGTTCTAAAAAAATAAAATTATTTAAAAGTTTAAATTACCCTTTTTACACCCTTCCAACATAAAGTGTATGTTAAATCTCAAAAAGAGAAATACAAAAATGTTAAAGAGATTTCTAGACCAGGATTTTTTTTATCTAGCATTTAGCATGCTGAATCTTAACACTGTAAAGTGTACATAATTGAATCTGACTCTGATTGATGGCTCAAGCAGCTGTCACCTTACTGTTTATAAGCAATTTGAAAAGTAAGTTAGTAAATCACTGCAGGTATGCAAATTGTATATAAAATCATGTGAAGACTGCTTAACAACTTTCTGCCATCAGACGTACTATTCAGTACATGTAACCTGGGACTTACTTCCCATAGATGGAATAGTACGTCATGGCGATCAGCCATGCTCAGGGGGGAGCGCAGCTGATCGCGGCCGGGTGTCAGCTGATTCTCACAGCTGACACCGGGAACTAAGAGCCAGGAGTGGTCACAGACCACTCCCGGCAATTTAACCCTCGAAACACTTTGATCAAACAAGATTGCAGCGTTCCAGGAGCAGGCAGAGGGCTGACAGCCCCTCTGCCTTTGGATCGAAGACCCCGTGGCATGACACGGAGTCCCGATCACTGCTATGGAGTCCCAATGTCGTCAAGACGACATCCGGGTCTCCAGAGCTGAGAAACTACCTGTCATGCGCAGTGCATAATCAGGAAGTCTCTCAAGTCAGTGTGCACAACATGCAGAGCTGACAGCTTATATAGCATGCAGATGCTGCTTCTTCTGCATGCTATAGAAGCGATCAGGCTGCAAAAAATGATTGTTCCATAGTGGAACAAAGTGTTAAACTTAGAATGAAATAAAAATATTTTTTTAAATAATTGTAAAAATATAAAAAAATAATAAAGAATTCAATATTTATTCTATCCCTAAATAAATAGTTGAATGAAATATTTGGTATTGCCGCGGCCGTAATTACCTGACATATAAAACTGTGCCACTAGTTAACCCCTTTAGTGAACACCATAAAGAAAACAAGGCAAAAAACAATGCTTTATCATCATACTGCTCAACAAAAAGTGGAATAACACGCGATCAAAAAGACGGTTATAAAAAGGCATGGTACAGCTGAAAACATCACCTTGTCCTACAAAAAACGAGCAGCCATACAGCATCATCAGCAAAAAAATGAAAAAGTTATAGCTGTCAGAATAAAGAGATACAAAAGCAATTATTTTTTCTGTAAAATAGTTTTCATTATATAAAAGCACCCAAAACATAAAAAAATGATATAAATGAGGTATTGCTGTAATCGTACTGACTCGAAGAATAAAATTGCCTTATCAGGTTTACCACAGGTGGAACGGTGTAAACGCCCCCCTAAAGAAATTCATGAATTGCTGGTTTCTGTTCATTCTGTCTCCCAAAAATCAGAATAGAAAGTGATCAAAAAATGTCATGTGCCTGAAAATGGTACCAATAAAAATGGCAACTAGTCTGGCAAAAAAACAAGACCTCACATGACTCTATGGGCCAAATAAGGAAAAATTATAGCTCTGAAAATGTGGTGATGCAAAAACTATTTTTTGCAATAAAAAGCGTATTTTAGTGTGACAGCTGCCAAACATAAAAACCTGCTATAATGGGTTTTGATCACTGTGATAGAGCCTATCACAGTCATCAAAATAAAAAAAATAGTAAATCAAACCCCCCTTTGTCAACCCCTTAGTTAGGGAAATTATTATTTATTTCCATTTTCCCATTAGGGTTAGACTTGGGTTAAAGTGAGTTGGGCTAAATTTAGGGTTAGTATTGGGGCTAAATTTAGCATTAGTGTTGGGGTTAAAGTTAGGGTTAGGATTGGCCTAGAGTTGGGAGTAGGGTTTGGATTACGGTTATGATTGGGATTAGGGTTATGGTTGGGATTAGGGTTTGGTGTATGTTAGGGTTAGTTTTGTGGTTAGGGTTATGGTAAGGGCTGGGATTAGTGTTAGGGATGTGTTGGGGTTAGGGGTGGAGTTAGAATTGGGGGGTTTCCACTGTTTAGTCACATCAGTGGCTCTCCATACGTGACATAGCGTCTGATCTCAATTCCACCCAAATCTGCGTTGAAAAAGTCAAACGGTGCTCCTTCCCTTCCGAGCGCTGCCATGCGCACAAACAGTGGTTTACCCCCACATATGGGGTATCAGCATACTCAGGACAAATTGCACAACATTTTTTGGGGTCCAATTTATCCTGTTACCCTAGCAAAAATAAACATTTAAGGCAAAAATATAATTTTTGTGAAAAAAATATGATTTTTTATTTTTACGGCTCTACTTTATAAACTTCTGTGAATGACTTTGGGGTTCAAAGTTCTCACCACACATGTAAATAAGTTCCTTAGGGGTCTACTTTCTAAAATGGTGTCACTTGTTGGGTTTTTTCACTGTTTAGGGACATAAGGGGCTTTCCAAACGCCCCATGGCGTCCAATCTCAATCCAGCCAATTTTGCATTGAAAAGTCAAACGGCTCTCCTTCCCTTCCGAGCTCTACCATATGCCCAAAAATTAGACAAGTATCTAACATGTGCAAAATATATTATAATATACAAAATTAATTCAGCTCACCCCTTCCAAGAAAACTGTTGAGTATTCCATGGACCTTGAGCAAGGATTCCTGTCTCTGCCGGACACCTTGAGATGTGCTTGAAGAAAGAAGGAATCAAGCTCCAAGGAGTAAAATCGATTTCTTTTATTCAGTTTCAATAGTAAAAGTACAAAAGGTCATGCATCATGCTAATACCGGATATACCGGTGAGAAAAAGTGCCTGGCTGAAACTGTACGCGTTTCGAACCCACACTGAGTCTAACAATACGTGTGTGTTCGAAACGCGTACAGTTTCAGCAGGCACTTTTTCTCACTGGAATTTCCGGTATTAACACGATGCATGACCTTTTGTATTTTTTCTATTGAAACTGAATAAAAGAAATCGATTTTACTCCTTGGAGCTGGATTCCTTCTTTCTTCAAGCACATCTCAAGGTGTCTGGCAGAGACAGGAATCCTTGCTCAAGGTCCATGGAATACTCAACAGTTTTCTTGGAAGGGGTGAGCTGAATTAATTTTGTATATTATAATATATTTTGCACATGTTAGATACTTGTCTAATTGTCCAAAAAGAAAGTAGGTAGCACTCACCGTTCCGGGCACTGATTCTTTAGTCACAAGCAGTTAAAAACATTGCGGTGCAGGAGAAGAGGTGGAGACAATGTAGGATTAAGGCCATTTCAAGCTGTAAGCACTTTGCGAAACGGCCGTTGTCCTACTTTGTCTCCACCTCTTCTCCCGCACAAAGAATCAATGCCTAGAAAGCTGAATGCTGCCTCTTTTGTTTTTGGATATTTATATTGTATTTGTTTTGGCTGGCACCTCGTACAATGAGTTGCTCCATACCGGTTGTTTCAGGAACTGCCTCGCTCAGGTGCTTAGGGACTGGCCTTCTTGCCTGGTGCTGGGTCATATTCTGCACTCCAACTATTGATCAGATACTTGTTTAACTTTACAGAATGTATTTCTTTGCTTCCAATAACTCGTGCCAAAATGTTGTCATGCAGAGTCAAAAATTTGGAAACTAACACCCATTTTCCTGTTACTCATGCCCCCTTGTCCAATGAGGTGACAAAAAAGTAGTAAAACAGTAAATGTGGTACACAACGTATTTGTAGGCACATATTGCACTAGATTTGTAGCACATTCACTTTAGTATATATCCCCTATTATTTTTTTTAAATAACAGAATCAAAGGAATATCTGAAGAAAAGGTAAACATTATCCTAAATCTGTTATACCTGATCATTTAAACAACATGCATAACAAAAATAGTGAAGGAGTCAGAACATCTTTTCCAGTCGTTTCTTTCCAACTATCTGTGTACAAGAAGTTTTAGTAGTCATGTCTTTGAAGACAATGTTTATACTTGTATAATGTACGACAATATTATACATGTTATACATGCAAACTAGCAGATGATTGTTCTTGACAACATTGTCATAAGGTATTAATGTTCTGAAGGTATACCTCAGTATTAGTTACAAAATTCATACATGGAAAGTAATTGTTTATTATGTGAATTAGTAAGATGTGTATAGTTCAAAGCATTAATGTTTTACAGTCTTTACATCCCAAGCACAGACTACAATGTGGTTTTGTTATGGTTTGCATGCCTATGTCAACACCCACAATCCCTGAATAACAATATGATAAAGCTCACTGAAAGATGCTCTCCATGAAATTATAGCATGTTTGCTTAGCTATATTAGGCTCATTAAACTATCTCTAAATGGAAGAGATAAAAAAGCTGTAAAGATATTTAGCATTCTGGATTTGTTTAAATAATGTTTGTCAAATGTAATGTTTATTTTGAGCAAAATACACTCAATTTAACATTCCAGTTATAAGTTTTTGACTGGTTGAAGATAAAAATCTGTAGTTATACGATGGAGACATGAAGTTAAAAGCTCCATTTAATGACTTAAGTCTATCCAATTAAGGGAAATGGAGACAAAACAGAGTGGAATTTATCACATTGGAAGTCATTTTTCATAGACGCTCATTCAGACCCATTTGGATGATAAATATCAATGACAAGAAAGAACAGTAAATTGCCTAGGAGGATTCAAAACAGATTCCAGAAACTCGAGGAAGAGATTAAGTCAAGACAACATCCAAAGATCTCGCCAAACACTTTAGCTTCACCTTAGCTGACAGGGAACTGATAGTTGGCAATTTAATTTCCATGGCCTCGCAGCTATCGTTGCATGATACTCTGTCTCAAAGTTTCAGGAAACTAACCCAAGAAACGTCCAATCAATAGTGAGAGCAGATAATAGTATCTTAAGTGGAAAAAAACTACTCACTCTGTTCAGTGGAGATCACTTTGATTAATGGTTACTAGTAGTCAGTGCTGTTTGCCTACCAGGGATATGGTGTATGACATAAGTGTGAATTACATGCTGTGTATGTTCTGCATCGCTGTTCTATGTGGAAGGAGCACTAATAAGAACTCAGCTGCTATACAGTAAATCCACAAAATGTCCACAAATTAATGGGTGGTCACATATTTTGTCAGCTCGTTTTATACCCCTATTATTCTTAGTGGGCTAATATAATTAGTAATAACAAGCCCTCAAATAATTATAATGAATTGTGAATGGGCTTGGCATTTTTAGTGGCTTGTCTCCGCTGTAGAGTAACTGAGCATATAAAAAGCTCAACTCCTTTTCATTCTCGCCTTTTTTCTTGCTAATTAAGACAGAAGATCTTATGAAGCTGCATGAGAAGAGAGCACTAATCAGATTACTGACCACTGCTGAAATCTTTCTCTCTGTGTGAAAACAAGTACCTGCCATCTTCAAACACTATCCTCCGACTGTATGGATAACTGTATCATTTGTTCTAAATCTTTCAAACATTTAATTCTGAAAAGACTGTTGTTTCTTTAAGCGCAATGATGATTTCAAAGAATTCCTGCCCAGGGCAATGAACTCGGTGGCCTTTGGTACATTATAATTCCAAAGGAGAAGACAAAAGGAGATAGGCTTACTGTAGTTAATGAGATTCCTACCAAAAAAACACTAATCTGTACTAAAACTAAAAGAATCATGATAAGGATATTACAGCTCATACAGAGAACAAGAAGAGTTCGCTGGAAAGATCAATGGTGGACATTAGGAGGTAGACTTTATTAGCAATTAAAACACACATCAAAATGGATTCTAGATACAAGGGCTCTCGCTCTTTAGAAATTCCCGATACTGGATTTGAATAAAAATATATATGATTTTTTTTTCTCTAAAGTGTAGCAAGTTCAAATCAACCAATATTAGCAGAAGTTTAACATCACTTTAAAAGAAAGAAATTGACCTACTGAGAAAGTACATGAGTAAATGTGTAGCAATACACTGATTATTACGGTTTACCCTCAGGCAAATACCTCTCTCTTAAGCCTGTGCACTGGAACATTTTGTTTTATTACCTTGTGAGATAAGTGGGGAAAAAAGCCTTCACTACCTGGGGAATTAAAATATTCTGCCTTGTCATATCAATGTCTGTTCTCAATTTCATGCAGGGTGCATAATTATAACAGTGTTTAAATTGAGCCCAGAAGAAAGATGGGTTCAAGTGCAAATTAATTTCAGATTATCACAACAAAGGCAATCAAATCTCAACAAGCTTGCCAGCAAAATACTTTGCAAAGGTCCCCAGGTCCCTTCCCGCCCCAATTTACAACAAAGACCTTTCAGTTTAAATTAAGCTAATGATCTAATGCAGCGCTCCTGTGGACTTTTTCTCCTCTCTGGCTTTATTATTTACTTTAAGAAGGCATCACCGGGCTGCTAAACAGGAGAATATAGGAAGGGAAGGTGGCACACAAAGGTCAGTGTTTAGAATCAGCAAAGTGACAAAATAAACATTCAGCAAGTCTGACAAGGGCTGCATATTGTCAAATTGTCTAATTCTGTGGAAACTATCAGACTGAATTGACAGTGCTGAAAGAACTGTGAATTTATCCGAACCCCTTTCTCATACAAGGAAAATCCAAAACCAAATAGCATGGCTCAACTCCTCCATCTATCTATCACCACTGTCTTTATATAAATCCTACATCTTATTCTATCCTATGGGAACCTGCTGGGGAATGAAGAGAATCAAGTGCAGAAAAAATTCAAGTCAAGCCTCATTACCTCCTCATTACCTTTGCAAAAGTGGAGTGAGAGAAAATTTTATCTAGGGAACAGAAGCTTGGGAATCTCATTGAGAGTTCTGTCTGGTTATTGCACAGCCAAGCATGGTGCTGCGCCTCTACGGGATTAAAGTTTTCGAGCTATTTCACTATAGTAATGATCCACTCATTAAGGTTTTTAAGGGAAATTACCATCACTTATCATTATGCTAGTCACTAAACAGCACTAAATAAAAAAGAATGCCAGTCATACCATTTTCTTCCCCAGTTAACACCATGAATTATAGAAGATTTAATTCATTCAGTGTGTCTTTCCTCACGGCTCTCCACAGTACACAGAATTAACTATAATTACTGGAAAAAATAAATAATAATTCATGTTTTTAACATCAAGTATATGTGCAAATTCAGGAGCACAACATTGTTTGGTTTAGATTTGCATTCATTAAACTTTTAATAAGTTCTAAGTAAATTAAAATCAAACATTAGTCGTTAATACACACAGTCGTGGATAAATACAATAGGTAGATGGGGGTAGAAAAATAAAAGCAGTACTTATACAAAAGCCCCCAATACCATCATCAAATCCTCTTGTAAGCAAATTCCAAAAATGGGGGTAGCTCTCCAAAGTCAGATGGTGCGAAAATGGATTTTAATCAGCCTATGGCATAGATAGATAATAGATAGATGGATAGATAAATAGATATGGGATAGATAGATAGATAGATGATAGATAGATAGATAGATAGATAGATAGATAGATAGATAATGATAGATAGATAGATAGAAAGATAGGTAGAGGATCGATAGATAGATAGATAGATAGATAATAGATAGATAGATAGATAGATAGATGATAGATAGATAGATAGATGAATAGATAGATAGATAGATAGAATAGATAGATAGATAGATAGACAGAAATACAGATAGACTGATATAAGATAGATAGATAAATAGATTGATAGATAGATATAATGAAGATAGATAAGATAAGATAGATAGATAATAGATTTAAGAGTAGATAGATAATAGATAATAGTGATAGATAGATAGATAGATAGATAGATAGATAATATAGATAGTAAATAATGTAGTAATTCTTAAAATAGTCCTGATTCACCATTTGCTATAGAAATGTTCTTTTTCTTTGTAGAAGGAGTGGCCATACTAAGCAAATAGATAGGCACACCAAGATTTTTTTCAGATATTTGCAGATTGATAAGCATTACAGAGATTGTCTTCATCATGAACAGGGCCGGCGACAGCACCCGACGTACCCGGGCAAGTGCCGGGCCCTGAGCAGGCGGGGGGCCCACTCGCCGTCGGGCACCTCGACGTCGCCCCCCCTTGCTCAGGGCCCCAGCAGCAGCAGCTGGCACAATACTTACCTCTCACCGTGCCTCCTCAGCTCTGGGATCCAGGGTGCGCCTGCAGGGCGCCCGCGCTTCCTCTCACAGCAGCGCCGCTGGATGATGTCATCATTCAGTGGCCGGCTGTGGCAGAGAGTAAGCGCGGGCGCCGGTGATGCTGCGGCCTGGACTGCCTGAGGTGCGGACCCCGGACAGGTGAGATGTGGTGTCTGTGTGTCAGTGTGTGTGTATGTGAGAGACTGCTGCGGTGCTGTCTGTGTGTGGTGCTGTATGTGTGATGGTGGTGATGAGGCAATGATGATGATGGGGAGGCAATGATGATGGGGAGGCGATGATGATGGGGAGACAATCATGATGATGATGGGGAGTCAATGATATGGGGAGGCAATGATGATGATGATAGGGAGGCAATGATGATGGGGAAGCAATGATGATAATGGGGAGGCAATGATGATGATGATGGGGAGGCAATAATGATAATGGGGAGTCAATGGTGATAATGGGGAGGCAATGATGATGATGATGGGGAGACAATGATGATGATGATGGGTAGGAAATAATGATGATAATGGGGAGTCTTTCCACAGCGCCCTTTCCTGAGCCGTAACAGTGCAGAACACAGCACAGTGCAGAGGAGAGCTCCATATTTTGTATGGAGCATTATATGGGGACCAGTATCCTGTATGGAACATTATTTGGGGTCCAATATTCTTTATGGAGCATTATATTTGGCCCATAATACTGTATGGAGGACTGTACTGTCCAGTCTGTACTGTGCGCTGTGAGGATTTGGTGGTTTCTGAGCTATTGTAGAATTTACAATAGATATCACTCATGTAATGAAAGAAGTGAAGTATTTGGCATTGTACTATACCTATATTTCTCTGCCGTATCTGTGCATCATGAATCGTGGTCTGTGTTAAAGGGGCCCACTGAGACTCTTTCGCCCGGGGCCCATAAAAACCTGGAGCCGTCCCTGACCAGGAATAATGTTTTTCTGGGGGAATACCTTCATATAATGTATGTGGTATCTGATAATGCAAACAACAGTTTTTTTGCTGTGGAATTTGTATTAGTTGAGAGAGGCATTTGGAGGCACAGTAAGGAAGACCTCTTTCACCTGTCTAAGCACTATTAGTTACAGGCCTTTTAAATTATATGTGTGGCCTCCTACTTTAGTTAAACTACACTGCTCAAAAAATAAAGGGAACACAAACAACAGAATATAACTCAAAGTAAATCAAAGTTCTGTGAAATCAAACTGTCCACTTAGGAAGCAACACTAATTGACAATCAATTTCACATGCTGTTGTGCAAATGGACTAGACAACCGATGGAAATTTTTGGCAATTATCAAGACACACTTAATAAAGGAGTGGTTCTGCAGGTGGGGACCTCAGACCACATCTCAGTACCAATGCTTTCTGGCTGATATCTTGGTCACTTTTGAATGTTGGTTCTGCTTTCACACTTGTGGTAGCATGAGACATACTCTACAACCCACACAAGTGGCTCAGGTAGTGCAGCTCATCCAGGATGGCACATCAATGCGAGCTGTGGCAAGAAGGTTTGCTGTGTCTATCAGCGTGGTGTCAAGAGGCTGGAGGCGCTACCAGGAAACAGGCCAGTACACCAGGAGTCGTGGATGGGGCCGTAGGAGGGCAACAACCCAGCAGCAGGACCACTACCTCCTCCTTTTTGCAAGGAGGAACAGGAGTAGCACTGCCAGAGCCTTGCAAAATGACCTCCAGCAGGCCACAAATGTGCATGCGTCTGCACATACGGTTAGAAACCGACTCCATGAGCATGGTCTGAGTGCCCGACGTCAACAGATGGGGGTTGTGCTCACAGCCCAACATCGTGCAGGATGCTTGGTATTTGCCACAGAACATCAGGAGTGGCAAACTCGCCACTGGTGCCCTGTGCTCTGCACAGATGAAAGCAGGTTCACACTGAGCACATGTGACAGATGTGAAAAAATTCTGGAGAGGCCATGGAGAGCGATCTTCTGCCTTCAATATCCTTCAGCATGACAGACTTGGCAGTGGGTCAGTAATGGTGTGGAGTGGCATTTCTTTACAGGGCCACACAGCCCTCCATGTGCTCGCCAGAGGTAGCCTGACTGCCATTAGGTGCCGAGATGAGATCCTCAGACCCCTTGTGAGACCATATGCTGGTGCGATTGGCCCTGGGTTCCTCCTAATGCAGGACAATGCCAGACCTCATGTGGCAAGAGTGTGTCAGCAGTTCCTGCAAGATGAAGGCAATGAAGCTATGGACTGGCATGCCCATTCCCCAGACCCGAATTTGATTGAGAACATCTGGGACATCTCCATCCACCAACGTCAAGTTACACCACAGACTGTCCAGGAGTTGGCGGATGCTTTAGTCCAGGTCTGGGAGGAGATCCCTCAGGAGACCGTCCGCTGCCTCATCAGGAGCATGCCCAGGCATTGTAGGGAGGTCATACAGGTACGTGGAGGCCATACACACTACTGAGCATAATTTTGACTTATTTTAAGGACATTACATTCCACTTTAATTTTGTGGGTGACTCCAAATCCAGGCCTCCATTGGTTAATAAATTTGATTTCCATTGATGATTTTTGTGTGATTTTGTTGTCAGCACATTCAACTTTGTACAGAACAAAGTATTCAATGAGAATATTTCTTTCATTCAGATCTAGGATGCGTTATTTGAGTGTTCCCTATATTTTTTTGAGCAGTGTATATTACTGCAATGCTAAGACAATGTACATTAGCAGTCCACTATTACAATGCCTATGGTAAGTAGAATTTCAACGTGACTACAACCGTTAATGCAAATATTTCATGTAATTTAGGTCAAGTGGACACAGAACCTATGCGTTAGGGTTCGAGTTCCCGCTGCTGCACAAGGGGAGTCTCGAACCAGCCCCGCTGCGGTCTCCCATTCATCTCAGGCCGCAGTGGAGCCTGCTCTGCAGAGACGTCGGTCCAAGCGTCTTGCCCACTCCAGTACTGTGCAGTGACTTGCTGCTGCCTTTCCTGGATCTGCTATTATAGCCAGTGCTTAAGCAGACGTCTTTGGGACAAAGTCCTGCGTTTTCCCTTCTGAGCATGCCCAGAGTGAGATCTCTCATTGGAGATCAGGGGTCACATGCTCAGGTACTGCAGCAGCTCCTATTGGTCTGCCAGGAAGGTCCTGTGACTACTGTTGTTCTGGAACAAGCTTCATTGGTCCTTGTTTCTGGCAGGTCCTGTAGCTGTTACTATAAAAGGGTAGCATGGCTGGGCCGCCATGCGCTAATATCAACCATTGTATGCTATGCGCCAGTGTGGTCATGTGTGTGTGTGGTTAGGGACCCGGCTGAAATAAGCCACTAGAATACCGACTTAATCGGTGAGGAGTTTGGTGTGCTAGCTGGTCAGGGTCGGCGTCCTAGATGCCCTAGATTACCGGCATAACCGGTGAGGAGTTTTGATTGCCGTATTCAGGGTCTGGCGTTCAGACGCCATAGATTGCGGGTGACTCCCGCGAGGACATTAGCACATGATCACGCTTTATGTACGCTTAGCACTTAACTGTGTACCTGAGAGCCTGACAGGACACAGCACTTTTTCTCAGCGGCCCTGTGACGTAACAGGGTTTGCTTTCAACGCTAGACAGCGCCCTAGCGTGTTTTCTTTGCGACTCAGTTGTGTTTAGTAAGTTCGCACACATCGCCATATAGCGCTGCGGCTCTCCTTCTAGCGGCTCTGTGGAGTAACAGAGTTCGCACTTATTGCCACAGCGCGTTACGGCGTTTATGTTGGCGACTCTGCGGGATAACAGAGTTTGCTTCTTACGCCATTTTACTAGCAGCAGGCTCCGCCTGCACGGTGGACCCCGGGCTGCGAACGCACCTCTCCACATCTTATATTTGGTGCGTTCCGCAGACCCTAACATAATATTAGCGCCAGGGTCTGGCTAGTAAAATGGCGGATGAACAGCGTTTACAGCTGTACATCCAGCAGCTGGAGGGTAGGTTGGCGGCTCTTGAGCGCACAACCTCAGCTGTGGATGTTACCGCAGTCGCTGTTCAGGCTGCTAGCGTAGCTGCAGCCAGTTTGTCCTCTGCCACCTCTGTCCCTACATTGTCCCACCTCCCGCTTCCAGACAAGTTTGCTGGTGACAGCAAGCAATGTCGGGGATTCGTGAGTCAGTGCTCCATACACCTCGAGCTTCTGGCTGCACGTTTCCCCACGGATCGGGCACAAGTGGGCTTTGTGATAGCTCTTCTGTCAGGCAGAGCGTTGGAGTGGGCAACGCCGCTGTGGGAGCGCGACGACCGTGTGGTGCGGAGTGCTTCTCGTTTTCTGGAGGCTCTGAAAAAGGTTTTTCTAGGACCTCAGATCACCCACGATACGGCGCTCAAACTGCTGGCAAGTACCCAGGGTTCGGCTTTGGTCAGCCAGTTTGCTGTCCAATTTCGGACTCTGGCCTCGGAATTAGAGTGGCCAGATAAAGTCCTCATTCCCATGTTCTGGAGAGGACTGGCGGGTCATGTGAAAGACGCCTTGGCTACCAGAGAGATTCCTGCCACACTGGAGAAGCTTATCGCTATTTCCACCCGCGTCGACCTCCGTTTCCACGAGCGGAGGCTGGAACGTGCCCAGTGTAGGCAGAGGGTTCGGTTGGCTCCAACCTTCACCACCCCTCTGGAGTCGCCCGTTCAGGCACCCGACCTTCAGGAGGTTGCTCCTGCAGGATCTAAATCTCGGGTCACTCGTCCATCCCCGATTTGTTATATTTGCCAGCAGCAGGGACATTTTGCCAACCGATGTCCACAGCGGCTGAATAAACGGTCGCGCCCAGTAACCGTAGGAACAGGGTCACTGGACGCCATGAGTTTTGCCCCTAAAGTGCTCCTCAAGGGGATAATTACCCAACGGTTCTACCACCCTACCCTCAAGCTGTGTGTGGATTTTGGGGCAGAGGGGAATTTTATGTCATCCTCCTTTGCTTCTCGCCACACCATGCCTTTGGTGTTGCTGGCTGAACCAGTATCGGTACGGGTGTTGAACGGAGCAATTCTGCCCTCACAAATCACCCATCAGTCTGTCCCACTCACCTTGTCTATGTCTCCTTCCCATCAGGAGAATATATCATTTTTTATCCTCCCTGAGGGTATAGATGAGGTTTTGTTGGGATTACCCTGGCTCCGCCACCACTCTCCCCATATTGAGTGGTCTTCAGGGAGAATTCTGGATTGGGGTAATTTATGTAAAGGCAGATGCATTAGGGACAGCGTGCAGGTCAACACCACTGAGATACCCATAGACCTCTCTCCTCTTCCCAAGGTCTATTGGTCTTATGCCGAAGTTTTCTCGAAGAAGGCTGCGGAGACTCTTCCGCCTTATCGCCCCTATGACTGTCCTATCGACCTCTTGCCTGGAGCTGAGCCTCCTAGAGGAAGGGTTTATCCCCTCTCTCTTCCTGAGACAGAGGCCATGTCCCAATATATTCAGGAGAACTTGGCAAGGGGATTCATTAGGAAGTCGGTGTCACCAGCGGAGCGGGGTTCTTCTTTGTGCAGAAGAAGAACGGAGAATTACGTCCGTGCATTGATTATAGGGGTCTCAACGCTATCACCGTGAAAAATAAATATCCTTTGCCGCTAATCTCTGAGCTCTTTGACAGGCTTCGGGGAGCAAGGGTATTTACTAAGTCAGACCTGCGGGGTGCGTACAACCTGATTCGCATCCGTGAGGGGGACGAATGGAAGACGGCATTTAACACCAGGGATGGGCATTATGAATATCTGGTAATGCCCTTTGGTCTCTGTAACGCCCCAGCTGTCTTCCAAGACTTTGTGAATGACATCTTCCGGGATATGTTGACCACCTCAGTGGTAGTCTATCTGGATGACATTCTCATCTTTTCTCCAGATATGGCCTCCCACCGGAGAGATGTCTGCAAGGTCTTCGACCTCTTGCGAGCAAATTCCCTATATGCGAAGTTGGAGAAGTGCATGTTTGAGCAGGAGTCTCTACCTTTCCTGGGCTATATCATCTCCACCCAGGGATTGGCTATGGATCCTACCAAACTACAGGCTGTGATGGATTGGCAAGAACCCCACTCCCTTATGCCGGTGCAGCGCTTTATGGGGTTCATTAACTACTATCGCCAATTCATTCCCCACTTCTCTACTTTGGTAGCTCCCTTGGTAGCCCTCACCAAGAAGGGAGCTAATCCCAAGTTGTGGTCAGAGGAGGTCACAAAGGCGTTCTCCTCCATCAAGTCGCATTTCGCCAGTGCTCCCATCTTACATCGCCCCGATGTCGATAAACCATTTATCTTAGAGGTGGATGCCTCTTCTGTTGGTGCTGGAGCAGTCCTCTTTCAAAAGGATGCCCAGGGTCGGAAGCATCCCTGCTTCTTCTTTTCCAAGACCTTTACACCAGCAGAGAGGAATTATTCCATCGGGAACAGGGAGTTACTGGCTATGAAGTTGGCCTTCTCCGAGTGGAGACATCTTCTGGAGGGGCTCGCTTCCCCTTCCAAGTATTCCCGGACCACAAGAACTTGGTGTATTTGCAGACAGCCCAGCGGCTAAATTCCCGTCAGGCCAGATGGTCCTTGTTTTTCTCCCGGTTCCATTTCACCCTCCATTTCCTCTCCGGTGAGAAGAACATTCGCGCAGACGCTCTATCCCGCTCCGTGGTGTCCTCTGAGGAGGTGGAGGAGGAGCCTCGGCTTATTGTCCCCACAGAAAGCCTAAGAACGGTGGCTCCGGTTTCGCTTGAGTCTGTGCCTCCGGGCAAGACTTTTGTGCCTATCAATTTGCGACCGGAAGTACTCTCTTGGGCACATTCGTCCAGGGTGGGTGGACATTTTGGGACAAAAAGGACTTCTGAGTTGCTGGCGAGAACATACTGGTGGCCGCAGATGGCCTGTGAGTCAGGGAATACGTTCA
The DNA here is from genome assembly GCA_033576555.1 of Oophaga sylvatica. Taxonomy (NCBI): domain Eukaryota; kingdom Metazoa; phylum Chordata; class Amphibia; order Anura; family Dendrobatidae; genus Oophaga; species Oophaga sylvatica. The sequence continues at coordinate 191,177,686 of JARQOD010000006.1, read as the reverse complement.
GGCGTGCGTCTCCTGCGCCAAGAATAAGTCCCCTCGACAACGGCCAGCCGGGTTACTTTTCCCTTTACCGGTGGCAGACAGGCCTTGGGAGATGGTCGGGATGGATTTTGTGGTGGGTCTACCCAAGTCTCGGGGCTGCACCATCATCTGGGTGATAACCGACCACTTCTCCAAAATGGTGCATTTAGTGCCGTTACCACGGTTACCGTCTGCACGGGCCTTGGAAGCATTATTCATTAGGCATATTTTCCGCCTTCACGGTATGCCAGACAAAATTGTCAGTGATCGAGGTCCCCAGTTTGCGTCTCGGTTCTGGAGAGAGCTGTGTCATTTACTCAGCATTGAGTTGAATCTCTCCTCTGCATACCATCCCGAGACGAATGGGCTGGTAGAGAGGGCCAACCAGACCTTGGTAACATACTTGCGACATTTTGTCTCTGCCAGGCAGGATGACTGGGCATCCTTGCTACCTTGGGCTGAGTTCGCTCTAAATAATGCTGTGGCTGACTCCACCGGACAGACCCAATTCCTCCTGAACTACAGTCAGCATCCGCGGGTACCAGTGCCCATGTCCGTGTCTTCCGTCAATTCCAGGGTGGCAGACTGGGCTGTGGAGGCACGGGACATTTGGGACCGCACACAGGATGCCATTCAGGCCTCCAAAGAGAGGATGAGGTCTTCGCCGATGCCCATCGGCGCCCCGCTCCTACATTTGCTCCGGGTGACCTAGTGTGGCTTTCTACCCGAAACATCAGGCTATGTGTAGAGTCCACCAAGTTGGCACCTCGCTTTTTGGGCCCCTTTAAAGTTCTTGAGCAGGTGAACCCGGTGGTTTACCTCCTAGCCCTTCCGCCTCGCCTTGGTATCACTGACACCTTTCACGTGTCCCTCCTGAAACCCGTGGCCATTTCCCGGTCTTCCGAGTCATCTGCCGGGACGTCGGGTTCATCTACCGACGATCATGAGGTGAATGCCATTGTTGGGTACAAGGTGGTACGAGGCAAAAAATTTTATTTGGTGGATTGGAGGGGTTATGGGCCTGAGGATAGGTCCTGGGAGCCTGCCGAGCATGTTTCACGCTCCGCAGCTCATCGCTGCCTTTGAGCGCAGCAAGGCCCAAAGAAGGGGGGGCCCTAGGAGGGGGGGTAATGTTAGGGTTCGAGTTCCCGCTGCTGCACAAGGGGAGTCTCGAACCAGCCCCGCTGCGGTCTCCCATTCATCTCCGGCCGCAGTGGAGCCTGCTCTGCAGAGACGTCGGTCCAAGCGTCTTGCCCACTCCAGTACTGTGCAGTGACTTGCTGCTGCCTTTCCTGGATCTGCTATTATAGCCAGTGCTGGAGCAGACGTCTTTGGGACAAAGTCCTGCGTTTTCCCTTCTGAGTATGCCCAGAGTGAGATCTCTCATTGGAGATCAGGGGTCACATGCTCAGGTACTGCAGCAGCTCCTATTGGTCTGCCAGGAAGGTTCTGTGACTACTGTTGTTCTGGAACAAGCTTCATTGGTCCTTGTTTCTGGCAGGTCCTGTAGCTGTTACTATAAAAGGGTAGCATGGCTGGGCCGCCATGCGCTAATATCAACCATTGTATGCTATGCGCCAGTGTGGTCATGTGTGTGTGTGGTTAGGGACCCGGCTGAAATAAGCCTCTAGAAAACCGACTTAATCGGTGAGGAGTTTGGTGTGCTATCTGGTCAGGGTCGGCGTCCTAGATGCCCTAGATTACCGGCATAACCGGTGAGGAGTTTTGATTGCCGTATTCAGGGTCTGGCGTTCAGACGCCCTAGATTGCGGGTGACTCCCGCGAGGACATTAGCACATGATCACGCTTTATGTACGCTTAGCACTTAACTGTGTACCTGAGAGCCTGACAGGACACAGCACTTTTTCTCAGCGGCCCTGTGACGTAACAGGGTTTGCTTTCAATGCTAGACAGCGCCCTAGCGTGTTTTCTTTGCGACTCAGTTGTGTTTAGTGAGTTCGCACACATCGCCATATAGCGCTGCGGCTCTCCTTCTAGCGGCTCTGTGGAGTAACAGAGTTCGCACTTATTGCCACTGCACGTTACGGCGTTTATGTTGGCGACTCTGCGGGATAACAGAGTTTGCTTCTTACGCTATTTTACTAGCAGCAGGCTCCGCCTGCACGGTGGACCCCGGGCTGCGAACGCACCTCTCCACATCTTATATTTGGTGCGTTCCGCAGACCTAACACTATGTTATTGCATTTTTATTATTATTCTATCATACTATACTACAAAACCGCACAGGGTAACCATATAGAGATTCTGAAGTTATTAACTCATTGCATTTTTCCAATGTGCAGAAATATAGACAATTACAATTTTTGATACTGTTATTAAACAGATATTCCCAGGATGGACATTTAGCCACATGTCTGGAACCCTCACCAAGCACCATAAGGGCTCGTGCAGGAGACCTTAATTTTGGACCGAGTGCGATCTGTCAAAACATTGGATTGAACTTGGGCCAATGTTATTAAATGAGGCAGTGCAGGTGTACAGATTATTCCTCAGACCGAGGAAAAAAGACAGCAGCATGCACAATTTGCCTCCAATAATCAGATGACACTCACCCAATCATGTCATGGGTCCATGGTAAAATATTGGACTGTACTTGGATGACGATTTTCATGGGCAGACGTAATGTAAACTTTTTTTATAATTCTCCTCGAGAGTTATTAGCATAATTGGACCGCTTTTCTCCAATTGAGAAGATGCAGTCCTCTGCACCTGCCCTTACAGGGATCTTGAGCTCCCAATTCTTCTTCATAGCTTTCTAAGTCTGTCCTATAGAATGGTTTCAGTCCTGTAGCCTGGTTTTCGGCAATGGCATTTGTCTTTATGACAAGAACTGGTAGATAGTACAGTCGTTGATTCCAGTTTCATCTTCCTGCCATGCACTGTTCGTACAGATCAGGGGTGGTCAAGAGTATATAGGACTGTGAATGTAATAGAGCAAATGCAAAGCTCTTTCCATCAAGCAAAGAGCTTCTCCTGTGCTCTACCTGACTAGAAAGGAAGCATTCAAGTGAGCAGTTCATACATTATTTTCTTTCTAACAGAGGATCTTATAGCCATAAAATAGTAGATCCTTTTTAGCCTACTAAATAATCTTTATGCCATAAAAAAAAAATAGTTATTTCTGTAGTTTAAAACTTTTATTTTGTCTACACTACTACCTCCCACTATGTCCCAATGCTTGCAATGCCAGATGGAATGTGCAGTTTCAATGGACACCTAAGAAGTAAAGTATTTGAACCATTATTGCCCTCTGTTGTACAATACACAAAGTGCAATCAAGCTTCACAACAATTTTATTATGTCATGCTATGGATTTATGTGTTAACATTTTTCAGGACATTAGAAGTGGATTTTTAAACATTTGGTCATCTCTACTTCTAATATTTCTAATAAGAAATAACAATCTAAGCTAACATGCTTTTCATATATACTTTTCTGGTATTTGTCACCAGAGCTAAGAACCATATAACCGATAAAGAAATGCACCACAAGTCCATATAAATATTATTCAGCCACTGATCTAGTCAAATACATACTGTAGAAAGGGAAAGGTTGCACATGTCAATGATTGTTCCTCATACTGCCTGGTGGGCAGGAATAGATTGCTGTTAGAGGCACAGCAAGGTAAGCCATACTGCCACACAGCTGTATTATGGCTTTCTTTTAAATGACCCTGTCATATGGCCTTCAATGAGATTCATATTGTAACTCCTTATAGCTCAGATTTCAGAATCAGACAATTTAAAGGGAACCTGTCAGGTCTCCCATGCCCTCCAATCTATCAGCATTCCTCTATGTGTGATTAAACTCCCTCCCTAACTATACCTGTATAACATAATTCAGCTAAATAAAAGCTTTAAAAACATTTATAACCTCCGCTTTGCCTATGCTAATGAGGGCTTTGCTTAGTTGATGGATCATTAGTTGCCCCAGACTAGTGAGCCCTCTTTCCTTGTTATCACGCCCCTGGTGGGCGCGATAACATAATTTGCATGAGAGGCGTCAGTGCCAATCATGCAAATCTGCATAGGCGCACAGTTTATTCTGGCAGAGTCATTGTGTCTCTAAAGCCTGGTGTATGCTTCCTGGCTTCAGAGGTGTGCACTGCACATGTTCGGAAGTTCAGAAGATGGCTTCTGGTCATGCCCAGTGCGTACCTCTGAAGTCGGGCAGCTTACACCTGGCTTCAGAGATGCAGTGACGCTGCCGCAATGAACAGCGTGCCTGCCAGATTTGCATGAGTGGCAATTACACTGTTCATGCAAATTATGTTATCACACCGACAGGGGTGTGATAACATGGAAAGAGGGCTGACTAGTCTGGGGCAACTAATGCTCCATCCACTAGTCAAAGCCCTCATTAGCATAGGGAAAGCAAAAGTTATAAATGCTTTTCTAAAGCATTTATTTAACTGAATTAAGTTATACAGGACTAGTTAGGGAGGGAGTTTTATCACAAATAGTGGAATGCCGATGGATTGGAGGGCATGGGGGACCAGACAGGTTCCCTTTAATTATTTTTTTAGCACCCATATCAACCCAAAACAACTAAAATCATAACATGGTAAAGACTTATCCCAAAGGTATGACATTCTCCTTTAGATGCTTTTGCCTTAATGGAATATACTTCTATACACACATAGTCTCATGAAGCATGTAGTGAAGTGCATAAAAACTGTATTTATTATAACTACCTTTAGCAGCAGTTACGTCTCCGAATGTGTGAATATTTGTTTTCTTCATATTTTTTTTTATATACAGTTTTAACCTCAACATAGACAATGTTAATTTTTGTGCTTCCATTTTTGCCTCCCTTTCTTCCAAGAGTGAAAACTGTTTTATTTTTCCATCAACATAATCATATGAAGGCTTTTTTTTTTTTTTGCTGGATGAGTTGTAATTTTACATGACAGTGTAAAATTTAGCATATAACACACTGAAAATGAGAAAAATCCAAAAGGCATGAATAGAAAAAAAAATAATATGGTTGTTAACTACTAGGTCAATCTGAACGTTTGCCCTACTTTAAATAATAAACATCTATACTCATCTCTGGTGCCAGCGCCATTCTAGCAGGTCACACTTGCATTGCCAGGGCTCACATGTGGTTGTTATGTCACGTGAGCCCGGTGCCCATTCAGCACTGGCGTCACTGTCCCCACCTTCAGTGGTATAATTAGTCAAGAGGAAATGAGCAGCCAAGAGCAGCATTCACTTCCAGTTGATTATTTATATTTCCATAGATGGGGACAGTGACACCAGCGCTGATTGGACGCAGGGGTCATGTGACAAAATAATAATAATAATCTTCATTTATATAGCGCCAACATATTCCGCAGCGCTTTACAATTTAACAGTTTCAAAATACAAGTCATAAGTAGCAACATTAACAATACAATAATTAAAGCAAAATAAGATGAGATGACCCTGCTCGTGAGAGCTTACAATCTACAATGAGGTGGGGGAGATACAAAGTACAGGTGTGTATATACAATGGTGTATTTACAATGATGGTCCAGCCATCTTGAGGGAGGGAGTGAGGGAGGGATGGATGGAGATAGTGAATGAGCTACACACACACACTTCGTGATAGGCCGCTCTGAACAAATGTGTTTTGATGGAGCACCTGAAACCATGCAAATTGTGGATAGTCCTAATTTCTTGGGGTAGAGCATTCCAGAGGATTGGCGCAGCGTGGGAGAAGTCTTGGAGTCGGGAGTGGGAGGTACAGATTAGTGCAGAGGTTAGTCGAAAGTCATTTGCAGAGCTCAGCAGTCGGTTAGGCCGATGGATAGAAATGATGGAGGACATGTAGGGAGGTGCTGCACTGTGGAGAGCTTTGTGGGTGAGAACAAGTACTTTGAAGTGGATCCTTTAATGAATGGGCAGCCAATGTAAGGACTGGCGAAGAGCGTACGCGTCCGAGTACCGATTAGCCAGATGGATGACCCTGGCTGCTGCATTCATTATGGACTGGAGAGGGTTTAGTCGAGTAATGGGGAGGCCAAGTAATAGAGCATTGCAGTAGTCCAGGCGGGAGAGGATCAATGCTACAGTGAGGATTTTTGTTGCTTCCATGGTGAGAAAATGGCAGATTCTGGAGATGTTCTTTAGGTGTAGGCGGCAAGAGCGAGAAAGAGATTGTATGTGGAGGTGAAGGGGAGACTGGTGTCAAACATAATACCCAGACAGCGAGCCTGCTGCTGGGGTGTTATTATGGTGCTGCCCACGGAGAGGGAAATGTCAAATTTAGGGAGGTTAGTAGATGGCGGGAGAAGAAGAAGTTGTTTTGGAGAGGTTGAGTTTCAGAAAGAGAGCGGACACGATGTTGGAGACTGCGGACAGACAGTCGGTGGCGTTCTGTAGTACAGCGGGGGTAAGGTCGGGGATGACGTGTATAGTTGTGTGCCATCAGCATAAAGATGGTACTGAAAGCCAAATCTGGTGATGGTCTGTCCAATTGGGGCCATGTAGAGGGAGAAGAGAAGGGGGCCAAGGACTGAGCACTGGGGTACACCGACAGAGAGAGGAAGAGGAGATGACGTGGAGCCAGAGAACTTAACACTGAAGGAGCGGTCAGAAAGAGAACCAGGAGAGAGCAGTGTCCTTAATGCCTAGTGACTGGAGCTTAGAGAGTAGTAGACGGTGGTCAACCGTGTCAAAAGCTGCAGAGAGGTCGAGAAGAATGAGCAGAGAGTGGTCACCATTACGTTTTGCTGTCAGATCATTGGTCACTTTGATGAGTGCAGTTTCAGTCGAATGTAGGGGGCGGAAACCGGACTGTGAAGGGTCTAGGATGGAGTGAGTGGAGATGTAACGGGTAAGGCTGGAGTAGACTAGGCGCTCCAAAAGTTTAGAGAAGAAATTGAGATTGGAGACTGGTCTGCAGTTGTTTGTGCAGAAAGAGTCGAGAGCCGGTTTCTTTAGTAATGGAGTTATGATGGAGTATTTGAAGGAGGATGGGAAAATGCCAGAGGATAGTGAGAGATTAAAGATTGTAGTTAGGTGAGTTGTGACAACTGGAGAGAGAAACTGGAGGAGATGTGAGGGGATGGGGTCGGTAGTGCATGCAGTCAGACGAGAGGAAGAGAGGAGTCTGGAGACCTCTTCTTCTGTGATGGGATCAAATGTGGAAAGTGAGCCAGGGGAAATGCAGGGAGGGATGGGAGTCACAGCACTTGGTGGTTGAGAGCAGATTTCCTGACGGATATTATCTATTTTTTCTATAAAATAGGAGGCCAGGTCATCAGCACAAATGTCTCTGACAGGGGCTTGTGCTTTTGGCCTGAGAAGGGAGTGAAAAGTGTCAAAAAGTTTCTTGGGGTTGTTGGCTAGTGAGGAGATTAGGGTGGTGAAGTAGGTCTGTTTGGCGAGGTGAAGGGCAGCGTTATAAATTCTTAACATGAATTTAAAGTGGATGAAGTCTTCTTGTGTGCGGGTTTTTCTCCTTAGGCGTTCAGCACTCCTAGAGCATCGCTAAAGAAGTCATTATTATTATTATTTATTATTATAGCGCCATTTAATCCATGGCGCTTTGAGCCAGGGCTGTTTTACTTTGTGTTTGGAAGTTCTGAGGGTGAGCGGCGCTACTTGGTCAAGGGTGCTTCTAAGAGTGTCATTGTAGTGATGAACAGCCAGATCAGGACAAGAAAAAGAGGAGATTGGGGACAGTGATGAGTGTAGGGAGTCTGAAAGTGTCTGAGGGTTAATGGCATGTAGATTTCTAAATGTGTGGTAGGTAGGAGTGCGCTGGGGTGGTCGAGGATTTGTGAGCATGATGGAGAGAATGTTGTGGTCAGAGAGTGGAAGTGGTGAGTTATTTAGGTGGGAGACTGAACAGAGCCAGACAAAGACCAGGTCAAGGGTGTTACCGTCCTTGTGTGTCTCAGAGGTTGAAAGCCGTGAGAGGTCTAGAGAAGTGGTTAGTGATAGACGCTGAGATGCAGATGTGGAAGTAGGGCTGTTAATGGGGATGTTGAAGTCTCCAAGGATAAGGGTTGGTAGTTCTGAGGACATGAAGTGCGGCAGCCAGGCTGAGAAGTGGTCAAGAAACCAGTTGGGTGAGCCTGGGGGCCGATATATGACCGCTACTCTGAGGGAGAGGGGACGGAAGAGCCTGATGGTGTGGACCTCAAAAGAAGGGAATGAGTGATGGAATTGGGGGGTTGACCTGGAAAGTGCACTGTGGGGACAGGAGTATGCCCACTCCACCACCATGTCTATTTGTGGGTCTCGGGGAGTGGGAGAACTGTAAGCCACCATAGGAAATGGCAGAAGGGGAGACAGTATCAGAATAATGAATCCAAGTTTCAGTGTGGGCCAACAAATTAAGAGAGTTGTTCAGAAAGTAGTTGTGCAGGAAGGGAAGCTTGTTACATACAGACCGTGGATTCCAGAGGGCACAATTAAAAGAAGGAGATGAGGGAGTGCAAGTAATAGTAATAAGATTATTATGGTTTCGATATGAGGTAGGGTAGAGGTTGAGGTTCGGGGATGGTGGACCAGGGTTGGGGGAGATGTCCCCTGAAATCAGTAGGAGTAAGACGATAAAGAGAAAGTAGTTGTTGGAATTGTAAGTAGGTTTTTTCTGCAATGTGTTTGGGCAAGATGGGCTGAGGTTTCTCAAGAAGGTAAGGAGTGCATGGGAGCTGTACATGGGAGAGGGTAGTATAGAGGGGCTGATGTGTATGAGTCAGGATGGAGGGGGAATGGGGAGGTGAATGTGGATGGCAAGGGAACACAGGAGGAGTAAAATAAAGTTCATGGTGAAAAGGAAAAGCAAAGTATTGGTTACCTGATTCCTGCCCTAATTAACTGCCATGGATAACTGCCATTCACATGATGCTTAGCTTCTGTGATGCTTTGCTTTATGGGATGCGTGCGTCCAAAACTGCGTGCGCCCCTTAGAATGCTGCTAAATATATAGCCCACACTACAGGGACAGGAGAGAGGGTTTGTGGGAGCTGGCTTGGGATAATTTGGCAGCTGGGGCCAGCACACCAGGGGGTGGTTAGATGATCAAAGGCACTAGACCAGGCTATATCTATATGCTATAGCACCTTCCACCTGATAAGACCTTGAGAGGCCTCAGTCACAGATATAATGCAGTAAGTATTAAATACAGTGCAACAAATTAATTTTAACAAAGCTTTAGCAGGCACATTAAAATATGTAGCAAAATGGTAAGGGAGCAGATGACAGACAGCAAGCAGAAGTATGGAGTTGTACCATTTGGATAAATTGCAGCAGGAAAGACAGCCAGCAGAGGTGGGGATTGTACCATTCAGCTGCTTGCTAGTAATGAATGGAGTGCATACCATTAGGATATATTGCAGCAGGAAAGACAGCCAGCAGAGGTGGGGATTGTACCATTCTGCTGCTTGCTAGTAATGAATGGAGTGCATACCATTCGGATATATTGCAGCAGGAAAGACAGCCAGCAGAGGTGGGGATTGTACCATTCAGCTGCTTGCTAGTAATGAATGGAGTGCATACCATTAGGATATATTGCAGCAGGAAAGACAGCCAGCAGAGGTGGGGATTGTACCATTCTGCTGCTTGCTAGTAATGAATGGAGTGCATACCATTCGGATATATTGCAGCAGGAAAGACAGCCAGCAGAGGTGGGGATTGTACCATTCAGCTGCTTGCTAGTAATGAATGGAGTGTGTACCATTAGGATATATTGCAGCAGGAAAGACAGCCAGCAGAGGTGGGGATTGTACCATTCAGCTGCTTGCTAGTAATGAATGGAGTGCGAGAAAACAACTTGATGTGAGCCCCAGGAATGCAAATGTTGGCACCGGAGTTGAGAATAGATGTTTTTATTTTAATGGGTGCAAACATTCATATTAGGAAGTGGTTGTCCTAGTAGAGGACAACTCCTTTAATTTCAAAATTTTTAGTTCCAACACGTAATTAATTTCAACATTCCAGCTTGTTTTTGCATGCCAAGAGGATTATTGATTTGGGGTACGTGTTACATTTTAATATATTTTATTGCATTTATGAAGGGAAATTGTTTTGACAAACAATGACTAACATTTTAATTTTTTTTTTCATTTGTGGTTTAATTTTAATAAATTTTTATATATCAGACTTTTATGGACGCAATACTAAATATGTTTATTTTAACCTAAGGATGTCAATTCTATATGCAAGCTGAAACCCTGTAGCAATGCCAATGATCGGTGCTAAGCACAGATTGTGGGCATTGAACCCCTCTGTTTCCTCTGTCAATAGTGACAGCGACATCGAGGGGCATCGCAGAGGGAGGGAGTTCCCTGTATGATCCCACTGGCATAACGTGATTGCGATCGCGTTGCATTGATGGTCTTCATGGTAACACTGGGCCGAAAGATGGCCGCGGGGTCACCAAGGGATGGTGGCCTGTATTCTACTGCTCAGAGCAAAAGCTGATGCGACTCCTCCCTGTCTGCAATGCATAGATCTAATGCCATGCATAGCAAAAGTATTGAAGAGTATTAGATCAGAGATCTGGGCAGGGAAAGTTGATGTACCATCCTGGGACAACGTGAAAAAGTAAAACAAAAGTTATTACAAATTATAAAATGATTTACAAATAAATCACAAAATAAAGAAGAAAAAGACAAAACATTAATCCAATGAATACATTTATGTATGTAAAAAAAATAAACAAAGTACACATATTTGGAATCTTCGCATCCAGAACGACCCATCTTATAAAGCGGTCCCACTAAGGTAAGCCCTTCAGTGAATGCTGTAAAAAAAATGAGGCAAAAACTATGCTTATCATCTTAATGCCAAGCAAAAAGTGAAATTAAAAGCGATCAAAAAGACAAATGTAAATAAAAATAAGAATCTCTGAAATTATCACCATGTGCTGCAGAAAACAAGCAGCCATACAGCTTCATCAGCGGAAAAATAAAAAAGGGATAACTCTCTGAATAAAGCGATGTAAAAGTAATTCTTGTTTCTATAAAATAGTTTTTATTGTGTAAAAAAGACAAAACATAAAAAAGATATAAATGTGGTATCGCTGCAATTGTACAGATCTGAAGAATATAGCTGCCTTCTCAATTTTATAACACTCTGAACAGTATAAAAAAACTCCAAAAAGCAATTCCTAAATTGCTGGTTTTTGTTCATTCTGCCTCCCAAAAATCAGAAAAGAAAGCGATCAAAAAATGTCATGTGCTCGAAAATGATAATAACAAAACACTGACTTGTCCGGCAAAAAAAAAGCCATCACATGACTTTCTCAGCTGAAATATGGAAAAATTATAACTATAAAATGGGGGGATGCAAGACTTGTTTTGCAATAAAATGCATCTTTAGTGTGTCACAGCAGGCAAACATAAAAAGCAATATAAATCTGGTATCGCTGTAATCACACCAACCCGAAGAATAATGTTGCATAATCATTTATACCGCATGAGGAATGGTGTAAAACAATAAATAAAACAAATTCTTCACCTGCTGTTCACTTTTTCACTCTGCCACCCAAAGATCGCAATAAGACTCTGTCCACATTTATCCTGCACTCTGCTCTGAATGGTCACACCAGGATTTCTAATGTAAATTTCTCAAAAACATCATTCAGATGGAACCCCCTATTAGGGATGGCGGAAAGCACCAAATGAAATATATATATAATAATAATAAGATGCGTTCTCAACCTGGGGTACACCGTGCAGAGATGGAACTTGCTACTAAGCAATGGTGGAACAAGGTGGCGGTTGAATGCCGAAAACACGCGGGTTAGATGTCGCCCAGTATGAACAGCGGCAAACTATGTTACTTCAGAGAGCCGCAGCAACAAAGTAATAGAACGCTGTTCCCTGTTACACGTCACAGGACAAAGCTGATATGGCGCGAGTGAGAGATCTAGGCTCAACCCCTAGAACGCGGGGACTTGAGTCTGACCGCACTGCATCGCAATAGTGATGCCACTATTTGGTGCTCAGTGGTAGAAAAATACAGCTAACTAAAAAGCAAGAGCAAAAAGCTCAACTGACCGCTGAGCGGTACCAAAAGGTGTGTGTCAGAACACATGGATTGTCTGTGCCCTGTAAACAGCCCGTGCTAAGCAGCACACGTGGCTGAGACAGGCGCTAGGTCAAGCCGAGTAAATACCTTCCTGACTAGGGAACACTAGACAATCATACACGCCGACAGTGCAGCAGGTTCTCGGCCCAAACACCCGTGCATACACAGAGTGGTAGCATATCCACTTGCTCACACACCACATGGTTTATACTAGTGCACGGCTGTGCAATCCTTTTATAACTGCAGCCTTCCAGGTCCTTGCTGTTGGCCCAATCCGAACTGCTTGAGGACCTGAGCATGTGACCTCTGACCACCAATGAGCTGTTGTCTCACGGGCATGCGCAGATGGATAAAAGCAGGACTTAGTCCCAAGAACGTCTGCTCGCTGCTGACTAATGCTGGTTGCTATAGCTGAACCTGGGGCTGCAGTAGCAACCAAATGCATAGCATTAGCCTGAGCAAGACGCTGGGACTGACATCTCCACTGAGCAGGATCCTCTGTGGCTGAAGAAGAATGGGAGACTGCAGAGGATATGGCTCGAGATTCCCCCGGTGCAGCGGCAGGATCTCGGTGCCTAACACCACCAGTGGAAGATTATCTATAATGAGACAGATGGAGGCACTGTGGATGCAGTCTGACCTGTGATCCAACAGTGTCCATTTTTCCGGTGTTCATAAAAGCATGGCCCTCCACAGTTTTGTGCAGTTCTGAAAAGAATGACAATGCTGAACAGATGCCAGACAGAGTCCAGAGTACCTCTGATGCCTCATTATAGTAGCTCCCTCGGGGGTTTCATAATAATGTCTGTGTAGAGTGCAGGATAAATGTGATCCCAAACGTTATGTAAATGTTCCCAATACAAGCTCCAACTCAAGCCGCAAAAAAAGCAAATCCCAACTTAGTTGTTTCATCTGTTAATGGAAATATATGGGGCTTTCATGTTACTGGTGATACAAAAGCTCTGAAAAAGCACTATGGCTCGTTGACCCCCAAAAGAAATTCAACAAAATCTGCTCTCTCAAATCCAAATGCCCCCTTCCTTCTGTGCCTCACAGTGTGCCTAAACCACATAGTGCGTCCACATGTTTAAAGTTTAAAGGTACATGTCTCCAGAACCATGAGCTGGACACTACAATGTACAGGAGCGCACTACAACGTACTGGTGATTACAACGTACTGGCACAACAATGACAGTTTGCAATTTTCACTCAGCAACATACACTACTGCTTGTTTCTGGAAGACACCCATAGAGTCAAAATCATCACTTCATATGTAGATAAATTCCCATAGGGGAATAATTTCCAAAATAGGGTCACTTGATTCTGCTCTTTTAGCCCTTTGGGGGTCTGTATATGGAGTCTGCAAACTATTCTTGAAAAATCTGTGCTTCAGGAGTAGTGTTGAGTAGAGTTGAGCGATACTTTCCGATATCCTAAAGTATCGGAATCGGAATGGTATCGCCGATATCACTAAAATATCGGCGATACCCGATACCGATACCGGAAGTCCCATGTAAGTCTATGGGAACAAAATATCGAAATTAAAAAAAACCCATTCTTGCCTTGTTGGTTAATTGTACATGAAGGAAAACAAGAAAGAGTAATGTAGAATGTATTGGGGAGGTTGAGGAGACATTAAAGGCATAGATGTTTGACCCAATCCAATGGAATAGCATTAATTTTTTTTTTTTAGGAAATACGTTCGGATTGACGAACAAATTGACAATGTTGTTAACCTTTTTTCTATTTTGTCAAATATGTCTGTTTCACAACTTCCATGGTCTTCACCTTTTTAACTTTTCACACACTTTCTCCTTCATAATTTTCAGCAGCATCATCTTTCTCATCAAATTATTCTTCATCTTCACCTTCTTAATCTTCTAAAACTTCTTGCTATTCATCTTTTTGTTAACATTACTTATATTGTTCTTATTAAACAGTTATTATTCTTCATATTCTACTTCTTCATCTTCTTCCTATTCATCCTTTTCATCATATTCTTATTTGTGACAGACATTCCTGTACTTGTAATCTGTAAAACTCTGAATTTTCATCCTTCCGTTCTTGCTGTCACGAAAGATTTTAATTACAACAGTATTTGTCCGCGTTCAGTTTAGCCTGCAGCAGCATCAGGCATTTTCCAGGGGCACCACGAGGAGGAACGGACTCACCCCCATACACTGCTTAGTCTTCTTCTGCTTAGAATTTAGAGCATATATTTTGCTCTTCATTTTGGTCTTATACTTAATGTTCTTCTGCTTTTTGATCTTCTGCTTATTGTTCTTCTGTCTCTTGTTCTGTATCTTGTAGTTTGTCTTAACCTTCTTTGTCCTGTTGGTGATGGTACAAAAGCCAATGGAAGTAACGAGGACCAGCTGACTGTGCTGGAACCCGGAGGGTCAGCAGAAGGAAAAGAGCCAATGGCACAACCGAGGACCAGCTGACGTTACTGGGACAGGGTTACTAAGCAGGAGGTACCTGTGCTCCAAAGCACTACCAAGGACCAGCAGACGTTGCTGGAACTCGGATACCGACATGGAGGCACCTAGGCCAAAGGCACTGCGGAGAACCAGCTGACGGTACTGGAACCCGGATGGGTAGCAGAAGGTACAAGAGCCAATGAAAGTAATGAGGACCAGCTGACTGTGCTGGAACCCGGAGGGTCAGCAGAAGGAAAAGAGCCAATGGCACAACCGAGGACCAGCTGACGTTACTGGGACAGGGTTACTAAGCAGGAGGTACCTGTGCTCCAAAGCACTACCAAGGACCAGCAGACGTTGCTGGAACTCGGATACCGACATGGAGGCACCTAGGCCAAAGGCACTGCGGAGAACCAGCTGACGGTACTGGAACCCGGATGGGTAGCAGAAGGTACCCATGGAAATTAAAGTTGAGGCAGCAGGACTGTTTGCCGTTCACACAGCAGGGGAACAGCTGACATTACTGAACCCCAGTAACACGGGAGCAAGTGTAGACTGTGCTAACAGCACTTCCAAGAAACAACTGGCGGTGTTGTAACCCAGGGATGAGAAGAGAACAGGGTGGAGGCAGCAGGACTATTTGCCGTTCACACAGCAGGGGAACAGCTGACATTACTGAACCCCAGTAACACAGGAGCAAGTGTAGACTGTGCTAACAGCACTTCCAAGAAACAACTGGCGGTGTTGTAACCCAGGGATGAGAAGAGAACAGGGTGGAGGCAGCAGGACTTTTTGCCGTTCACACAGCAGGGGAACAGCTGACATTACTGAACCCCAGTAACACAGGAGCAAGTGTAGACTGTGCTAACAGCACTTCCGAGAAACAACTGGCGGTGTTGTAACCCAGGGATGAGAAGAGAACAGGGTGGAGGCAGCAGGACTTTTTGCCGTTCACACAGCAGGGGAACAGCTGACATTACTGAACCCCAGTAACACAGGAGCAAGTGTAGACTGTGCTAACAGCACTTCCGAGAAACAACTGGCGGTGTTGTAACCCAGGGATGAGAAGAGAACAGGGTGGAGGCAGCAGGACTTTTTGCCGTTCACACAGCAGGGGAACAGCTGACATTACTGAACCCCAGTAACACAGGAGCAAGTGTAGACTGTGCTAACAGCACTTCCGAGAAACAACTGGCGGTGTTGTAACCCAGGGATGAGAAGAGAACAGGGTGGAGGCAGCAGGACTTTTTGCCGTTCACACAGCAGGGGAACAGCTGACATTACTGAACCCCAGTAACACAGGAGCAAGTGTAGACTGTGCTAACAGCACTTCCGAGAAACAACTGGCGGTGTTGTAACCCAGGGATGAGAAGAGAACAGGGTGGAGGCAGCAGGACTTTTTGCCGTTCACACAGCAGGGGAACAGCTGACATTACTGAACCCCAGTAACACAGGAGCAAGTGTAGACTGTGCTAACAGCACTTCCGAGAAACAACTGGCGGTGTTGTAACCCAGGGATGAGAAGAGAACAGGGTGGAGGCAGCAGGACTTTTTGCCGTTCACACAGCAGGGGAACAGCTGACATTACTGAACCCCAGTAACACAGGAGCAAGTGTAGACTGTGCTAACAGCACTTCCGAGAAACAACTGGCGGTGTTGTAACCCAGGGATGAGAAGAGAACAGGGTGGAGGCAGCAGGACTTTTTGCCGTTCACACAGCAGGGGAACAGCTGACATTACTGAACCCCAGTAACACGGGAGCAAGTGTAGACTGTGCTAACAGCACTTCCGAGAAACAACTGGCGGTGTTGTAACCCAGGGATGAGAAGAGAACAGGGTGGAGGCAGCAGGACTTTTTGCCGTTCACACAGCAGGGGAACAGCTGACATTACTGAACCCCAGTAACACGGGAGCAAGTGTAGACTGTGCTAACAGCACTTCCGAGAAACAACTGGCGGTGTTGTAACCCAGGGATGAGAAGAGAACAGGGTGGAGGCAGCAGGACTTTTTGCCGTTCACACAGCAGGGGAACAGCTGACATTACTGAACCCCAGTAACACGGGAGCAAGTGTAGACTGTGCTAACAGCACTTCCGAGAAACAACTGGCGGTGTTGTAACCCAGGGATGAAAAGGGAGAACAGGGTGGAGGCAGCAGGACTTTTTGCCGTTCACACAGCAGGGGAACAGCTGACATTACTGAACCCCAGTAACACAGGAGCAAGTGTAGACTGTGCTAACAGCACTTCCGAGAAACAACTGGCGGTGTTGTAACCCAGGGATGAGAAGAGAACAGGGTGGAGGCAGCAGGACTTTTTGCCGTTCACACAGCAGGGGAACAGCTGACATTACTGAACCCCAGTAACACGGGAGCAAGTGTAGACTGTGCTAACAGCACTTCCGAGAAACAACTGGCGGTGTTGTAACCCAGGGATGAGAAGAGAACAGGGGGAGGCAGCAGGACTTTTTGCCGTTCACACAGCAGGGGAACAGCTGACATTACTGAACCCCAGTAACACAGGAGCAAGTGTAGACTGTGCTAACAGCACTTCCAAGCAACAACTGGCGGTGTTGGAGCCCAGGGTCAAGGAGGATGTTTAAATACTAGATCAAGTATTTTCCTTGTTACGTGTCAATTAAAAATGTCTATACTCCAAACAAGAGAAATATAACCTTTAGTACCATAAGATGATGATTTTACTTTAAAAAATATATGTAAATTAATAATTGACAAACATAAACGCATACATTAACATGTTGAAAAGCAATGCAAACCACAATAAAAATCGGTTAAATAATCTGCTATACGGTTTTAAATAAAAGCATACAAGTACATATCAGAATCCATTAATGATGGATAAGTAACAGTATGTACACCATTTTCATTTGCTGAATAATATCACTAAAAAGTTTTTAAAAATATCTAAAATTTCCATCATGTAATACTGATAATATGTGGCAATCATTTATATTAACAAAAAAAAACTTTAAAAAGTGCATAGTGAAAACAGCTATTTATGCCTGACTGTGGACTTGCAAGCATGACAACGGATAGATAAGGTATATATAGATGACACTGCATAGCCACAGATGGTGAATGGCGATGTAATACTGTACCTCAATAAAGTGTGCGTTACTACTACATCCTTATTTTTATATAGCTTTCTAAAAGGGTACGTGCATGTATGCTTGCGCCTTTGTTTGGACGCACAGACTGGCTTCCTGCTGTGACGCGTTGGGTATTGGAGCGTCTGTGCGTCTTATGACGCAGACTAACATTCACGGTGCGCATCGTTCATCATCGCAAGCGTACCGACAACACAAAGGCGTTGTCATGACTGCTTTACTCAGTAAACATGCACCTATGATGAAACATACACGCATGTGCCCTATTACATAACAAGCTACAAGAAAAATGCGTGTGAGGTGTGACACAGCTGTTTTGTTAAGGTACAGTATTATATCGACATTGTACAGGTGTCGCTATTCAGTCTGATAAATAGATATCATTCACCTATTCTATCAGTTGTCGTTCTTTCAGCACCACTTACAGGTATATATTTTGCTATTGTGACTATGCACTATTGACTTTACCAAGGTAATGCATGATTTTTGTTAGCGATTATCATGTTTACATGAAGTACCTTTATGATATGGGCTGTTAACTTTCTAATCAAATATGTATTTTTTAAAATGACACAAATATAAGTAATGTTGAAGAGGACTATTCCTACATGCATTGTTTGCACAATATTACAGGTGTACATCACGTCCCTTAATCAACATTGGATATTATATTTACTTGTATGCTTTTATTTCAAAGGCAAGAACACTGAAGTATAACCTTCGCACTGCAGCAGTTGTCAAAGTTCAACCCACATTATGCACTTCCAACATTGCAGTATTTGAGTCATCATGATGTGAGTTGGATTTGTGTAAGCTATGGAGTGACAAGGTTGACCATCAGTATCCTATAGCATAAGTAGGCTTTTGTGTTTGCATTTGTTTTCGACATGTGCATATCTGTAATAATATGTCACAATTATTTTGTTACAGATTTGTGACAAAGACAAATCATTTTATGGTTTGAAAGTTGACGTTTCAAATGTTTACAGCTTAGAAATCATGGTGTAGCCTCATATCTATGTGTAGCACTAGACACTTTGAGATGTAATTTTTTTTTTTCACCATGATTAGGTAGCTAGCAGTAATTTTTGCCGGACACACAGCAGGGGAACAGCAGGCGTTACTGAACCCCACAAACACATCAGCGATTGTTTTCATCTGTGCATCTAACACTTCTGAGCAGCAACTGGCGCTGTTGAAGCCCAGGGTCAAGGAGGGTGTAGGCAGAGGCCTAGTATGAGACGTTTGAAGTTGAAGTTGTAGTTAGCAGCAGTAATTTTTGCCAGACACACAGCAGGGGAACAGCAGGCGTTACTGAACCCCACAAACACATCAGCGATTGTTTTCATCTGTGCATCTAACACTTCTGAGCAGCAACTGGCGATGTTGAAGCCCAGGGTCAAGGAGGGTGTAGGCAGAGGCCTAGTATGAGACGTTTGAAGTTGAAGTTGTAGTTAGCAGCAGTAATTTTTGCCAGACACACAGCAGGGGAACAGCAGGCGTTACTGAACCCCACAAACACATCAGCGATTGTTTTCATCTGTGCATCTAACACTTCTGAGCAGCAACTGGCGATGTTGAAGCCCAGGGTCAAGGAGGGTGTAGGCAGAGGCCTAGTATGAGACGTTTGAAGTTGAAGTTGTAGTTAGCAGCAGTAATTTTTGCCAGACACACAGCAGGGGAACAGCAGGCGTTACTGAACCCCACAAACACATCAGCGATTGTTTTCATCTGTGCATCTAACACTTCTGAGCAGCAACTGGCGCTGTTGAAGCCCAGGGTCAAGGAGGGTGTAGGCATAAAATATTGAGTTATTGCCTTGTTACGTGGCCATTGCAAATGTATGTACTTCAAACAAGAATAAATGAAGTTTTACTACAACAATAAAATGATAAATTTCAATTACAAGAATAGAAAAATATTTATACTTGACAGTCCTCTGTGGTTGATAACGTTTAATGGCTAACTGAAAATCTGGTAACAAATTCAAAGCTTTCGAGACTACTCAGGTGTCTTCATCAGGCTAAGAGTAAAGCCAAAAATGAAGAATCACATATTTCTACACACAACAGGACACAGGAATAGCTAAGACAAGTGAGGGAGGGACAAGTGAGGGGAGACCGGCAACAAAAAGGAGAACAAGGATGAATTATCAGCGCCACACAATCACAGATAAATTAATGAATTTACCTGTGGCAAAAGACTTTTGTATGCCCGGTCATAGCATCATGGATATGGAATTACTGTTATTAAAATATAACTTCAAATATGAGAAACGTACAAAGGTTTCAGAATATAAGCTCATCATGACCTTTGACACTGTTAGTGATGGAATGAATAGATCACATGGATTTATGTCATTCTATATCAATTAAGGAATCTGCGTCTATGCCCTTCCAGGGTCATGAAAACCCCAAAAAATACGCCAATGAGAGGGCAATCAAACTTTCTATCCTTATCTAGGAACTGTTCCAATATTTATGTTCATCCCTGTGAGATAATGACAGTTCTGATACACGTCACTTACTTGTCTTACCTATTGCACTATTCCTGTGTCCTGTTGTGTATAGAAATATGTGATGCTTAATTTTTTTAGTTAGTCTTTCCCTGATGAAGAGACGTGAGTAGCCTTGAAAGCTTGCAATTTGTTTCCATCTTTTCAGTTATCCATTAAAAGGTATCAACCACTGCTGACTCTGAAGTCTAAATATTTTTCTATCTACTGGCTAACACGGTACAAAGATACACATGTTTTCTAATTTCAAGAAGGAAAAATAAAGAAAATACAAATATAAACGCATATATGCACATGCCAAAAATAAATGGAACAACACAACACCCAAAAAATTGGTAACAAAATATAGTGTTGTAAATTTAAGAATAAAAGTACATTTTTTTTTTTATGAATAATGCTTAAGGAACGCTATGTTAAACCATAACATAGTGAAGACAATGGATTTTGTAATAGTCACTCATCATCATCATCGCAAATTTTATGTGACAGTCACAGACATTTCAATTATTTAAGTTCATAAAATCGTAACTTTCTATAGCATGTATGACATGTCCAGCATGGACTCATCAATGTGATTGATGACACAATAATGTACAATAAAAAATAACCATTTAAAAAAACATTAGGCATTGTTTGTCACAATTTAAGTGTGTGCCTGCAAGTGTAGGTGAAACAAAGGCTACGGATAGCAAAGGTATATTCTATGTCTGTATCAGACAGTGGACAGCCTCTGATGGGTAATGCCGATGTTATACTGTACGTCAATAAAGTCTGCGGCTGAAATCATGCATTTTTTGCTTGTAGAGTGTTGAAGAGGGTAAAAGAATGTCTGGTTGCGCAAAGCTTTATCCGTCAACACTACCTTCCTACTGTCACGCGTAGGGTAGGGTAGCGTGTGGCAATTAGCTGACTATCAAATGTGAGGTTAGGCTGCGTTATTGCGCACTAGGGACGCAAAAAAAAATACAGCAGTAATAATTTAATGTGTAATACTACACCTATGACAAACCAAAAAATTACGTTCCCTCTTTAACAATGTACAAGACTAACAAGCCTAATGGTTGACGCTGACTTAATTGAGATACAGTATTACATCAACATTGTCCATGAGTAACTATGCACTGTGATACCTATATACCAGTATTAATTTATATCTCTTGTGGTTGTTTCAACAGCACTTGCAGGTATAACTACCTATTGTCAGTATGCATGATGCACTTTCTAGATGTAATAATTTATTATTGGACATTATTACCATGTTTACATGCTGGCCATTTCATATATGGTGTTTGAAGTTACAGTTGGCATCAGTATGTGTATTTTATAATGTCTGTCATAAATAAAACTCGTGATGATGATGATGAGGATTTAATGATTCGTACATCCATTGACTGCATTATCTTACAGGTACAGATAAAGTTCCTTAAAAAGCATTAATTCATAAGTCTGAAATGTACTTTTATGCATTAATTTAAAATGTGAAGAGTAGACTATGTTTTATTTTTTGTTACCATTTCTAATAGACATGTGCAGATATGCGCTGTGATGACAAATTATTATTTGTCCATATTTGTCATAAAAATTTATCATTCTAGGCCTGCAAAACTTCACAATTTCATGTTTTCAGCATAACAAGCAGGTGACGGCTCTTCCCTATTTGGAGCATGTTGGTCATGTGTTTTTCTGTCCATGTGTCGGGAACAGGACACTTCTTGCCGTTGACACAGCAGGGGAACAGCTGGCGTTACTGAACCCCACTAACAGTAGAGCTTGTGTTTTGTTCTGTGGACACGACACTTCTGAGCAGCAACTGGCAGTGTTGGAGCCCAGGGAGTAGAGTTCAGGTGGTAGAAAGATGAACATAACAGGAGACATGGATAACGTTGCGAAACAGTTATTTAATCTGAAAACGGACAGACAAATTCTGGCGAGATCCATGCCTTGTTCATTTTCAGAAAAGTAAGCCGGTCTACATTATCGGAGGATAGTCGCATGCGACGGTCTGTTAGTACACCACCTGCAGCACTAAAGACGCGCTCCGATAATACACTGGCAGCAGGGCAAGCCAGCACCTCCAATGCATACTGGCTAAGCTCTGGCCATGTATCCAGCTTAGAGACCCAAAACTTGAATGGGGAAGAGCCATCTGGGAGTACACTGAGAGGCAAAGCCAAGTAGTCTGTCACCATCTGACGGATACGTTGCCTCCCGCTGACTGGAGCCCTCTCGGATGGTGTAGACATTTGTGGCGCTGCCACAAAACTTTGCCACATTTTTAACATACTGGTCTTTCCCTGTGCAGAGGCACTGCGTGTGCTCCCTCTTGTTGCAGAGCTCTCTACACTGCCTCGACGCACAGAGCTGCTTTGTAAAGCAGTAGCAGCAGCAGTGCTCTCGGCAGTAAGGTAGAACATTAGGGATTGCACCAGTGTGTCTTGGTACTCCCGCATTTTACGCTCCCGGTTCAACGGTGTGATGAGGCTTTTGACGTTGTCCCGGTAGCGAGGGTCTAGGAGGGTGTACACCCAATAATCAGACGTCGTGAGAATGTGGGCGATGCGGCGGTCGTTTCTTAGGCACTGCAGCATGAAATCAACCATGTGCTGCAGACTCCCAACTGGCAAAGAAACGCTGTCCTCTGCAAGAGGCGTTATCTCTGCCTGCTCTGCATCACCCCACCCTCGCTCTACATACTGACTAGAGCGTTGTGTACCTCCCTCTGGAGCGATGTCTTCCTCCTCCATTGACTCCTCCTCCTCATCCTCCTCACAAAGTGAGCCCTGCCCAGCCCTTTGTGAGGAACCACGTTGCGCTGACTTTCCAGAAGGTGATGGAATTTGTGACTCCTCATCCTCCACCTCTTCCAAAACCTCATCCCTTATTGCTTGCAGTGTTTTTTGAAGCAGGCAGATAAGGGGGACAGTCAGGCTGACTAGTGCATCATCTGCACTCGCCATCCGCGTTGACTCATCAAACGCACGCAAAACGTGGCACATGTCCTTCATAGTGGCCCACTCATTAATGGTGAAGTGTGGACGGCGCAAATTGCGTGTTGATTGCGCCTGATGCAGCTGATACTCCATAACTGCTGGCTGCTGCTCACACAACCGCTCCAACATATGTAACGTTGAATTCCACCTGGTGGATACGTCACATATGATGCGATGTTCAGGAAGGCGCAATCTGCGTTGCAGAGCTGCATGCGCGATCTGGCCATGCTGGAACGTCGCAAGTGAGCGCACTCTAGGCGGACCTTGTGCAGCAGTGCATCAAGATCCGGATAGTCCCTCAAAAAACTCTGCACGACCAAGTTGAGCACATGTGCCAGACATGGTATGTGAGTGAGGTTGCCAAGGCCCAGAGCTGCCACCAGATTTCGGCCATTGTCACACACTACCAAGCCTGGCTGGAGATTCGCTGGCAAAAACCACACGTCGCTCTCCTGCTTGATGGCATTCCAGACCTCCTGCGCTGTGTGGCTTCGATTCCCCATAGGAATTAATTTCAGAACGGCCTGTTGCCGTTTGGCCACGGCTGTGCTCATATCGGTCGCATCAGGTAAGCGTCCACGGGTCCATGTGGAGGTAGACCGTGACGGCTCCTGCAGCGATGATTCTGAGGAACTGGAGTAGGAGGAGGAGTCAATGTGGACAGACTTGATTCCGGCAATCCTTGGAGTTGGCAGAACACGTACAGCGCCACTCGCAAGATCTGTACCCGGCTCCACAACATTCACCCAATGGGCAGTGAGTGAAAGGTATCGTCCCTGGCCATGGGTACTGGTCCACGCATCGGTGGTCAGGTGGACCTTGCTACTGACGGCGTTTAGTAGCGCATGTTTAATTTTTGCCTCAACATGCTTTTGCAGACCAGGGACGGCTTGCCTGCTGAAATAAAATCGGCTGGGCACATTGTATTGTGGGACTGCCAATGCCATTAATTCACGGAAACTGTCAGTCTCCACCAGCCTGAATGACAGCATTTCAAGGGACAGGAGTTTTGCAATGCCAGCATTCAGAGCCTGTGCTCGTGGATGGTTTGCCGAGTATGGCCGTCTTTTATCCCATGCCTGTGCTACCGATGGCTGTTTTGTGGCCTGGGTGTGTGAGGATGACAGGGAACTTGCAGCTGTGGGTGGAATAACACTGTGTCTCTGGACAACAGTGACAGAGGTTCTTCCATGGCGATCCTTTGAGGAAGCCTTACCAGCTGTGTGTGAACTGGAGGAAGAGGCTCCAACAGGAGCTGAAGATGTAGGTGCTGCTGTAGGTTGGCCTACATCTCCAGTGTGTCTTTGTAACTCAACAAAGTGCTTTGACCGCACATGTTTCCACATATTTGTTGTATTAAGGTTACTGACACTTTTACCTCTTTTAATTTTTTGATTACACAGCTTGCATTTTACATAGCAAATATCATCTGCAACTGTATCAAAAAAGGACCACGCAGAGCAAGTCCTGGGAGCGCCCGGTTTGGCTGTTGTAAGAGAACTGCTCCGAACGGGTGCCAAACTGGAGGCTACAGGCAAGCGAGTCTGCAGCCTACCACTCCCTACTGTTTGGACCGTTGGTGCAATCTCTTCCTCAGAGCTGCTCCCACCACCTTCCTGTTCCTCACGCCATGTTGGGTCTTGGACCTCATCATCTCCACCACTACCCTCTTCCAACACCTGCTGTTGTTGGGTGGTCTGGCCAGCACCATGCTCAACAGAAACTGGCAACTGAGTCTCATCATCATCAGATGCGTTCTGCGGTGTGCTGACCATCGGCACTGGCTCACCCGCCTCTTCAGATTCAGAGAGACACAGCTGTTGCGCATCACTGCATACTGCCTCTTCTTCACATTCCAGAATGCTGCTTGGCTGGGCCCCTGTTTCCAAGCCAACAGATTCTGAGAACAGAAGCAGAGACTCAGCTGGCTCCTGTACAGAGCTCTCTGACTGCCTGGGCAATTTGGCAGGCGGTGAAGAGACTGATGGTTGTTCAACAGTGCTGTGGTCCTGAGAGGAGGTGGAAGGTATTGAAGTCGATGCATTGGCTGCCATCCAACCAACAACGGCTTCAATTTGTTCTTCACGCAGCAGGGGGTACGCTGAGCTCCTACAAAAGTGCGCATAAAGGAACGCTCACGGGGAAAACTGGTGGATGCTGTGTCACTGGGTGCGGCAGCAGCCACAGAATCCCCACGTCCTCTCCCTGCTGCAAATCCACGGCCTCGACCACGACCACGTGCCTTACTCACTGACTTCTTCATCTTGGTAGATTGATAAAGAAAGTCAGAAAAGTTAAGGCCTAAGTGTGGTTATTCCTCACAGACTACAGTGAACCCTGCAGACAACTATTCACTATCTGTGAAAAGCTCCTTTGTGTACTTCTATAGTGTTTGCAACCAATGTATTGTATACGGATGGAAGCGCGTCACACTAATAGATTAGATTTTTTTCCACTAAAATGGAGCAGCACCAATTAGAGAAAAATGTGAAGGATGAGGCAGTGACACACGCTCAGCAGACTACAACCGGCAGTGGTTGAAGTACAAACTGGAGCGTAATCTGCACTCACAAAATGAAAAGCTCACAGACTACAGTGAACACTGAAACACAACTATTCACTATCTGTGAAAAGCTCCTTTGTGTACTTCTATAGTGTTTGCAACCAATGTATTGTATACGGATGGAAGCGCGTCACACTAATAGATTAGATTTTTTTCCACTAAAATGGAGCAGCACCAATTAGAGAAAAATGTGAAGGATGAGGCAGTGACACACGCTCAGCAGACTACAACCGGCAGTGGTTGAAGTACAAACTGGAGCGTAATCTGCACTCACAAAATGAAAAGCTCACAGACTACAGTGAACACTGAAACACAACTATTCACTATCTGTGAAAAGCTCCTTTGTGTACTTCTATAGTGTTTGCAACCAATGTATTGTATACGGATGGAAGCGCGTCACACTAATAGATTAGATTTTTTTCCACTAAAATGGAGCAGCACCAATTAGAGAAAAATGTGAAGGATGAGGCAGTGACACACGCTCAGCAGACTACAACCGGCAGTGGTTGAAGTACAAACTGGAGCGTAATCTGCACTCACAAAATGAAAAGCTCACAGACTACAGTGAACACTGAAACACAACTATTCACTATCTGTGAAAAGCTCCTTTGTGTACTTCTATAGTGTTTGCAACCAATGTATTGTATACGGATGGAAGCGCGTCACACTAATAGATTAGATTTTTTTTCCACTAAAATGGAGCAGCACCAATTAGAGAAAAATGTGAAGGATGAGGCAGTGACACACGCTCAGCAGACTACAACCGGCAGTGGTTGAAGTACAAACTGGAGCGTAATCTGCACTCACAAATGAAAAGCTCACAGACTACAGTGAACACTGAAACACAACTATTCACTATCTGTGAAAAGCTCCTTTGTGTACTTCTATAGTGTTTGCAACCAATGTATTGTATACGGATGGAAGCGCGTCACACTAATAGATTAGATTTTTTTCCACTAAAATGGAGCAGCACCAATTAGAGAAAAATGTGAAGGATGAGGCAGTGACACACGCTCAGCAGACTACAACCAGCAGTGGTTGAAGAACTAACTGGAGCGTGATCTGCACTCAAAAAATCAAAACCTCACAGACTGCAGTGAACACTGAAACACAACTATTCACTATCTGTGAAAAGCTCCTTTGTGTACTTCTATAGTGTTTGCAACCAATGTATTGTATACGGATGGAAGCACGTCACACTAATAGATTTGATTTTTTTCTAATATAATGGAGCTGCACCAATTCCACTAAATAAAATAAAAAAAAAAAAGAGTCAGTGACACGTGCAGATGCCTACAAACAGCGGTGGATGCAGAGCAAACTGCAGCGTCACCTGCACTGTCACACACACACCTTGCACAGAGCTGTTAAAACAACACTGGCAAAATGAAGCTTTACACAGCGGTTGGTAAACTAGCCTGCCTCAAGCACAGTAGTACACAAAATCGCAATATCTAACTGTCCCTCAGAGTGAGCAGAGTAGCGTTCTGTCCCTTACTGAGTTCACAGCACAGTGACGCTAAAATGGCGGCGGCGCCTTTTATAGTGCATTCTGACATCATTTCAGCAGCCAATCACAGCCATGCCATTAGTTAAGATGACCGCAGCATTACAGGATGTGCCCACACTTCGTAGGATTCCTCATTGGCTGACTAAAATCACATTGCCTCTCAAAGAATTATGGGAACTTCCGATTCCGGTATACGATATTGAAAAAGTATCGGAATTAAGTATCGGAATTCCGATAACGCGAATATCGGCCGATACCCGATACTTGCGGTATCGGAATGCTCAACACTACTCAGGATGGTTGGGAGGCCTCAAAGGATTTCTCCAACAAGCCTGTTTGGTGGTAGCAGGGCTTCTGATCATAGGACTGATAGTTCTATGTTGTGTGGTACCCATATACAGGAAAATTGTAACCAAAGCAACCGATCCCTCAGGTACCTTCATTTTTCAGGAAGTTGTGTATATGAACGGAGGGGATATGGACACATATACCCCGCCGAACATCCTTGGCATAACCCACTATGACCACATACAAATGAGAGTTAGTTTAGGGACAGATGGGAGAACTCCATGTGTATGTCAGAGTAGGGCCCTGAGCGTGTGGGGCATTCCACAAGGGAATGATCCCTAAGTAGTGTTGAGCGATACTGCTCGATATCTAAAAATATCGGATCGGAATGGTATCGCCGATATCACTAAATATCGTCGATATCCGATTCCGATACCGGAAGTCCCATGTAGTCTATGGGAACAAAATATCGCAACTAAAAAAAACCTTTATTTCCTTGTAAACACTAAATATACACACATAGAATACATATATATATATATATATATATATATATATGTCATTGTGACATATATATATATACATATATGTATAGTTTATACACTTCTACATAGTAAAATATCCTCTGATTCAATTGCCGGGTAAAGCCGGCTTCTGTGAAAAGACAGAAGCACCCGACATGAAATGACACTTGGTGTACATAGGGTTAACCATGTCTTTTCATGTCCTTTGCTATCTGATTTGCACAAACAATTACATCAGTCTATGTGTGCAAAATTTCACACCTGTAGGGGTTAATTAAAGGTGTAAATTCGTTGTAAAAAAAAAACGGACTTTTTTGCTACGAATTTACACCTTTAATTAACCCCTACAGGTGTGAAATTTTGCACACATAGACTGATGTAATTGTTTGTGCAAATCAGATAGCAAAGGACATGAAAAGACATGGTTAACCCTATGTACACCAAGTGTCATTTCATGTCGGGTTCTGCATTTTCACAAAAGCCTGCAATTGAATTAGCGGCTATTATACTATGTAGAAGTGTATGAACTATAAATATAAATATATATATATGTGTCACAAATTCAATGACATGTATATATATATATATATATTATATATATATATATATATATATATATATATGAGGTGTAAAATTGTTTAAAAAAAATGCGTGGGCTCCCGCCCTATTTTCTCAACCAGACAGACAAAGCCAGCGAATGGGGGCAGATAATAATAGCCCAGAGAGGGACCATTATTTTTGGCCCCCCCTGGCTACTAACATCTGCCCCAGACACCCCAGAAAAGACAAATCTATAATTAGATTCGCCCTTTCTGGCACTTTGCCCGTCTATTCCCATTGCCCTGTAGCGGTGGCGAATGAATTAATATGGGGTTAAAGCCACATTGCAATTGAAAGGTGACCTTAAGCCAGGTTAATAATTGAGAGCTGTCAATTAGACAATTATCAATTATTAATCCTATTGCATGAAATAAAAATAAAACACACACACTTTAATTAAAAATCATTTTAATGAAATAAAGACACATGTTTTTGACCATCTTTTATTTGACTGCAAAAACCATTTCCTGTAATAAAAATAAAATAAAAAAGGAAAATTATTCTTACCTATCCCATGCACAGTCAGGTCCCACGGTGTAATCCTTCAGAAAGGGTTAATGTTTACTGCAGGGACCGCAGCTAATGCTGCAGCCTCACAGTAAACCCCCAAATGAATAAGTTCCTCTCCTGGCTGACAGGAGAGGAAGTGGAAAGCTTAATTGATTGCTTTCCACTTTCACTTCAGGTCAGCCAGGGACACAATCAGTGACGTCAGAGGGAACTGATTAACAAAAATAGGGGTTCCCTTCGAATAAAAAATGGCGTCGGGTCCCCCCTATTTTTGTTAACCAGCCAGATGAAGCAGACTGCTGAGGCCTGGATTTTCAGGCTGTTAAGGAGCCAAGATCCATGGACCTTGCCAGCCTGATAATACCAGGCCACAGCAGTCTGCATATCTTGGCTGATTAACAAAAATAGGGGATCCCCTCAAAAAAAATTGGCGTGGGGTCCCCCCTATTTTTGTTAACCAGCCAGATGAAGCAGACCGCTGAGCTGGATTTTCAGGCTGTTAAGGAGCCAAGATCCATGGACCTTGCCAGCCTGATAATACCAGGCCACAGCAGTCTGCATATCTTGGCTGATTAACAAAAATAGGGGATCCCCTCGAAAAAAATTGGCGTGGGGTCCCCCCTATTTTTGTTAACCAGCCAGATGAAGCAGACCGCTGAGGCCTGGTTTTTCAGGCTGGTAAGGATCCAATATCCATGGACCTTGCAAGCCTGATAATACCAGGCCACAGCAGTCTGCTTAGCTTGGCTGGTTAACAAAAATAGGGGATCCCCTCGAAAAAAAAACGGCGTAGGGGTCCCCCTATTTTTGTTAACCAGCCAAGTAAAATGCAGACTGCTGCGGCCTGGTATTAAAAGACTGTCAAGGCCCATGGATTTTGGCCCTCAACAGCCTGATAATACCAGGCTACAGCAGCCCCACATTTGGCGCATCAAAAGATGTGCCAATTGTGGCACTTTACCCGGCTCTTCCCACTGCCTGTAGCGGTGGCAAGTGGGGTAATAAGGGGTTAATGTCACCGTTGATTGCATGGTGACAATAAGCCCGGTTAATAATGGAGAGGTGTCAATAAGACACCGATCCATTATTAATCCCAAAGTTATTAAATGCATAAAAAAAAGACAAAGCAAGAAAAAAGTATTTTAATGAAATAAAAGAGACAACACAGTTTTCATTTCTTTTATTGTACTCTCATTCCTGCGACGCCATCGATCTCCTGTAAAAAAAGAAAAAAAACAAACCAACAGTATACCACCTGTCCGACGCAGTCCATAGTAACGACTGTCCCACGATGATCCAGCTCTGCTACATCGCAATGACAGGCAGAGCCTGTCATCGCGACGCAGCACAGCTGATTACCTGCTTCCCCGGCGGTGACGTCATCGGACTGACTGCTTTACGGCCGGGATTACCCAGCAGTCACTGCAGTTATCGCGAGAAACTGCATGTGACCGCCGGGGAAAGATGATGGCGGCCATGAAGCAGTCCAGGCCGTGACCGCCGGAGATCTTCTGCCAGGTAAGTGCCGCTGACTCCTGACAGACCCGACCGACGGACACTGACAGTGACAGACCCGACCGACGGACACTGACAGTGACAGTGACAATCCCGATTCCGGTATCCGATATGACGAAAATATCGGTACTCAGAATCGAAAGCCCGATACAGCTAATATCGGCCGATACCCGATATTTGCAGTATCGTATCGCTCAACACTATCCCTAAGACGACAGGGTGAAGAAAACCAACCCATCTCCCCTTTCCCCACACATGGACAGTCTCAAAGGCCACCCACAACAAGGGAAAATTTAGTGTTTAGGGGGGATTGTCAAGGTAAAATATACTTTTCTACGTTATACACAAATATATATACTTACATGTGCTTTGCCTCCATTTTGTGTTCTGCCTCCATCTTGAAACATAAATTTTCCTTGTCGAGTGAAACCAGATATATCAAATATAACAATGCTTCAGCTAAGATAGAGCCAGCATCGACCCATCCTACACCTGTTTCCTCTGAGACGTGTTTTCATCAGCTTCAGGAAATGTCACAATGGTTGGGCCAGACCACATCAAGGAGTGTTACAAGGCTGAACTTTAATATGAAATGTCACACCTATTGAGTGTTACATAGATGTAGAACTGAGCCCACGCAGCTATATTTCCCTGCCGATACAGCCTGCTAGAACAAGACATAATTAATCAGAGATGGTAGATGCTAAACATAAACAGTTTGCCCATGATTGCAATTGCAAAGGACAATTATAATATGCCCAATGTCTAATGTCATATGTCCATTTCTATATTCTTATATTTTCTTATATATATGCTTGTGTGCTCTGCCTTTATTCTGTGCTCTGAAAACAACAAGTATTTTCCTTACCTCGCATGATTCATATCGAAACTTAGTTCAAAGATAGCACTAGTATCCGCCAACATCTGTTCCTGAGACGTTGACCCAGATCAACACCTACTTCTGAGAGACGAAGTTGGATCAAGCCATTGATGACGACCACAATGACATTTAACCATTGAAGACAACATCAACATCTGTCTGGAGACATGGGCCAATCAGGGCTGGCCGGATATTAGATGAATATAGCTTACCCCACGTGGGTCATCCTGTTTGTTATGTCTATATAATCTCGTGTATATGCGGAAATAAAGGAGAACATTGCTGTGGTGGCTGCCTGCTAGTAGCCTCTTGAGCGTGCTCTAAGTTTGAACCAGCCTTGTGTCTGACTCATTCTTTGATTGGTCGACCCATGCTCATAGCTTGAATCTGGAGTGACTTGAGGACGAGTGGTATTTAACGAGACGACCCCGTCAATACCAAGATGGGGGACATATATTACTTGAAGGGGCCCAGGGTGGGGGATGTTATGTCAAGGTAAAAATATACTTTCCTACTTTATACACACATATATATATGCTTACATGTGCTTTGCCACCATTTTGTGTTCTGCATCCATTTTGAAACATAAATTTTCCTTGTCGAGTGAAACCAGATATATCAAATATAACAATGCTTCAGCTAAGATTACACCAGCATCGACCTACACCCACCTTGTTTCCTCTGAGGAAATGTCAAGACGTCTGGACAAGACCACAACAAGGAAATGTAATGGTTGAACTTTACATGAACTTTATATCTGCAGAATATCATAGACATAGAAATGAGCCCACGCGGCTACATTTCCTGTCGTTACATTTTATAACCTGCTTGAACAAGACATAATTAATCAGAGATGGTAGGTGCTAAACATAAACAGTTTGTCCATGATTGCAATTTTGCAAAGGACAATTATAATATGCCCAATGTCTAATGTCATATGTCCATTTCTATATTCTTATATTTCCATATATATATATATGCTTGTGTGTTCTGCCTCTATTCTGTGCTCTGAAGACAAGTACTTTCCTTAACTCGCATGATTCATATCGAAACTTAGTTCAAAGATAGCACCAGTATCCGCCAACATCTGCTCCTGAGACATTGACCCAGATTAACACCTACTTACGACCACAATGACATTTAACCATTGAAGACGACATCAACATCTGTCTGGAGACATGGGCCAATCAGGGCTGGCCGGATATTAGATGAATATAGCTTACCCCACGTGGGTCATCCTGTTTGTTATGTCTATATAATCCCGTGTATGCTAATAAAGACAGGACATTGCTGAGATCGGTGCCACTAGTACCATTCTTGAGCGTGCTCTAAGTTTGAACCAGCCTTGTGTCTGACTCATACTTTGATTGGTCGACCCATGCTCTTAATCTAATCTGGAGTGACTGGAGGACGATTGTTTGACGAGACGACCCCGTCAGTTATACTAGGAAGGGGCCCAGGTTGGAGAGAATTATACCTGAAAAGGGAAACATTATATTAGGATGGATAACATATATTACTAGAAGGGGCCCAGGCTGAAAGGCGTTATGCCAGGATGGGTGACATATAAAACTAGAAGTGGTCCAAGATAGGGGTATTATACCAGGATGGGGGGCATATATTAATGGAAAGGGTCCTGGATAGGGAGTGTAATACCAGGAAGAGAGGCATATATTACTGGAGAGGGTCCAGGATGGGGGATGATATACCAGGAGGGGCCAAGGATGGAGAACATTATACAGAAAAGAGAAACATACCAGGAAGGGGCCCGGGATGGATCACATTATGATAAGAAAGGGAGACATTATATTAGGAAGGGACCTAAGGTGGAGAACATTATATCAGCAAAGGGAACCATTATACAAGGAAGGGACCCAGGATTGAGACAATGTGATATATAATCTATGTCCTGTCCTCTGAGGAGCGGCCTCTTCTACCACACTGCCTACAGGAACAGACTGAGCTCAATGGATAATCCAGTCCTTAGAGCAGGGGTCTCAAACTCGCGGCCCGCGAGCCCTCGGGACAATAGTTTGTGGCCCTCACCTCATGGGCCCTCTGGACAATAGTTTGCGGCCCTCACCTCGGCCGGGATCACACATGTGAGTAGCATGGCCGAGTCTCGCATGTGAAATCCCAGTCACACGTAGTACCGCTCATTAAGGTCATGAATATGGACGCCACTCCACTCTCATAGGCGTGGCGCCCATATTCATGAGCTTAATGAGCGGTACCACAGAAAGAAGATGTCGGTGCTCTGGGCGCTGGTCCATCGGAGCTGCAGCAGGAGGAGGTGAGGTGAGTATAATGATGGCTTGAGCCTAGACATCATGTGCGGTGGGCAGGGAGTGATCCCAACAGCTCCGCTGCCTGCAAGACAAAATAAGCAGGAGCGGAGCTGCAAGGATCCTTCCTGCCCGGCGCCCGCGCTTCCTGTCTCTGACACAGAGAGCAGCGCCGCTGGATGATGTCATCATTCAGCGGCCAGCTTTGCCAGAGCGAGGAAGCGCGGGCACCGGTAATGCTGCGGACAGGTGAGAGGTGGTGTGTGTGTGTGGGGACAGGTGAGAGGTGGTGTGTGTGTGTGTGTGTGTGTGTGTGTGTGTGTGTGTGTGGTGGGACAGGTGAGAGGTGGTGTGTGTGTGTGTAGGTGGAGGAGAGTGATGGGGAAAAAGCAATGATGGGGAAAAGTAGTGATGGGGAGAAGGCAATGATGGGAGTTATGGGGAAAAGCACTGATGGGGAAAAAGAATGGTGGGAGTGATGGGGAAAAGCAATGATGGGGAAAAACAATGGTGGGAGTGATGGGGAAAAGCAATGATGGGGAAAAACAATGATGGGAGTGATGAGGAAAAGCAATGATAAGAGTTATGAAGAAAAGCAGTGATGGGAAAAGCAATGATGGGGAAAAACAATGATGGGAGTGATGGGGAAAAGCAATGATGGGGAAAAGCAATGATGGGGAATAACAATGATGGGAGTGATGAGGAAAAGCAATGATGAGAGTTATGGAGAAAAGCAGTGATGGGGAAAAGCAATGATGGGGAAAAACAATAATGGGAGTGATGGGGAAAAGCAATGAGGGAGTGATGGGGAAAAGCAATGATGGGGAAAAACAATGATGGGAGTGATGGGGAAAAGCAATGATGGGGAAAAGCAATGATGGGAGTGATGAGGGAAAATCAATGATGGGAGTGATGGGGAAAAGCAATGATGGGGAAAAGCAATGATGGGAGTGATGAGGGAAAATCAATGATGGGAGTGATGGGGAAAAGCAGTGATGGGGAAAAGCAATGATGGGGAAAAAATGATGGGAGTGATGGAGAAAAGCAATGATGGGAGTGATGGGGAAAAACAATGATGGGAGTGATGGGGAAAAGCAATGATGGGGAAAAACAATGATGGGAGTGATGGGGAAAAGCAATGATGGGGAAAAGCAATGATGGGAGTGATGAGGGAAAATCAATGATGGGAGTGATGGGGAAAAGCAGTGATGGGGAAAAGCAATGATGGGGAAAAAATGATGGGAGTGATGGAGAAAAGCAATGATGGGAGTGATGGGGAAAAACAATGATGGGAGTGATGGGGAAAAGCAATGATGGGAGTGATGCGGGAAAAGCAATGATGGGAGTGATGGGAAAAAGCAATGGGGAGAATGAGCGCTGGGGGAGAATGAGCGCTGGGGGAAATAACTTCTTGCTGTTAACCAGTTAATGTTTTCTTGTGGAAAACCTGATGCGGCCCAGTCTCACCCAGATTCTACCTCCAGTGGCCCCCGGGTAAATTGAGTTTGAGACCCCTGCCTTAGAGGAACACATTAGTTCTGAGGATATAGATAGGATTCCGCCATTACAGGCCATCTGTGTCCATATTAATCACAATTAGGTTATTAGTGACAGTTTTACATCAGATCTGCCCTCTAGTGATCACAATAAAGATCTGATCATGGGTGAACTTAATACCAGGAGAAATATCTATATAACCTGAGGAGGAGGCTGGAGATGCGATGTAAGTGGAGCTATAATGCAAGGATTATATGGAGTTTTTTGTTTTATGGGATTTCAACAAGGAGTATGTGGGGACATGGATATGTGGTGGGAGAGCGTTTCACTAGTTATTAGAGCAGATATGGAGCGGTGGTCTAATGTGACAACATTGTCTAGAGATGAGATATGATCCATGGGAGGAGACTCTCAAACTCTATTGTCCTAAGAGTCATCTCATCCACAGAACATTCCACAGAACATTCTATGACTGAGGCCTCATGTACACAACTCCATTTGATGTAATATGTGAGAAATGGTTATGATCTATAGAAGTATTTGGGGCCAGAATTTCCCACTATATACCTGCTCTGTTACATAGAGGCCTACAGAAGTATGCTCAATATGCTGCCATATTACACCAATAATTTCCCCTATAAATCTGAATTCAGACGTCTTGGTTTCTAAGTAATCTCAGTGTAAATCATAACAGAAAATCTGATCATGGATAATTTACTGTCAGGAGAAACATTGATATAATTGTTATATGATGTTATTATTTCTAATAGAGAAGAAAATGAAGAACAGCAAGAAAATGAGGAGAAAGAGGAGACGTGGAGTAAAGAAGAGATTGTGTAAGTGGAAAGACCCCAACTCCATGACAGACCCATGTCCTGGAGTCAGTGAGACAGCACTGACCTCCCAGCATGGTTCCAGGATGTCACACCTGTCCTGATAGAAGGGAGGAAATCATTGATGGCTTCTACCCCACAGGATTCTTTATCACTGATCATAGAGAATGATATGGAAATGGGGGCCATGTCCTCCTTAAAGGGAGTTTGTCACCCGCAAAATGCAAATTCAGGTGCTGAAACTTGTATATAGGGGACTAGAGAGTGTAGCGAGCGAGCAGTTGCAGAAAGGAGCAGGAGATCAGAGTTTGCCCGTGTAAAGGGGTTATGTAAAAATGTTCATTGTTGTATTTATTTCTCTTTGCTAACTGATACTGCTACATGTTTATATGTATTACCGCACGTATGAAATGATACTGCTAGCCCTTCTGAGTATTACCATCGTTTTGTCTTTACCTTTTGCTGTATTATTGCTTTTATTTGCACATAGTTGTGATAATGTTTACTGCATTTCATGGTTTGTCATTTACAGTATAGGGAAAGTGTATTGCTCTTTTTTGGACACTAGAGGAGGCACTCAAGTGTATAGAATTTGTAGCAGGATAGGGTTAAGTGTAGAAGGTGCTGCCGGGAGTTAAGGTTAGAGAAGAGGGGGAAGTTATTTCAGACGGGGCCAGGGTGCCCGAAGTGTCCACATGGGATATAGGCCCAGGATGGCTCGGCAGCCATGTAACGTTAAGCAGCAACAGCCCACATTATCCAAAGCCACTGTACAGGGGTGGACACTGACAGCTTGGGGCCCCTGTGCAAGAAATGTGTGTGGGCCCCCTTCCTTTTATGGGGACAAAGCTACATATATATATAGCCACACACATACATGTATATATGTTGCATTCGGCGCAGGTCTCCGCACCGTCAAAACGATGCATGTGGCAGCATCCGCATGCATCTGCATGGCCTGCGTACCTAATGTTAAATATAGGTACACAGGCCGCATGCAGGCCGCTTGCAAACATAGGCGAAGCTGACCGGAGGAGGTGCGGCCGTGGGCAGAGCTTCACGGAGGACGTACACAGTCCTCCGCAGCGCAGCCATACCTAGTGTGAAACTAGCCTTAGCTGTATAATGCAATGATGGCTGATGGAGCATGGGAAAGCTTCCTTCTAATAGAGGAGCTGATGGACTGGTAGTCTGGTTACCGGCTCCTCGATCAGCAGTCACTTTATATCTAAAAAGAGAGCGAACTATGTAATAAAAGAGGGCGCTGTGAATAACAAAATTAACAAGAATACACTATGTAAGAGACAGCACTATACATAACAGCAGAGGAAGCTATATAATAAGGGACGGCACCATATATAACTAGAGAGGATGGCATGTAATAAGGGATGGTGTTATACATAATAAAAGAGGAAACTATGTAAATAAGGATGGTGTTATACAGAATTAGTGAGTACACTATATGCTAAGGGACTGTGTTATACATAATAAGTATGTACACTATATTCTAAGGGACTGTGTTAGACATAATAAGTGATAATGTCTTCCTCCACCTTCCCCTGTTCCTAAGCCCATTATAAGTCCCCCTTCCTCCCATCCCAATCCCCCACACCCCTCATTATCCTCCTCCCCTGAATTCCACTATTGTCCTCTTCCCCACCCCATCATTGCCCTCTTCACCACCTCCATCATTGCCTTCTCCCCACTACTATCTTTGCTTTTTCCCCCACCACTCCCATCATTGACCATTCCACCACCTCCATCAATTCCTCCTCCCCCACCACCCCCATTATTGCCCTTTCTACCACCACCATCATTGCATTCTCCCCACCATCCCATCATCATTTTTCCCCCACCTCCCCATCATTGACCGTTTCCACCACCTCCATCATTGCCTTATCACCTACCAAACTCATCATTGCCATCTCCATCACCCCTATCATTGCCTCCCCACCATCATTGCCTTCTCCCCATCACTCCCATCATTGCCTTCTCCCCATCACCCCCATCATTTCCTTCCACATCACTCCCATCATTGCCTTCTCCCCCATCACCCCTATCATTGCCCTCTCCAGCACTCCCATCATTGCCCTTTCCAGCACTCCCATCATTGCCCTCTTCCCATCACCCCATCATTGCCTTCTCCCCATCACTCCCATCATTGCATTCTCCCCATCACCCCATCATTGCCTTCTCCATCACCTCATCATTGCCTTCTCCCCATCATCCCATCAATGCATTCTCCCCATCACTCCCATCATTGCCATCTCCTTCACCCCATCATTGCCTTCTCCCCATCACCCCAATGATTTTCTTCTCCCATCATTGCCTTCTCCCATCACCCCCATCATTGCCTACTCCATTACCCATCATTGCCTTTTTCCCCATCACACCCATCATAGCCTTCTCCCCATCACCCCCATCATTGCCTTCTCACCATCACCCCCCATCATTCCCGTTTCCTCCACCTACACACTCACAGACACACACACGGCACCATTGACCTCTCTGCATATTCCCCTGCAGCGCTACGTATACAAGCACGCACACACACACCACCACTCATCTCTACACACACATACATACAAAACACACACACACATACATATATACATACATACAAAACAAACTGTCACAGACACATACAGTACAGACCAAAAGTTTGGACACACCTTCTCATTTAAAGAGTTTTCTGTATTTTCATGACTATGAAATTGTAAATTCACACTGAAGGCATCAAAACTATGAATTAACACATGTGGAATTATATAGTTAACAAAAAAGTGTGTAACAACTGAAATTATGTCTTATATTCTAGGTTCTTCAAGTAGCCACCTTTTGCTTGTTTGACTGCTTTGCACACTCTTGGCATTCTCTTGATGAGCTTCAAGAGTAGTCACCGGGAATAGTTTTCACTTCACGGGTGTGCCCTGTCAGGTTTAATAAGTGGGATTTCTGGCCTTATAAATGGGGTTAGGACCATCAGTTGTGTTGTGCAGAAGTCTGGTGGATACACAGCTGATAGTCCTACTGAATAGACTGTTAGAATTTGTATTATGGCAAGAAAAAGGCAGCTAAGTGAAGAAAAACGAGTGGCCATCATTACTTTAAGAAATGAAGGTCAGTCAGTCCGAAAAATTGGAAAACTTTGAAAGTGTCTCCAAGTGCAGTTGCAAAAACCATCAAGCGCTACAAAGAAACTGGCTCACATGAGGACCGCCCCAGGAAATGCTTCTGAGGATAAGTTTATCCGAGTCACCAGCCTCAGAAATCGTAGGTTTACAGCAGCTCAGATTAGAGACCAGGTCAATGCCACACAGAGTTCTAGAAGCAGACACATCTCTACAACAACTGTTAAGAGGAGACTTTGTGTAGCAAGCTTTCATGGTAAAATAGCTGCTAGGAAACCACTGCTAAGGACAGGCAACAAGCAGAAGAGACTTGTTTGGGCTAAAGAACACAAGGAATGGACATTAGACCAGTGGAAATCTGTGCTTTGGTCTGATGAGTCCAAATTTGAGATCTTCGGTTCCAACCACCGTGTCTTTGTGCGACGCAGAAAAGGTGAACGGATAGACTCTACATGCCTGGTTTCCACCGTGAAGCATGGAGGAGGAGGTGTATGGTGTGGGGGTGCTTTGCTGGTGACACTGTTGTGGATTTATTCAAAATTGAAGGCATACTGAACCAGCATGTCTACCACAGCATCTTGCAGTGGCATGCTATTCCATCTGGTTTGCGTTTTAGTTGGCCATCATTTATTTTTCAACAGGACAATGACCCCAAACACACCTCCAGGCTGTGTAAGGGCTATTTGACCAAGAAGGAGAGTGATGGGGTGCTATTCCAGATGACCTGGCCTCCACAGTCACCAGACCTGAACCCAGTTCGAGTGGTTTGGGGTGAGCTGGACCGCAGAGTGAAGGCAAAAGAGCCAACAAGTGCTAAGCATCTCTGGGAGCTCCTTCGAGATGTTGGAAGACCATTTTCGGTGACTACCTCTTGAAGCTCATCAGGAGAATGCCAAGAGTGTACAAAGCAGTCATCAATGTAAAAGGTGGCTACTTTAAAGAACCTAGAATATAAGACATATTTTCAGTTGTTTCACACTTTTTTGTTAAGTATATGATTCCACATGTGTCAATTCATAGTTTTGATGCCTTCAGTGTGAATGTACAATTTTTCATAGTCATGAAAATACAGAAAAATCTTTAAAATGAGAAGGTAATGTCCAAACTTTTGGTCTGTACTGTACATACATACATACATACATACTAAACACACACACACACACACACACACACATATACATACAAAATACACAACACAGCACCTCTCACCTGCCCCGCAGCCGTAGCATCACCGGCGTCCGTGCTTCCTCGCTATGGCACAGCTGGCCGCTGAATGATGACGTCATCCAGCGGCTCTGCTCTCTGTGTCAGAGACAGGAACTGCGGGCGCCGGGCAAGAAGCAGGACAGATGCTTGCAGCTCCGCACCTGCTATTTTATCTTGCAGGCAGCGGAGCTGCTGGGATCCTCCCGCCCCACCGCACATGAGGGCAATCTGGCCAGGGCCCCCAGATCCTCGGGCCCACAGAAACCGGCAGATTGCCCTCATTATATCTGCCCTGCGAGCCTCTGGGCCCTGCTGCAGCTGCATCTGTTGAATCGGCGGTATGTCCACCCATGCCACTGGACATCAATACCGTGGGCCAGTACAGTAAAAAAAGATGTGGTGATTCATAGCCTGGGTGGACGCCTTTAAGGAGGGAGTCAGTTGGTGTGAGGAACAGAAGGATGCTGAAGCTTCACAAGGAACGGTACAGACCGGTCGGATGCTTTTCATGAGGCAGGCAAACCAAGTGGCGGATGATTTCAAGTCTGGGGCAAAAAACAGGCAGAAGGAATTGCCTTCATGGCGAGGTTAGGCCAGGAAGAACCTGGAAGCAGTTTTAAGACGGTCAGGTCCGGACGTGTGCCGTATAGAAGCATCAGCAAAGTAGGGAAAGCTGCTGAGGAAGCAAGTAAAGATGATGTGTATCCTATGATGTTCGAACTGTGGATATATTATGTGACGTTATCAGTAAAGAAACCGTTCAAGTTACATGGACTGTATCTCAATTACTGGAGTTGCTTTGGAGAAGGGCCATCGCCGCTTGGGAAGTGCCCAGGGGGACCCGAACGGAGATGCAGGTACGCTGAATAGGAAATGCAATTCTCGGTGAGTGAATGCCGGACACTGATGCTTTAGTGTCTCTGGCCATGACTATAGTCCTGGCCTCCCCTTACCACCCTCATACACACTGAGTGTGTGCACGCTCTGCATCAATCAAGCCCATCAATCAAGGTCAGAGACAGCGCTGGATATGCAGATCGTAGAGTGTAACAGCGCAGCGAGCCAGGGGTGCACAAAAGCATCCTCATTTTCATATGGAGTAAAAGTGAAATTTTCTGCAACTACATCATAAAATATATTTTCAGCAGCAGATGGAAGGAAGAGAGCCACACTAGTCATTACTAGTGGGTAGGCGGAGCCCGATAGGATTGACACCTCAGATTAAAAAGAGTGTTGACCGGCCCCTCCAGCTCGGGCTCCTCCTACTCCAGTTTCTCCAGTCTGAAATTTGAGGTCCCA
Organism: Oophaga sylvatica; assembly: GCA_033576555.1. Classification (NCBI taxonomy): domain Eukaryota; kingdom Metazoa; phylum Chordata; class Amphibia; order Anura; family Dendrobatidae; genus Oophaga; species Oophaga sylvatica. The sequence goes on along the minus strand of JARQOD010000006.1, from coordinate 191,135,927 downwards.
GAGGATGGTCGCTGCTGGAAGCAGCCCTCAGAAGATTTTATTATTTTTATCGGACAAGAGACTTGGATCACCCGAAGTGGTCTAGAGGTCTCAGGGGTCTCAGCGCTGCTGGACCCCAACCTCTCCCCTTTGGGGGATCTGTAATTACCCTGATGGTGGTCCCTGCAGAATCATGCCGGCCCGGGGGATGAGGACGCAAACCGCACGTCGGGGGTCACTGCGTTCCCCGCCCTGGGGGAAGCGATGGGCATAGCGTCACAAACCCCTGGGGGTCCCTTGTGGCGCTCGGCTGGTGATACTCCGCATTTTTATTAATGTGTGTGAGTATTCAGCGACTGCTGCGGCAGTCGCTGTTACAGTATACATGCCGGTGACTAGTATTTTTTGTCCGCAGGTTGATGCCTGCAGGACATAGGACGGGAGAGAGGATTGCGCGCTTTTTTATTTTAATTTTCGCGCCGCTCTGAGCGCGCGCTTTACGGCAGTCTCCATTTCGGCTCCTCCATGGAGCACACGGAGACACAGCGTGGCGGCCATTAAAGAGCAGGCTGAAAGCTTCTTCTGGCTCTTCTCCCTCCTCCCCTCCCGGAAAGATGTTACACTGTGGCCAGCTGGGTGAGTCGCTTCTAGCCCGCGGGCAGAAGCTTAACCCCTTCACCCCCACAGCGCGGGCGCCTTCTGAGGCACTAATGAGTGACAGATTGCGCTTGTCCTGCGGCTGTTATCCCTTAAGGGGGCTCGCACACCTCTTTTCAATAATAATAAAGAGGTTGTGGGGGAGCCTGCGACAGTGAAGTTACTGCCACTATACGCTTTTAATGTCGCTAGTGCTGCCAATCTGGAGCGCTTACTGATCTCCTTAACAACTTTGGTAGTCATTGCGATATACAAAACAGCGCAATTTTTTAGCGATAACGAAGATGTCCGATTCGGACAAGGAGGATCGGCAGGGACACTCTGCCTCTCTTTTGGGCCGTACAGAGACTTTTATTGGTCATGAGGGCGTTACAGTCACCAGATGAGGTAACTAGACGTCCTGGTAAGTTGGCCCGGATGTACCAGAGTACAGTAAGTTGCGTTCGGCATTGCCACTCTGGATGAGCTTAATGGGACAAGGAACGCCTGTGTCAGATAAACGTTTTCAAGGGACACGGTCTTTTGAGACACTGTATCCGTGTTCGACGGAGTTTTATTGATAATTGGATCCTTCTCCTGAAGTGGATGTCCCTTTTTTCCCAGCTTAGCAAATCTTTCCTGTTTAAAAGGGAAGGCGAGTCTGCAGGATCTGCTGACAGAAAAACGGAGATGGCAGCAATATCCATCTGCTAGACCGCGGGTCAGGATTCAGTTATTAAGGATCCATGTGTGCTTGTAAAGTTTCCCTGAGCCGGTTGGACCGTCTACGGACGGCGTGGCAAGGTGGATCCCCTCTATCAAGGTAGATGGGCTTTTCAAGTTTTTGGAGGATACTGCGTCATGCTACCAGGGCGCAATCCTTGGCAGTCCACAGTCAGAAGAGCACTGTGGCTTGGCATGGGGACGCGGTCTCCAAGCAGGGTTTGCTATCTTTAGTTTACAAGGTGGTCAGCTATTTGGATCTGACCTCACGGAGCTGATTGCCAAGGCAAAAGAAACAGCTTTACCGCAGCGCAGAGCTGTGACCTCTGGTCTGGCAGGACTAGTGCCGGTAGTTGTCGGCGGTCCTTTCGGTCCACTCTCTCTCTTTTTTAAAAAAAAAAAAAAAAAAAGAAAAGGAATTTTCAGAATTCCGCATACCCTGGAAACAGAACTTCCGTTTAAAACAAACGGGAAGCTGGCAAAAACCGCTAAGGCGGACTGACGCCTGGGTCTCACTTGAGCGCTCTCGAGTGGGGGGTCGTTTACTCCAATTCAAACCGACTTGGTTCCCGCGTGTCGGACGCCTGGGTGACACGGTTGTGTTGGCAGGCTACTTCATAGAGTTTTTTTTCTCGACCCCAGACAATTTTTTTGTACAACCTCGCCTCTACTGGCGGGAGGTAGATTCCCTTCTGCAGAAAGGTGTGGTGGTGCCGGTTCCGCCGGAAGGCTGGGGAAGAGGGTTATTTTTTTTTTATTTATTTTATTTTTTTTAACTCTTTGTGGTCCCCAAAAAAGAGGACATATTTCGGCCCATTCTGGATCTTAAAAGATTGAATCGGCATGTCCACGCCCGAAATCCGCATGGAGTCGCAGAACGACTTTTGGTGCAATCGTCATTCGCGACGCTTATTGCACTTTCCAATCGGAAGGGCCCGCCAACGCTTCCTTCGTTTTTTGCCATAGGTCAGGACCATTATCATTGGTGGCTCTGCCATTCGGGTTGGCCTCAGCGCTCAGAGTTTTCTACAAAAATTCTGACACCTTTCATGGCATTTCTTCGAAGAAGGGGGTTTTCGATTCTACCCTATCTGGACGACCTTTTGATTGTGGCGTCCTCAAGAAGGAGGCGGTGACTGCTCGCATTCTATCCTTCAGCTCTGGAGGACTTCGGGTGGCTGGTCAATTGGGAGAAGTCGTCTCTGGAACCGTCGCAGTCAATCCTGTTTTGGGATGCATTTGGCACGGTACGGGCAGTGGTGTCCCTACCTCCAGACAAGCGGCATGTCTCCTCCGACATGTACAAATTATGAAGTCTTCGACAGCAATGTCCCTTCGGAAGTGTATTGCGCCTTCTGGGTTTGATGGTGGCGTCCATGGAGGCACTTCCGTTTGCCAGTTTCATTCCAGGGCCCTCCAAAGGTCATTCTGAGTCGTTGGGATCGATCGCAGACTTCACTGGATTGCAGTGTCATCATCTCTCGCAGGGTGCGGGAATCTCTAGGATGGTGGTTACGTCCAGGAGCGTTAACCTGGGGAAGTCTTTCTCCCTCCAAGGTGGTCGGTCATAACCACCGATGCCAGCCTGACGGGCTGGGGGGGGTTCTGGAACGATCTCTGGATTCAGGGAGTATGGTCATCGGAAGTTCGTTCTACCGATCAACATCCTGGAATTGAGGGCAATTTTCCTTGCCTCCAAAACATGGACGGTCCCTTTGAGCGGTCTACCAGTCCGAGTGCAGACAGACAATGCACGGCGGTCGCATATATCAACCACCAAGGCGGGACGAGGAGTTCCAGGCTCATGGTGGAGGTGTCTCGGATCCTGATTTGGGCCGAGACAGAGTGCCAGCCATCTCTGCAATCCACATCAGGGGTTCAGAATATCACGGCGGACTTCCTCAGTCGCGAGAAGATGGATCCCGGAGAATGGAGTCTTCATCCGGAAATTTTTGCACTGCTGTGCTCCCGTTGGGGAACTCCCCAAGTGGATTTGATGGCATCCAGGTTCAATGCCAAGTTACCGACCTTCATGTCCAGGTACAAGGACACGAAGGCTGTGGCGGTGGATGCTCTGGTGGCTCCGTGGGACCAATTTGAGCTAATCTATGTGTTCCCGCGATATCTTTACTTCCTCTGGTGCTTGCGTCGGATCAGCTGGAGAGAATCCGGCTATGTTGATAGCCCCAGATTGGCCAAGGAGGACGTGGTTCTCGACACTGGTGTCACTTTGCGGCACCTCCATTCCACTTCCCCCTTCGCCCGGACCTGTTTACCCAGGGACCCGTTCATCATCCGGACTGAAGTCTCTGCGTTTGACGGCGTGGCTCTGAGACCGAAATATTGACCCGTATGGGTTTTTCAGCCGAAGTCATTGCCACTCTGCGAGCTGCCAGAGGTCCGGCTACTACTAAGATTTATCACAAGACTTGGGAAGCTTCTTCTTGTGGTGTTCGGGTTCTTCAAGGAACCCGAGGATTTTTTCCATCCCAATTTGCTGTTTTTCTGGCAGTACGGCTGGACAAGGGTTTGGCAGTGAGCACTCTGAAAGGGTCAGGTTTCTGCTCTGTCCTTGCTGTTTCGGAAGGCTATCGCCTCGCGTAGGGACGTACGTTCCTTTTTTTTCGCGGAGTAACCGTCAGTTTCCGCCGCGGAAGGCGCCTGTGTCTCCTTGGCGGCTCAACCTTGTCTTGGAGGTTCTTCAGCATGGGCCTTTTGAGCCTATGGGCTCTACTACTTTTCTTTATTTTCTTGGAAGGTTGTCCTTCCTAGTGGCGCGGTCACCTCTTTGAGAAGAGTTTCTGAATTGGCGGCTCTTTCTGCTCTCCTCCCTTCTGGAGTTTTTACCCGGATCGAGTATGTGCTTCGCACACGGGGCGACTTTCTACCTAAGGTGGTGTCGCAATTTCATGTTAACCAGGATATTGTGTTGCCTCGCTTTGTCCGGGCCCGAGGAATGCAAAGGAACGGGCTTTGCACACATTGGATTTAGGCGGGCCTTGAAGTTCTATTTGTCTGTTTACCCAAGGGTTTTCGGAGTCGACTCTCTTTTTGTGATTCCAGCTGGTCGTCGACGTGGTCAACGAGCTTCCAAGGACTCTATATGCTCGTTGGATTCGGTCGGCCATTTTGAGGCTTACCGACATTAAAGGCGAACTTTGCCCGTTAAGATTCGAGCTCACTCCACGAGGGCTGTGGCTTCATCGTGGGCCTTTCATAAAGGGGCCTCGGCAGCCAGCTCTGCGAGCGGCGACTTGGCGCTCCGTCCACAACGTTTACAAAGTTTTATAAGGTGGACGTCAGTGCTTCCGCTGATGCGGCCTTAGGACGTAGGGTCCTGCAGGCGGCCCGTAGTTTTTAAGTTCTAGTTAACTTGTATTTGGCGCCTGCTGCGCTTTTATCTAGGTTGTTTGGATTCTGCCTATTTTGGTTTTTCCACCCTTAATTTTTGGGACGTTTGGGCGTCCCACTAGTAATGACTAGTGTGGCTCTCTTCCTTCCATCTGCTGCTGAAAGACGGATTTTGGTAAGAACTTACCTGTAAAATCCTTTTCAGCGAAGGAAGGGAAGAGAGACACAGCTCCCCCATGGCAGAAGTGTTGTTGATGTTTTTCAGATGCGGCGTGACCTTCTCTGATAGGATTTATCTGGGCTGAGGTCGGCGTGCTAAAGCTCTGTTCCAGCATCGCCGCTCATCGCAGTGGTCAGGTCAGTGAGTAGTCCTGGAACTGGGTGTGGTTTCTTCCTGTTGCATGCATAACCTGTATTCTGTCTTTTCTCTGAAATCCTTCAGAGGGGTTATGTTGCTCGCTGGTGATATTTGCTCTTCCTTAGCTTGGTACGACTGGAGAAGCTGGAGTAGGAGGAGCCCGAGCTGGAGGGGCCGGTCAACACTCTTTTTATCTGAGGTGTCAATCCTATCTGGGCTCCGCCTACCCACTAGTAATGACTAGTGGTCTCCCTTCCTCGCTGAAAAGGATTTTACAGGTAAGTTCTTACCAAAATCCGTCTATTGCTAGTATTGATTTTCTACAGGGGCTAGGTCCTCTATATAAATGTTTAAGTAGCGTAATTAGCATTTCAGGGTGACAGACTCCTGTTAAAATAATGGAGAGAAAATGTATGTATGAATGTAACCTAAAGCTGTGACAGTGAGGGAACATCAGACAAGGAGCAGAGACCTCACATGTGTACATCGGGCGTTCGGATATAATAGACTAGTTACAGTTATTAGGTACTGATCATATAATATCTTATTTTTTTCTTTCTGAACTAGGAAAAACCGAGAGGCGGTTTCAGGAATGGATGAGAAACATGTAGTAATATAAGTGGAGCTACCTCGGTGGCAGTGACTCGGTCGTGGCCCTGAGCGTCCATGCAAAAATGGTGTGTAAATGAAATGAAAGAAAAAGGAGATTTTTAAAGGGGAAATGTTCGTATTGCCACTGTGGTTTGTGGTCAAAGAGGACCATCGCTGTAATGTATTCCTCTGGGACTGGTGGTGAGGCAGCAGAGTTGGTATAGCTCCCTACAAGTGGAGCTAAGTCCCAGGGCAGATGTAGTATTTTCAAAATAGTAATGATGTAGTATTTGGCAAGGGATGTAGCAGTGCTGAGTGGGTGTTGCAGGAAGAACATTGAAAGGACACAGTCAGGTTGCAGTTTCCAAAGCTTTACTCACAGTTTGTAGGTGAAGTGTCCAGGGCACTGGCTACAGATGGTGCTGGAGATCTGATTGCCTATAAACAATTTGGGTTCCACCTTGCCAGGAGGATTAGAGGCCTTCCTGCTGCGCTCTCTGTTCCTGAACCTTGCTGCTTATAGCTAAGCTGCGGCCCCTCTTCTCTGTGTTGCTTTTCCAACCTGTTTAGCAGGCAAAGTGAGCCTATCAAGACTCTGTCTCTTCTCTCTGGGCAACCCTGGCTCTTGTGTTACTGCTGTGTGGCAGGTGTCAGTGTGACAGAGATCTTGCATTCTCTGTTCTCCAGATGCGACTGTCGAGCTTGGAGTCCTAACTGGTCAAGGACTCTGGCGTCCTCTTTTATCAGAGCTCTGCTCTGGGTGAGCTGTAGCAACAGCTCCGTTCCCACTGAGCTTCTCTCCACACGTCCTCTCTCATCCCTGTCACAGACAGACTCCTCTAACTCCTCCCCAAGCCAGAATGTTCCAAGGAAGCTCCCCTGAAATCAGTGTTAGAGCTCCCCCTTCTGGTCTGGAGTAGGAAAAGTGTTGCATGCGGTGTGTTACCTGGCAAGGGGTTTCCTCTTTATTTCCAGGCATGGCATCACCCCCTATGAGGAAGCAACGCCACTGTGGCAACCGGACTCCTGCGGTGCACATAAGGACATGATATATTTCCATCTTAGTATTCTCCTTCTGTTGATCTTTGTTGTAACATTTATCATGTATTACAAATCACATAGCGAGTAAACATAGACATCAACAGTTAGCCATGACACTCTGAGTCTTAGTCCCATCTAGAGGGGGAGACGGGGCTTATATATATCTTAATACAATGGAACTTTCAACCTCTCTGTTCTGTCCTTCAGTCGCTGACATATCAGATGTCAGCCCTTCTATTATGTTCTCAGTCACTGAAGTGTCAGATGTCAGCCTCTCTGTTGTGTCCTTCAGTCACGAAAGCTTCTCTATTCTGCCCTTCAATCACTGAGGTCTCGGATGTCAGCCTCTCTCTTCTGTCCATCAATGAGGTGTCAAATGTCAGCCTTCTACTTGTCCTTGAGTCACTGCGGTGTCAGATGTCAGCCTCTCTATTCTGTCCTTGAGTCACTGAGGTGTCAGATGTCAGCCTCTCTATTCTGTCCTTGAGTTCAATGAGGTGTCAGATGTCAGCCTCTCTATTCTGTCCTTGAGTCACTGCGGTGTCAGATGTCGCCCCTCTAATTCAGTCTTGAGTCACTGAGGTGTCAGATGTCAGCCTCTCTAATTCTGTCCTTCAGTCACTGAGGTGTCTTATGTCAGCCTCTCTGTTCTGTCATCATGAGGTATCAGATGCCTGCCTCTCAATTCTGTGCTAAAGTTACTGAAATATCAGATGTGAGTCTGATTTATTCTGTCCTTCAATCACTGAGGTATGGGAGCAAAGTGCACGGTGAACCCCATTGTACTCTATTACCGATATATGACTTTCCTCTTGATCTCCTTTGATAGGCAAGAATTAATTTCACAATTTTGCAGGATGAGAGGAGTTTTTTTTGGTGATTATCTGGACTCATTTTTTGGTTTTATTTCTTTGCAGCAAAACTTTTTACATAGTTACATACATAGGTTGAA
>JARQOD010000006.1:191110060-191128196 GCA_033576555.1 Oophaga sylvatica | reverse complement strand
TCCGGCCCTTTTGGGCAACGATCGGCAGGCCCCGGGTTTAAGGCGGGGAAGGTTTTGGACCCTTTTTATCGGGAAAAGCGATCTAAAAAGGAACCCAAGCGGTCTGGTGCAAGCCCCGCCAGGCTCAACTGGAGCCGGCCGGGGATTACACCAAAAACAAGCTGAGCACAGAGTAACAGAAACTCAGCACACCCACACCGGACTCCTCCTTCCAAGATGAACCCAGGTTGTATCAAAGGAAGTCAGTTAGCAAAGAATCACAGTCACTGGGCACAGGGTTCAGGACACAGAAGGACTTCAGGTAAATAACACAGCAGACACAGTTCAGACAGTCTGGTACAGGACAGGTACAGGATCAAGGATTCAAGCCTGGAATTACTGCCTCCAGGATAGGCAAGCCTGGAATTACCGCCTCCAGGATAGGCGCAGGGATGGGTGCAGGATCAGGGATTCAAGCCTAGAATTACCGCCTCCAGGATAGGCCAGCCTGGAATTACTGCCTCCAGGATAGGTGCAGGGACGGGTACAGATCAGGGATTCAATCCTAGAATTACCACCTATAGGATAGGCGAGCCTGGAATTACTGCCTCCAGGATAGGCACAGGGACGGGTACAGGATCAGGAATTCAAGCCTAGAATTACCGCCTCTAGGATAGGCGAGCCTGGAATTACCGCCTCCAGGATAGGCGCAGGGACGGGTACAGGATCAGGGGTTCAAGCCTAGAATTACCGCCTCCAGGATAGGCACAGGGAGAGGTACAGGAACACACAACAAACATGGCAAGATTCAGAAGCTATGTGAGTAGCTAAGGCCCCGCCCATATGGCAGGGAGCCTTTATATAGGAGCTGCCTCTCAGCAATTGGCTGGGGACAGCATTTCAAGTACACACACTAACCCTGATGAAAGCAGGGCAGATGTGGCCTGCGCACCCTATGAGAGCCAGACACATATCAGCACAGCAAGGGCACCTGGAAATGGCTGCAGCCTAAACACATGTAGTAAGTCATGCACCACTGCAGAGGACCTTGCAACCTACGGGTAGCTTTCACAGCAGTAGCCAGGGACCGCACATGCGGGTGGTCATGCAATGCAGCGGAAACACCCACGCATGTGCGGCTACGCAGCGGAGCTGGGAACTGAGCAACATCCATACAGGTAACAGCCAACAGTATCCCAGCTCAATTAGGGGGAAACGAGCAAAGGTTACAGCACAGACCTGCATTGTCACGCCGACAACCAAATACAGACAGAACAGCGTGACACATCTGCCTTTATGGCTAGCCTGGTGCTCCTTTGAAACCGTCTATCTGAATTTGGTAGCAAAATTATTGTCTGGGCTAGATGCAGCTAAAAATTTGTAATTAGATCTACAGCCGGTGGCTACTCCGCTGACTAGCAGACACTCAAGCTTAGTAGCAGACCTCTGATTCCCAGGCTATAGTATGAGTAAACAGCTCTAGTCTTCACACTCAACCATCTGTGTTACACCAAGCCATAGTTTATGTAGTTTCTTACGGTTAAAAGGGGGGTGAGGAAAGACCCACCCCACCTGTAATTGACGATGCCAACATCACGTAAAACACAGCAAGGGGACTCCATAAAGAAACTCCATTTTTTCCAAAAATTTGGGGTCACAGACACCACTTAAGTAGCATCAATTGCCCCAGAGTTGCTTAAAACTGTTGGTGAGGTGATTTGAACAAATCCTCAAGCTTTTACTCTCCCCAGGATGATACAGGGGTAGAAAAGTCCTTGCGGATCCATGATTTGTTCATCTTTATGAACGTGAGTCTGTCTACATTCTCAGTGGACAGCCGAGTGCGCTTATCTGTCAGCACACCACCAGCAGCGCTGAACACACGTTCAGAGAGAAGGCTGGCTGCGGGGCATGACAAGATCTCCAAGGCGTGAGTGGGGAGCTCTGGCCATTTATCCAGATTGGAAGCTCAAAAATAGCAAGGGTCCAGTGACACGGTCATGGCTTCGATGTTCAGTTGGAGATACTCCTGTGGCCTTGCAAAGGATGGGCTAAAAAACTGGTGAAAGGATTCGCCAAAATTGCTGTGAACACAAGCAGATACTGTGTTTATGTTACGGTTTGAGTGCTGAAGACTCGACAGTCCCACGGTTGGCAAGTTAGAACTGTGAGATTCATTACGTGCACCACTGGTGTTTTGTGGAAAAGCACATGTAAGATTCTGCAACAGTCTCTGCTGATACTCCTGCTTGCGTGAATCCCTTTCTATGGCTGGAATTATTTCAGCAAATTTACTTTTTTACCGGAGATCTAACAGTGTGGCTACCCAGTAGTCAGGATTATTTCTAATTCTGACAATTCCAGGGTCATGTTGCAGGTAGTGCAGCAAGAAGGCACTCATGTGTCTTGCGCATCTGGGAGCACCAAGTCCCTGTTGTGTTGGTGGTGAGGAACAACTCATGTTTCCTTCCTCTGCCCTCTCCCCCCAACCTCGCACAACAGAAATGTGATCAAGGTCTCCCTCATCTGATGAGTCTTCCATGCCCATCGCCAGTTCGTCATCCACTTCTTCCTGGGCTCCTGCACCTTCCTCACTAGTTTGGCTGCTACCATGCACCCTGGTTAATCCCTCTCCCCCACCCTCTCATGCAAGCCGCCTTGGTGCTGCCGACCGTCTGGACCTTGCAGATGTTAGCCCTTCCGCATACAACTCCTCCTCCTCTACTTCCTCCACCTCCTCTTGCTCCACCACCTGACTACGAATTCTGTTTAACATCAGCTCCAGCATGTAAATCACCGGAATAGTCATGCTGATAATGGCATCGTCAGCACTAAACATCTTCGTGGCCATTTCCAAACTGTGCAGAAGGGTGCATAGGTCCCTGATCTGAGACCACTCCTCCAGCGTGATTTGCCCCACCTCTGGATCTCTTTGGCCCAGGCTATAATTCAGAATGTATTGCACCAGGACTTGTCAGTGCTGCCACAGTCGCTGCAACATGTGCAGAGTTGAATTCCACCTTGTTGGCACATCGCATTTTAGCCGGTGAAGTGGCAGGCCCAACGACTTCTGTAGAGATGTAAGGCGCTGAGCTGCGGGATGCGAACGGCGGAAGTGAGCACACAGCGACCGTTCCTTCTGCAGAAGGCCATGTAGTCTGGGATAGTGGGCTAAAAATTGCTGGACAACCAGGTTCAACACGTGAGCCATACAAGGCACATGTGTGACATTGCCCCGGCGAAGGGCCGCACCCAGGTTTGCGGCATTGTCGCACACGGCCTTCCCTGGTTGCAGGTCCAGTGGAGACAACCATTCATGAAACTGGTTCTCCAGAGCTGACCACAACTCCTCAGCTGTGTGTCTCACATTTACAGACATTTCAACGTAAAAACCACCTGATTACGTTGAGCCCTTCTGCCAGCATAGCAAGGAGGTGTGCTGCAGGATCCCTTCTGCGCAGTTAGAAAGCCCGTGGCATGACCAGACAGGCTTTTGGTGCAGGTGGAGGACCGAAAGTAGCTTGAGGAGGCAGAAGCAGTGGAGGAACTTCGAGATAAAGAGGACTGACGCACAACTCGTGGGGACGGCAACACTTGGACAGCAGCCCCTTGTCCTGCTGTCACCATAGTTATCCAGTGCCCAGTCAGCGACATGTAACGCCCCTGTCCATGCCAACTCGTCCAAGTGTCTGTGGTGAAATGCACCCTGTCACACACTGAGTTTCACAAGAAGCGGTGATGTTGGGTGCGACATGCTGGTGGAGCGCAGGCACACCTTTCTTTGAGAAGTAGTGCCGACTGGGCATTTGGTACTGGGGCACTGCGACGGACATAAGGGCTCGAAAATCCTCTGTGTCCACAAGGCGTAAAGGCAGCATTTCTATAGCCAAGAGCTTGCAGATGGTGAAATTCAACCTCTTAGCTTTCTAATAGCTAGGAGGAAATGGTCTTTTACTTGTCCACATCTGAGGGACCGAAGGCTGGCTGTTGTGTGTAGACGGGGTTGAATAGGGTGTCCCCAGACAACTGACGGTCTGTGAGGAAGATGCAGGCGCAAAACTTAGGTTGCCTTGATCCAAAGGTGGTGCTCTCGATGTCGGAGAGCGCTCAACACCAGCTGGTGTTTCCACTTCCAAATGAACTGATGACCTGCCAATCTGACTGGCTGTTGCTGGTAAAGAGGTGCCAGGTCTGAGTCTCAAAACAGGTCTGACAGCTGTCCCCCCAGTCACAGAGGTTGAAGAGGCCGCGGTCGCGGATTTACAAGATGGGCCAGACGGTGGTTGGGCCGGCCCGCTAGGCCGCATTGTAGCACAGTGAGCTTGCCACTGCAACTTATGCTTCGTATCCATGTGATGTTTCATGCATGAAGTACTCAAACTATGGATTTTTTGGCCTCTACTTAGCTTTTGGTCACACATGTTACAGATAACACGAATTGGGTCATCCTTATCAATGTTAAAAAATGCCCAGGCTATGCAAGGCTTAGAACCCATGCGACCTGAAAGCCACCTTGACTTGTGGTCAGAGGCAGAGTTGTGGTTGAGGTTGCAGTTGGTGACGTGTTTCCAGTAGTACGTCTCTGTCCAGGAAAGCGCACCCTGACCTCGTCGTCACTCAAATCCTCCTCCACCTCCTCTGCTGACCTCATCGACTGTCTGACTGTGGGTTGACAGTAAGTGGGATCTACAACCTCATCATCATCACCCTGTGTGTTCTCACCCCCGTCGTCCTCAGAGCCAACCTCTTCCTGCCCTGACACAAAACTCAAGTTGTCGCTCACATCTGGTATTTGAGTCTCATCATCGTCTTCCTCATTGTCTCCACCAACAGGAGTTACAGTTTGGGAACGAGGGTCTACATTATGCTCAGAACCTTCTTCATCTGGTCCTGGATAAGACTCATAAACATTCTGGGCATCAGTACAGATCATTTCCTCGTCTCGATTCACAGAAGCTGTGGAGACTACCTCTGATTCCCAGGCTATAGTATGAGTAAACAGCTCTGCAGACTCAACCATCTTTTCTACCCCATACTCAGAAGGGCAGGTTGGGGTGCGATTGGGTTGACACCTCTGAGGACTGGAATTTTTGTGTTGTTGAAGTTGAGGTGGAGAGCCGACTTAAAGGAGCACTTGATATCTGTTGAAGCACCTTTTTTTGTTGTGCCTCATCTGGAATTTGTAGCGATGGGCGTGCCCGTAAGAAAGGGATTGTACCACATTGTCCACTAAAAGAAGTAGACATCTTAGTTTGGCTGGAAGATGGTCTTTCTTCTGCAGATGTTACTGTTGCTTTAACACCTACCCCACGGACACAACATTTTTTTCCCTTCACAAAACGCCTATTCCCCTTTCCACCAGCAGCAGGCCTTTTGCCACTCATTTTGGTGGTTACCTAATTGACAACTGTGGAGTTGTTTGCACAAAAAACGATAGCTGCAAAAAATTCTTAGTATTTGAACGCTGGTGGAGCTTTGTATAGATGGCCTAATACAATGAGTACCACAGACTGCTACTATGCCCAAAATTATTGTCCAGGCAACATGCAGATAGAAATTCTTTTTTGTTTAGAAGGCTGGTGGAGCTTTGTATAGATGGGCTAATACAATGAGTACCACAGACTGCTACTATGCCCAAAATTATTGTCCAGGCAACATGCAGATAGATTTTTTTTTTAAAAGGCTGGTGGAGCTTTGTATAGATTGGCTAATACAATGAGTACCACAGACTGCTACTATGCCCAAAATTATTGTCCAGGCAACATGCAGATAGATTTCTTTTTTTAAAAGGCTGGTGGAGCTTTGTATAGATGGGCTAATACAATGAGTACCACAGACTGCTATTATGCCCAAAATTATTGTCCAGGCAACATGCAGATAGAAATTCTTTTTTTTTATAAGGCTGGTGGAGCTTTGTATAGATGGCCTAAAACAATGAACACCACAGACTGCTACTATGCCCAAAATTATTGTCCAGGCAACATGCAGATAGAAATTCTTTTTTTGCTTAGAAGGCTGGTGGAACTTTGTATAGATGGGCTAATACAATGAGTACCACAGACTGCTACTATGCCCAAAATTATTGTCCAGGCAACATGCAGATAGAAATTCTTTTTTTTTATAAGGCTATGTGCACACGTTGCAGATTCCTAGCGGTTTTGCCGCGGTTTTACACGGCAAAACCGCTTACACAATACAACTCATTAAGGCCTATGGAATTCCGCAATTCTGTGCACATGCTGTGGGTTTTTCCGCGGCGGAATCGCATCGCGGAAGAATCCGCAGCATGCTCATTCTTTTTTGCGGAACCGCGGCGATTCCGCCGCCGTAGGAATGCATTGAACCGATTACTTTCCGCATGTGGCTGTGCCCACCATGCGGAAAGTAAGCGGTTCATGTGCGGATGGTACCCAGGGTCTGGAGGAGAGGAGACTCTCCTCCAGGCCCTGGGTACCATATCCATGTAAAAACAATAATTAAAATAAAAAATAATGATATTCTCACCTTCCGGCATCCCACGCAGCTTTCCCGCCTCTCAGCGACGCTCCCGCCAATCCCGTTCCCAGGAGTCCTTTGCGAGATCACCCCAGATGATGTAGCGGTCTCGCGTGATGCTACGTCATCGAGGTGATTGTCGTAAAGGACGCCTGGAAACGGGATTGGCCGGGAGCGTCGCTGAGAGGCGGGAAAGCTGCGGGGCTGCCGGAAGGTGAGAATATCATTATTTATTATTTTTTGTATTATTTTTACATTAGATCTTTTTACTATTGATGCGACATAGGCGGCATCAATAGTAAAAAGTTGGTCACACTTGTCAAACACTTGTTTGACTCGTGTGACCAACCTGTCAGATCGCTTGAAAAACGCTAGCATTCTGCAAGCTAATTACGCTTGCAAAACGCTAGTTTTTAGTGGGAATACGCATACCTATAATATGCGGATTTCCCGCGGCAGGGAGGTGCGGAATTGCCGCGGAAATTTCCATGGCAATTCCGCAACGTGTGCACATAGCCTCAGGCTGGTGGAGCTTTGTATAGATAGCCTAATACAATGAGTACCACAGACTGCTACTAAGCCCAAAATTATTGTCCAGGTAACATGCAGATAGATTATTTTTTTAAAAGGCTGGTGGAGCTTTGTATAGATGGACTAATACAATGAGTACCACAGACTGCTACTATGCCCAAAATTATTGTCCAGGCAACATGCAGATAGAAATTCTTTTTTTTTTATAAGGCTGGTGGAGCTTTGTATAGATGGCCTAATACAATGAGTACCACAGACTGCTACTAAGCCCAAAATTATTGTCCAGGCAACATGCAGATAGATTTTTTTTTTAAAGACTGGTGGAGCTTTGTATAGACGGGCTAATACAATGAGTACCACAGACTGCTACTATGCCCAAAATTATTGTCCAGGCAACATGCAGATAGAAATTCTTTTTTTTTTATAAGGCTGGTGGAGCTTTGTATAGATGCCCTAATAGAATGAGTAGCACACACTGCTACTATGCACACAATTATTGAACAGGATAGATGCAGCGAATAATTAGGAGTGATTTGAATGCTGGTGTAGCTGACAAAAAGTGATAGCAACTGCTGTAACCTACCCTTGAAAAGGGCTGAAATTACAAATATTCACTGTCCCAAGTTGACCTATCTGTCTATTTAAGAGTGAGCACAGACCTGCCTGCTAAAACTGCTAGGAATTGATGTAACGTAGCCCTCAAAAGGGCTGCGATTACGAACTAGTCCCTACTCCCTAAACCTTCCTCTCTATTTCTCAGCTATTTCGCTTGCAAGTGGCAGTCGCACAATGCACACACAATATAGCGCTAACAGCAGCAGTGCCGTCTAACACTGAGCTGCAGCAGTGAGGAAATGGTGGCGAGGCAGGAAATGGCTGGGTCTTATAGGGCAAGGACATGTGACACAGCCAATGACACATGCCCTTGCTTGTGTGAAAAAAAAAACACCTCGCTCCGTGTGTGCGCTGCTGATAGGCTGACAGACTGCACTGCCCACTGGAAATGCAGGAAAGAGAAAAAAAAATGGAGATCTTCATTATCTCTGCAGAGATCCATGCCATGCCCCTCCCCCCGCCACGCTGGACACTCAAACTGTGTATTAACAGTGATTCTCAGCATTACTGATAAAAAATCCAGTGACGATTTAGGTGCACGAACAGTTATCGAACATAACCTCGGACAGCCAAATTTTTTCAAAATCGTTCGGGTTCGTCGAACGGCTTGAACATCGCCCAAAACAGCTCGAATTTGAGATTGGCGAACAGTTCTAGTCGAACACCGCTCATCTCTAGTTGGTAACAGTCAATTTAACAACAATTTCAGTAACTTTTTAGAGAAGTTATGCAAGAGGAAGATGCTTTTTCACACAGGATGGGGCAAACATTATCCTTGGTAAAGAGTTTTAAGAGCTCTATTCTTTGCTAAATGAAAAGTAAAAGCTTTTTCACAATTCTTTTAACATTTTTCCCTTTAATTAGAGTTCAAAAACAGGTGTGCGCAGAACTTTTGAAAGCAAAGAATTAATGGCTTCTCAACCAGCTGTGAAAAAATCACCCCTTTTCTGGAATCTACAACAGGTTTTCTGTTCACATAATAAATATATAATTACAACAGGCTTTTTATATAGTTTTGCAAACATTTTCCTTTTTTTAGGTTGTGCTTTGCACAAAAAGAAAAAAAAGAATGAACCGCAAATCCAAAAAATCATACGTTGATCTAAAGCCGCCAGGCAAAAGTTATATAACTGAATATGAGGTTCTTAGTTTAACATTCTGATCAAACTGTATGAAACCCACTGCCACGTCACGGCAAACCTCGTAGTGGGTCCTGACTGCCCTAACGGAGTGGAGCCGCGCGGCGATCACCGCCACAACGGAAATGGACCAGCAGGGCAGACGGCCTGTTGCCCCACAGCACCAGTGCTGCAAGACTGAGTCGCTATAACTCCAGACCATGCCGCCCCACCAGCACAAAGCCACAACAACAATGGCCGCCACACGGCATCCACACTAAAATCAAAGGAGCACTGAAACTCACCTTTCTCCAGCTCTTCAGTGAGTGCCAAAATGGGTTAGACCCCTTACTTTGCAGTCTCCTGCTAATTAATTTTTTTTAGTTTGTGGACCTGGAAGAAACAGGTCCTTGCTGCCACTACCAAATCCACAGTACCACCACAGCCACCAAATGAGTCTTCTTTTGCTTCAAGATGATCCAATAAGAGAAAGGAGTCAAATATCACCACTGTGGATGAAACTGATAACAGCATTGCTGTTCTGTTAATGATTATTGAATCTTAAAATGTTATATGAAAGGGATGAAAGGGACTTTCTCGGTTATCGTGTCCAACCCCCAGATCAATTTTGGATTCACTAAAACATGTCAGATGTCTGTCCAGCCTCTGTTGGAGACTTCCATTGAAGGAGAACTCACCTCCTCTCTTAGCAGCCTGTTCCACTCATTGATTACCCTCACTGTCAAAAAGGTTTTTCTCATACCTAATCTGTATCTTCCCTTTTTCAGTTTAATTCCATTGCTTCTCGTGTTTCCATGTGCAAATGAGAATAAAGATGATCCCTCTGCTCTGTGACATCCCTTCAGAGACTTGTAGACAGCTATTAAGTCTCCTCTTAGCCTTTTTTTTGCAATCTAAACATTCCCAGATCTTTTAACCGTTCCTCATAGGACATTGTTTCCAGTCCATTCACTGTCCTGGTAGCTCTTCTTAGAACTTGCTTTAGGTATTCAATGTGTTTTAAAATGTGGTGCCCAGAATTGGACACAATATTCCAGATGAGATCTGAGTAGAGGGGAATAAAATATGCAAATCGCCTCTTCAGAAAGAAAGAGGACTTGAACTGTATAGCACCACCTGTTGGAAGTAGCGATCCTACAAGTCACAATCAACCCTTTAACGAGTCTTGTAATTTGACTTAAGATAAAAGCCAAATCAGAATCTCAATTTGCAGACACGGTGTTTCGGGCTATTGGCCCTTGTCAATGCAAAGTATGAGAACTAATTTGGCTAGATGAGAGGCTCTGGACTGGGGTCTAAGGGTAATAAATAATTCATGTGATCTAGACACTATGCTTCTCCTAATACATCCAAAACTGTGTTTGCCTTTCTTTTCTACTGCATCACACTGTTGACTCATGTGCAGTCTGTGATCTATTAGTACACCCAAGTCTTTTTTTCCCACACATGCTGTTGCTTAATTCTATTCCTCCCATTCTGTAGATGTAATTTTAGTCTTTATTCCCTCCATGTGGAATCTTCCATTTCTCCCTGTTAAATGCCTTTCTATAAGACGCTACCCATTGTTCAAACTTATCTAGATCCTTCGCAATCCTTTCTGTCTTCTCTAGTGTTAGTTATTGCATCGTCTACTAATTTGATTTGTTTACCTTCAGTTTCTTATCTGAATCATTTATAAAAATGTGGAACAACACTGGGGCCAGTACATGGCCTTGTGGTACCCATTATGAAACACTCTTACAATTGGATGTGCAAGCGTTTATTGCCACTATTAAAGTACAATTACTGAGCCAGTTATGAATCCATCTAACCGTAGCCTTGATAATTCTATACATGGTCATTTTTCCAATATGAATAGTATGAGATACTTTATCAAATCCTTTGCTGAAATTGAGATATACTACATCTACCACATTTCCCTGTTCCACCCAGTCAGTGATTCCATCATAAAAGGAAATTAGATTAGTCTGGCATAACTTGTTTGCTTCAAGCCCATGATGGCTCTGGTTAACTACTGTATTCTTATCCAATTACTTATATGCATGCTGTCAAATAATTTGTTCAAAGATTTTTCCTGGTGTAGAAGTATGGCTCACTGGCCTGTGACTTATTGGCTTCATCTTCTTTCCTTTTTTGAAAATAGGGACTAGAGATGAGCAAATTTGTTTGGATTCTGCTCTGAATACGATCGGATTTGAATATTGTTTTTGCAATGTTCATGGAACATAGCCGAACGTCATTAGAGTCAATGGGAGTAAAAATTACCGAATATATTCAGAACCGATCATAAGACATACTTTCAGCATGAATAGTGTTCGAATATGGCCTGAATATGTCAAAATCAGATTCGGGGCCAAAATCGGAATAAATTTGCTTATCTCTAATAAGTATATTCAAAAAAAAAAAAAAATCCAATGCTATATATAATATTGAATCTGGCACTCCACAAGATACTATCACCAAAAAATTACGGATTTACATGAATCATGACCGCAAATAAGTGTTCCAGCATAATTATTAAAAATTCAGCATTTATTAACATTTATTAAAATATTGACAAAAATAAAAAAAAAAAATGCCCAGTAGGAGTTTATTAACATCTTACCACATCATTTCATATGTATGCCACTAGTACAGTACACCAAAAAAGTTTTTATAATGACCCAATTCACAGCAGCTGCAGATATACTGAATACAATCCTCCTGTCTTGCTACAAATCTCTGGCTGAACACAAATGTCCTAAGCCCTGAAGTGCCTATCGCTACCTAGCTGGATACACTGATCATAGATGAAAAAAATGCGGCTACAAATAATTAGATGGACACATAGGTCCTAAACTAAAAAGTGCCACTGCAGACAACAGGTCAAAGATCAATAAAATAGGAATATCAAACTATGTCCCGGTTAATTACCTGGTGACTGGGCTGTGGCGACGTGAGTAGCGTTACCTCCTCAACCCCAACGCACGATTCGCACTAGCTTCTTCCGGGGGTGTGTTTGTTATTTTTATTTTTGTCAATATTTTAATAATTGTTAATAAATGCTGAATTTTTAATAATTATGCTGGAACACTTATTTGCGGTCATGATTCATGTAAATCCGTAATTTTTTGGTGATATTATCTCTAATAAGGACAACTTTTATTCTTCTCTAATCTTCTGGGACTTCTGTTTTCCAGAAGTTTTCAAATATTCTTGCTAGTGGTTCTGAAACTTATTCTGATATCTCTTTCAGTACCCTAGGATGTAATTAATCTGAATCAGGAGATGGAAATTAATTTAAATTAGCTAAGTGTTCCATCACCATCTTTCTGTTTATAGACAGTGTGGATTCTTTTATTCCTTCGATAGCAGTGGCTATCAGTTGATATTACATTTGATTTTTTAGAGAACAAATATGAAAAATAGAAATTTAGAAGTTTGACCTTCTTAACATTATTTTTGACCACTTCAACCTTTTCATCCTGTAAAAATGCTATAGCATCATTGACTTTTCGTTTGCTTTTTTCATACCCTCAAATCCTTTATTTTATTGCTTTTGGTTTCCCTTGCAAGCCTCACTTCAATACTAGCTTTAGCTCTTCTAACATTTGCCCTATAATTCCTGAAGACAAAAGTAAATTCTTCTTTAGATATGCTCCATTTTTCCATTTGATATGCATTTCTATTTTTTTTTTTAGCAAGTGTTTAAGTTGTGTGTTCTTATATCTTGGTCTCTTTAAATACTTCCAATTATTCCTTCTTTTCAGGTTTGTTACTGATTGTACAGTGAGAATTTAATTAAGCAAAATCTCCAGTCCTCCTCGACATTTCTGTAATTTAGAACATCCAACCATTGGACCTTTCCTACCCTTTTTCTGAGTCCATTAAAATCTGTGTTTCTGAAGTGCAAATTTAAAGTCTTCCTCCTCGCAGGTCTTCCTCCTCTTGTAAACCAAAATCTGAAGATAGAATGATCGCTGCCTCCTAAATTCCCAGCCACCTTTGCTTCCTCAACCATTTTCTCCCTGTTGGTAAAAATTAGGTCAAAAATGTCAGTTCCTCTTGTTCTCTTTTCTACCTTTTGAAATATAATATTGGCAGCCAGAGAAAATAAAGATTTTTTGGACACATTACTTTCGCCTGAGAGAAATTAAAAGCAAATATCTGGATAGTGAAAATCTCCCATGATCACTACATTGTACTTTTTTGAGAGCAAAAAATATCTGATGTAAAAAGAGTTCATCTATATCTTCAGTTTTTCCACGTGGCCTATAGTAAACACCTGCAATAGTGTCCTTTCTGTTCTTCTTTCCTTGTATTCTTACCCAAACAATTTCTACAGAGTTACCATTCTCTGGACCTTGGATCTCTGTGGAGACATACGCATTCCTAACATACAATGCAACACCTGCTCCAATATTGTTTAGCCTGTTTCTTATAATTTGCAGTTCTCAAGGTTTGTATTCAAATCATGTATATCATTCTACCAAGTTTCAGTGCAGCCTATGACATCATATCTCTCTTCCTGTGTTAGCAGCTCCATTTCTCCTTGTTTGTTTACTATACTCTGGGCATTTGTATAGACACATATTAGTTTGAAGTCAGTTTCTCTTACTCTTTTATTTTCATTCAGAATTTGTTGTCTTTGTTCTTTATTTCCACTTCAAGCACCTCCCCTTGAGAAAGTGAAAGCAAAACATGTCGGGGCAGTGTGGGGCATTCCACCTCCATACACCATTGGTAAATCACAGATTATAATATTATTTGACGCTATTAGTTGCATCAGTTTATTTAGAACTTTGTTCTGGGGATGCCACTTGTGCTTCTTCACTGCTTGTCCTTTACTGTTAATTCACAAAACCTACGTAGCTTGTAGTTTCTATCTACATGGGCATTACCTTGGCTATTGTCCTTGATGTCCTTTTTTCACTTTTTTGATTTTTGTTGTGAATTGCAATATCTGGATGAATAAACAAAAGTCCATCGGTGCTTGACACTACAATTGGATCTTAGCTGCCTTGTCTAGTTGGCAACTACCATAAACAAGAGACCAAATGGCACTTAGAACCAATAAAAAGATTTGTCCCCGTATAATTGTTACAGGTGAGCATACACCAATAATGCTGATCATGCAACCATTCACTGAAAGAGGGGGCTGTTAATTTTACCAGAGATGTAGTGTCAGATAAAGTACAAGTTAGTGTAACAATGACAAACTATGCCACATGCAAGATTTTACAGAGGTATTACCTGTGTTGCTGTGTGGTTGCTGGATATCGGGAGAGCTGAACGCAGTAGTAGTGGTTAGATACCGGGAGTGCTGGATGCAGTAGTGGAGTGCTCTTTTGTATTGTCATGTGATTCTTTTATAACGTATTTCAAATAAACTTTATCTTTTACCTTATTTCAGTGGTTTAAAGTTACTGCACATTTTTGTTTCTGTAACATTTTGGTTTGAAGTTGGTATATCTTGATCTTCTATTGTCATCAGAATTTGTTGTCTTTGTTCTTTATTTCCACTTCTAATAGTAGGGTTTTCGAAAGAATTAATTAGCTGCATACATTTTCCTAGCCGTATATTTCCCATCCCATATTGCTCTAGTTTAAAGCTCTCCTATTGAGTGTAGCAAGATGTCTACCAAATATGTGATTTCCTGTTTTCGCAAGACACAATCCATCTTTTGCAAGGAGTCCATCATACAAGTAATTAATTCCGGGGTCAAGAAACCCAAAACATTTCTTACAGCACCATACATGTAGTCATTTGTTGACCTGTAGAATCCTGTTCAATTTCTTTGTTCCATGCCCATCCACTGGGAAGATAGATGAGCTCCCAGTTCTTTAACTTTCAATCTTATGACTTCAAAGTCTCTCCAAATAGTTTCTGGTCCCTTTTTTGCAGTATCATTGCGTGTATTAGTGGTCATGCTTATGCGTAGTCATCTGTAGCACTGAAGAGTCTTGATATCTTAATATCTTATCAGATACTTCTTTGTTTTGAACACCGGAAGACAGTACACTTCTCTTGAGGTGATGTCCGGTCAGCAGATAGAGACTTCTATTCCTCTCAAGAGACTTCCGGTTGCTGACTGGAGTGATTTTGTGGGCAAAGCACTTTTTTATATACATCTTCGTAGTTATCCTGCTTGAGCGCCAGGTAACATTTTTTCAGCAGTATCAGTGTTGACTGCCTCCTCATCCTCCTGCCTCTTTGGGTCACATGCCTTAATTTCTCTTCTTCTGCAGGCACATGGAAAGGTGCTTCTTTTCGAACAATCTGAATAGTTATTTCTACTGTCATTAGCTTCTGCAGGAACACTGAAAAGTTCCTCTCTTGGAACATTCTGAGGAGATTCTTCTACTCTATCAAGGAAATCCTCATCTTCTTTGATTAGCTTCAGTGTAAATTTTCTTTCCTGAAGACTTTGCACCTATTCCTCTAGCAGAGTCATAAGCTTGCTTTTCTGGCATGTAAAGTTTGTCTTTTCCTTTGAAAGTCTATAAACATATAGCAGACATTGCAGCTCGCAATATGGGCAATCTCCTTCTCTCTATTGAACAAATGAGTTGCTGCTGTTGTAAAGCTACACTTTTCCTAGAATACACTGGAAATATACAGGTTAACTTCCTATAGAGTAGTCATTTTGCTTCAGCTTGGTCCTTTATTTGCATTGTGTGCTGGAAAAGATTTGGCTTCGGACCCAGGCCACTTTACAAATACTGGTTCAAGCTGCTATCCCATGTAATGAGCCCATGGAATTATTCATTGCAATGGAGCGCCGGCAACAATTGGGCATAATAAACTACATACCCTTACTCATATGCTTTCTCAACTACCTAATTTCAAATGGCCTATTCAGGCCTTGCAAATCTGGCAATGGCTTAGAAGTAGACCCTTAGTTTTATGTTGACAGACAAAATCATTCTCCATTTGTACGTAATTAGCAGCCAGGTCAAGCATTACCTCGTTCCCATGCATGCATGCCCCATGCATTTGCTCCCATCCTTATAAGGGTATTACCCAAACATAGGACTGCCACTAAGGTTAAGCAGTACTGCAAACAACCTCACAGGTACCGTAAGGATGACAGGGATTTTAGGCATTGTTTAGACTGGCTTTAATCATCTAGATCTCATTTATGCTCCTTGATATCACAGATCTGTTACTGAAAATTGGGAGATAAATCCATTTATTATCATGCAGTGTTACATGAGAACCTTTTTGCTCAATTTTGGACTGCTTTTACTGCAATTGGTAGCCACATTTTTTTACTTTGTGAATCAGCCGCTTCTGAGAACACTGGCTTAATAACCTAACCTAACAGCTAACCATTTCTGTATCTCCTAAGTAGGTCATTAAGGTTTATTTTTTTATTCTAATATACATTCAAAGACATATTTTAAAACTTTTCTCTTTGCTACATACACATCTGCAACATCATCCACATCAACTGGTTGATAGGATTTGACGATTGCGCCAAATATAAATTATGATAACCCGGAGTCCACTGTGTGGTGATGGTAAAACCACAGCTAGTAGACAATGGCGGAGTGAAGCTGCAAGTAAGCACCATAAACAAAGTTAAATGTCACTCGGTGTGAACAGAGTGCAAGATACCTGACTCTGTTAGCTTTGCAGGTTTAGCATGTTGAGATGGAGCAAAAAAATATGCTGAGTGATGCTACACAGTCCAGCCACATCTCATCTTCTCAATGCAGATTGAGTGATGATAATGATAAGGAGGATGAGGAACAGGAACTTGTTGCCTGCACTACAGATGGCACTACCCACACCACCTTCATCCGGTCTGTTCAGCATGGATGGCCTGAAGGTGAGGAAAAGGATGAGGAGGAGGAGGGTGACGAGGCAACATTGACAGTCACCCTCTTGGTGGGGATAGGGAAGTCTTGGCTGTTGGCTGTCTGGCACACATGGCTGAGTTTATGTTCCACTACCTTTCCCGTGACCCTCTTGTATGCATTTTGTCCAACATTACTGGTTGGTGACCCTTCTAGACTGAGGCTACAAAGAGAACTTTACATCTTTCCTTCCTTTGGCGGACAGGTCAAATAAAATGTTGCAGTACCTGAAGGCTCTAGTTGAAGAATTATTAAAAAATTCCCATCTGACAATGATGGCAACAGAGGTCACAGTTCCTTGGAAAACCAAGAAGTTGAGACAAGGAAGACACACCAGATGCAGCAGTGGCAGGAAAACACTGTCAAAGATGTGAAACAGTTTTCTCAGACTCTCCCAGTGACCAGGGGTCATACAATCTCACAGTTAAAATTCCAAGTCATTGACCATATACCCCCTCTCAGACGCGGTGGTGATCGTATCTCACTCCTCAAAAAACGTGAATCCCTCTGGATCCACACTTTGGAAACACTCGCCCCAAAGGGTCTCAATAGGGAGTATGATGTGTTATCATTTATATGAAGTCGTATGATTGTCACTAATTTTGTCATCTCTCCTCTTCTAGAGTTGCCCATGCTGACCACCGGACACCCCTTGAACTCCGTGCACCTTATCCTCGTTTCTCTAAAATCACCATTTAGTCCACCATCTTAGAGGATCGTTATATCTTCCACTAATGAATTGACAACGTAAGAATTTCACCTCCACGTCATTATCGCTAGTAAGCTTCTGGGCATGCGACATCTAGATCACGCCTCCACAATTCACAAAGTGGTGGAACGCATATGGAACGCATTTCACTTCCGGTCACGTCACTTCCACCGCAGAGCGGTGGAACGAACGTGCCGGCTTCATACCAGGAAGTTTAGACACACGGTCTCAAAAGACCTCTACTCCCTATAAAAGATACTCACTACTACCCCGTCCGTGCACCTGACCAGCGGTGGATGCCGCGTTAGCCACGTCTGCAGGGTAAGCTAACCTTATCATATTTGACTGTCCTTCTGTTGGTATATTTCATCAACGTTCCCTATTTACAAGCATATACATATCTTCTTATAGGCTGCAGCAACTGCCCATCCATACTGAATTAATACAGCATTCAGGGTAAAATCACGCTATTGCTTTACTAGCACCTTGTTATATAGATGTTATATATATACTATATCACTCCTATACTCTTGGTCATTAAAGGCTCTCACCCCACTCTCTCATACTTCTTAAATTGGCCTATTTCTGTTGTGAAAAACGGTACAGTCATGGCCAAAAGTTTTGAGAATGACACAAATATTAATTTTTACAAAGTCTACTGCTTCACTTTTTCTAATGGCGATTTGCATATACTCCAGAATGTTATAAAGAGTGATCAGCTTAACAGCAATTACTTGCAAAGTCAATATTTGGCTAGAAAATGAACTTTATCCCCCAAAACACATTTCAACATCATTGCAGCCCTGCCTTAAAAGGACCAGCTAAC
>JARQOD010000006.1:191016288-191109960 GCA_033576555.1 Oophaga sylvatica | reverse complement strand
TTTTCCTTTTACTTGCAAAATGAAATTTTATTTAACAAAATCTTTTTTCCCAAAAAGCCAATCGTTTATTGAATTGCACAATAGAAAACAAAGGGTCCCAATGGAATGGGAACAGTAAGAGAATAAAAGCCTCTTTATTTTAATAAAATGGTTTGAGAAGTATGCTCAGAACGTGGGGAAAAATTAGTTTTACATTAAAATCTTAAAAAATAAAACTCCCCTCGGGATTTTCAAACAGGGCTCCACTTGGCTTTAAAAATAAATGTTTCATACTAACCCTTCCCATAAATCCTTGATTTCATTAAAACAAAATAAATGTTGTAAAAAAATTCTATTTTTATTTTTTAACAAACACAAGCTTTGTGTTTTTCCCTAAATAAAGCCTTATGTGGTATAGCTGATTGAATTATACTTTACTTGTTTGCCTAATCGATCATTTAGCTAACAAGAAAGCAACACAAATAAAGAAATTAAACTAGTTTTAATACTTTAAGGGACTTTTCCCCAATTAAAAAGGATTTTGAAATTTTTTCCCAGTTTTTTCCCCTTAAGAATTTTATTTAAAGTTCTTAAACAAATAAAGAATTTCTAATTCCTTATTACAATAGTGATTTAAATAAATGTTTTAATATTACACGAAGTGGGAATGCGAACCGCAATTGTGCATTGTTTTTGTTATTGACAAATAATGCCCAGGCAAAGGGCCAAGAATTATAATTCCCTTGATTTTTCTGTTACAAATGATAAAGTCTTTGTTTAAAACATAGGAAGCTGAAACCTCAAGACAGCAAGTCATTAACAGCCGTTTCCTACTTGATAAATAAGTTTAACAGATCACTAAAACAGTTTTTTTAAGTTAGCAGGACAATTGCCTACAAAAAGGAATCTCCAAAGAAAAAGCTTCATTTCAGTGATTGGAAAATTAACGCAACCCTTTAAAGCAGGACAAGATGTATATAAATTATAATGTTTAGACTATTCAGAACTTTTGTAATTTAGCTGATAGAAATTATTCATAATAGAATTTAACATTTTAGTGTGAATTTTCAATATCTAAACTGCAGTGTTTACAGACCATTACTCAAAAAAAAATAGCTAATATTTTTAACTTTTGCATTGCATAATTAAAAACAAAGAAAACTTTACCCCAAAAATTTACATAGAAAGAAATTTAGAAAATTAAGCCCCTCTTATTAGTTGTTCCCTTCACACTGAACAGATCGAGTTTATTTGTGGAATTGTCAAACTATCTGACCTTCAGTCGACCTTCTAACCATCTTCATCACCTCTACTCCAGCCCACAATCTCCAAAGTTTGAGGGCTTCGTGGCTTCAAATGGAGCACCTTGAACACAGAAAAAATTACCTCCCCTTAACACTTAAAGTAATACCCCTAAAACAGTTCTTTCTGTGTCAATGAATCAATCGGGAATAAAAGGTTTTTAGTTATTGAAATAAGTCTCCAACCTCCATCTACACATCACGATGTCAGTTGACAAAAAATGTTTTTCATTTCCACATAATCTGGTATAAAAACTCCCGCCCTGATCAAACGAGGATGTTTTTGGTGTTTTTTAACGTACGTAATTACTGTATATTTTATATTGAGCACTTTTAGGCATCATTTTTTTACAACTACAATTTAATTTAATTGGTTTAACCAAATAAACATTTAAAATTGTTACAATCTTCATTCAGGCAATTTAAAAGTTCTGAAAACTATCTGAAAATTTTAAATGTTTCTACTTTGATTAGAGGATGGGGCAAAAAACTCACCTTTTCTCATAGGTTTTACTGGAAATTTGATTTCAGTGGGTTATTTTTCACAAATTTAATGCCCCTTTAAAAATCCCTTTGCTACAGAGCATAAATAAATAAAGATGAAAAATAAAAAAAGTTACACTCATTGACTCTCACCTCTCAGGTTATTTTCCCTGCTCCTTGTTTTGTCTAAACCTCTGTACCATATCATCAAGCCTCCAGGCCCAGATGGTAAGTAAGTTCTGGACCATGTGAAATTAAACTCCAGAACCTGCTTGGGCTGAAAAAATCTGTTTTAGCATGAACACCAACAAGAGAATTTTTGCAACAGTGGTAAGGAATGGAAAATGTTATTGTTTTTCTTTTAAACGCTTTCTTGTATTTTAAATGGTACTGCTACACGTTCTGTTTATTACCATTTTGTGTGTAAAGGAACTGCCACATGGCTGTTTATTACCTTAAGGCAGGGTTCTCCAACTTCAGTCCTAAGGCCCACCAACAGGCATGGTTTAGGATTTCCTTAGTATTGCCCAGGTGATAAATTGCATCCCTTGCAATACAAAGGAAATACTGAAAACAAGACCTGTTGGGGGGCCTTGAGGACTGGAGTTTGGGACCTCTGCCTAAGGGATAAACATGTAATGTATATTCTTTTACTGCTTTTCGTTAGGCATCAGCAGGATCCAACCTGGATCCAAGGATTTGTTGTCTCCCATCCAACCCGATGCGCTCAGCTTCGCCTGTTTCCCAAACACCTACCAATACCTGAGAGGCCAAGTATTATTTGGTTCTTTTCATATACCTTAAACCTGGTTACAGAACGGAAAGGCTGTTGTAAGCCTAAGTCCGAAATGCCAGCACGACATATCGTGACTGGCAACCATGATTGATGGTTAATGTCATTCCTCTGACCTGGCACCACCTGATTGGTCTGGATGACGTCACCGATGAGCGTTGTGAGATGGCTGAGGGCAGACCTTAGCCTTTAAATAGTTGTCTGTCCGTGGCATGGCGGGTCAATCATACTAATAGAGGCAGGATCTTGGTGTGGATGGGCCAGAATCTGGCTCCACATGCTCACTACTTTCTTCCGGGGCCTGAGATGCCAGCGTATGCTCGGCTAATAAGCACAGGGGCCTTTAGGCGGTTTAGCTTATGCCCAGGGAGGTGCCAATGTGGCGCAGTCTTGCTACAATAAGGGTAGCTATACACCCTGAGCAGATGCGGGGGCGCGTACCGGGGCTTTGCCCGCCAAGCTGAAAGAGAGTTGTCATCCGTCTCAAGCCGGCTGGTAGTATGTCGCCTGGCGTTAGCCGCACGCATTTCCTAGAGGCTGGCACGAGCTTTTGAGTCACGGGCTCGTCTTCCGCTTGCGCACATGGGCAAACCTAATATCTGGCAAGTGGCTTCTGTGCCTTAACAGGGCTACATTACGCCAGTGATAGACACTCCTGTGCGTTAACGGAGAAGGCCAAATCTCCTCTCCCCAGTGTGAAGTAACACAGGCGAGTTTTATTTTTAGATTTCTGTTGCCAATTTGACCCTCATACTCTAGGGTGTTCAGTAGCATGACTATAAACTGCATCGCGGACCCCGTGTTTGGTTGCAATCCTTATACAATAAAGTTGTTGCAAACCGAGCGCATAACAGTTTGTATAGAGTTATGGGAAAGTGCAGTTAGTAGGATTGGCCACTAGATGGGGGGCATTTTAGTGCTCACAGTTCTTAGATAGCATATAGTGTTCTATGGTTAATAGTAGGAGGGCTGCTGTGTGGTAAGCTAGTGTAGGTGTTAGATTTAGTCAAAAGGGGAGGGACTCTCAAACTGTCCACAGAATGCTGCTGCAGCCACGTAACTTAAAGTGAAGCTCAGCCGTCCACAGCACCAGAACAGTACAGCAACAGGCCAGTGCAGTTTGGAAGGTCAGAATGTGGCTGTCATGTATAGTGTACAGTTCCTATAGCGTCTTGGCTTGGGTGCGAGGAAAACACATGAGACATAGGTTGATATGAAATACTTGTATTACTTCATACAAGCATGCAGAAAAGGTCACACAGTTTGCAGAGAACAGAGGCAGGAGAACACAGCAGGCCAGAGTAACTTCAAGCTCTACAATAACTCTCCAAGCAGGTTCAGGTTCTCTTCTCTGTACCGTAATTCTCTGCAAACATGGATTCACCAACAGCAGGTTTCCAAAGTCCAAAAGTATTCCAAAGTTCCTCAGTAGGAAATAGCTGGAGTCCAAAATCCTAGGTTTCCAGGAGTCAGGTCACAGGCTGACTGAGGCTTGATTCAGGAGCACTGATTGTTCAGCTGAGGCTGCTTAAGAAGAGGGAGAGAATCGGGCGGGAACATGAAAACTGGAAACTCCATATAACTGAGGGCAAGAGCTGCAGAAGACAGAAAGCAAAATGGCCGACGGAAAACTGAGTTTCAAGGAACAGTCAAAAGAGACAAAGAACCTTACATTACTCCCCCCTTAAGGACAACCTCCGGTTGACCTCAAACCAGGCTTTGCAGGGTACCCTCTGATGAAACGGCGGAGCAGGCAAGGAGCATTTACATTATTGACTGGTTCCCATGAGTTGTCCTCCACTGGGTAAGCCCTGCCATTTAATCAAATATTGCAACTGATTTCTGTACAACCTGGAATCTAGAATCCTTTCCACCATAAATTCTTTCTGACCATCGACCAGCACTGGGTCAGGGCAAGGAGAAGGCGTCCAGGAAACGTATTGGGTGTTGCAGCCTTTAGTAGGGATACAGAAAGACAGGGTGATTCTCATAGTTCTGGGCAGTTGAAGACGACAAGCAACAGCACTTATAATCTTATTGATCTTATAAGGTCCAATGTATTATGTCCCAATTTAGACGATGGAATCTTTATTTAAGATTTCTGGTTGACAGCCAGACCAAATCTCCTACCTTGAAAGCTGGTGCAGGTTTACAAAATTTATCTGCTGCTTTCTTGTACCTTTCCTGAGCCAATTCTAGATTTTCCTTTGAAGATCCATATTCTTTTGTAAAGAAGTGATTCTTTCAGCCACTGCCGGCAAGGGCGTATCTATGGGAAATCGAGGAAGAATGTAGGATGATAACCTAGTTGGAGTAAAAAGGAGACTGCTTAGTGGAGGCGCTCTGAGAGTTGTTATAAGAGAACTCAGCCATGGGGTAGATCCACCCAATCATCCTGTAGGTGGCAGATAAAGCAGCGGAGATACTGCTCCAGGGTCTGATTGGTTCGTTCTGTCTGTCCATTAGTCTGGGGATGAAAAGCAGAAGAAAGGTTTACTTTAATGTCCAATGCGGCACAGAAATTTTGCCAAAACCTTGAAGTGAATTGCACCCCTCGATCCGAAATGACCTCATCCGGTACTCCATGTAAGCGAAACACCATTCTTAATCATCAAGTCTGATGTCTGTTTGCAGTGGGTAGCCGACACAAGGGATAAAATTGAGCTGCCTTTGTTAGACGATCAACCACCACTAGAATGTGTTCTTCCCTTGAAGGTTGGTAACTCCACAATGAAGTCCATAGAATGGATCCCCACGGGCGGGACGGGTGGGGAAGAGGTTGTAACAGACCAGTTGGTGAGGAGCGAGGTGTTTTGCATCTTGCACAGACTTCACATGAAGTGACATAGTTTAAACAATCTTTCCTGTAAGTGGACCCCAAAAGAAACGAGAAAGAAATTCTTGTGTCTTTAGAATTCCCCTATGCCCGGCTATCTTGGAATCGTGGATGAGTTGCAATACTCTCAATCTGACTGTTTCAGGTATATACAGACGTTGTCCCTGAATCCACACACCATTCTTAAGACAAGACTTACGTCCCTTGGGGGTTGAGCCAACAAAGAAATCTGCATGGTAGCTTTCCCTTGATGTCCTTAAGTAGGTCTTGATTATGAATCACTCCCAGGAATCTAGAGTCAGGAAGAATAGTCTTAGGAGGAGTAAGTGGACGTGTCTCGCTGAATGAATCCTAGAGAGTGCATCAGCCTTTCCATTGCGCGATCCTGGTCTATAACAAATTACAATATTAAATTGGTTTAGGAAAAGATTCCAGCGAGCCTGGCGAGGAGTCAGGCACTTAGCCGACCTGTAAATTCAAGGTTACGATGGCTGTCAGGACGACTATTTGCTGTGCAGCACCCTGAAGAAGGTCTCCATTCCTTGAAGGCGGCAATAATGGCCACAATTCTCTATTGCCCAATCGTAGTTCCTCTCACGAAGACAACTGCTGGGAAAAGAAGGCACAGGGAATGCAAGACATTCTTCTCACCTGTTCTCTGAGAGAGTATAGCTCCAACGGCACAGTCTGAAGCATCCCACCTCTATTATGAAGGCAAGCTCGGGGTTGGGATGTACTAAGATAGGTGCGGTGGTAAATTTATCCTTTAAACAGAAAATGTCTTCCTGAGCTTGCGGGGTCCAGGGAGAACCTAGACTGTTTCCGGGTAAGTTGGGTGATAGGTGACACTACCTCAGAGAAATTCCTAATGAACGTCTATAGAAGTTGGCAAACCCGATGAAGCGCTGCACCTCCTTCACATTTCTAGAATTGGCCAATCCTTGATGCTTGGGTCTTGCTTCCATCCATACTAATCCCTTGCGTAGATAGTACATACCCCAGAAATTGAATTTCGGTCCTATGGAATTCACACTTTTCAAGTTTGATGTAGAGATGGTTTTGTCTTAGGCGTTCTAAGACCATTCTCACATGTCCATGATGTTCCTCTGTGGAGTTAGAAAAAATTAGAATATCATCCAGATAAATCAACACAAATGTATCTATGAGATCCCTGAAGATGTCATTCACCAAGTGTTGGAAAGTGGCTGGGGCGGTACTCAGACCAAAAGACATAACTAGATATTCGAAGTGTCCATAGCGTGACCTGAATGCAGTCTTCCATTCATCCCCAGGTCTAATACGGACCAAGTTATAGGCCCCACGGAGATCCAGTTTAGAGAAAATTTTGGCGTGCCGCACTCTCTCCAACAACTCAGGGATTAAAGGCAATGGATAACGGTTTC
The DNA here is from genome assembly GCA_033576555.1 of Oophaga sylvatica. NCBI lineage: Eukaryota > Metazoa > Chordata > Amphibia > Anura > Dendrobatidae > Oophaga > Oophaga sylvatica. The sequence continues at coordinate 191,103,165 of JARQOD010000006.1, read as the reverse complement.
TAATAGTAACCTTATTGAGTTCCCTATAGTCTATGCAGGGTCTCAGAGATCCATCTTTCTTCTTCACAAAGAAGATGGGTGCACCTGCGGGAGATGAAGAGGGGCGTATGAAGCCTTTGGCTAGATTTTCATCTATGTAGTCCTTCAAAGCTTTTAGCTCGGGCCCCGCTAGGGGGTAGATCTTACCAAAAGGTATCTCGGCTCCAGGCAATAATTCGATTGGACAATCATATGGACGGTGAGGAGGAAGCTGATCAGCGTTCTTCTTGTCACATAATTCCACATATTCCTGGTATACAGCTGGTAGTTCAGGTACTGACATGGTTCCTTTAGGAACAGAGCAAGCTGAAACTCCTTGACTCATCTGTTTCTCCGGAAAGTGTAATTCCTTGGTCTCCCAGTTAATCGTAGGATTCTGCCCTGCAGCCATGGTAGCCCTAGAATAATGGGAAAGTGGGGAGAAAGATAAGCATGAAAGACATTTTCTCCTGATGATCTTTACCCATAAGGACCCTCAAAGGCTGTTTCCTGATCCACTGGTCCAGAGGTCAGCAGGGAGCCATCCACAGTCTCCATCTGTACTGAGTAGCCTTCTTCACTGAACGTATCCCCTGTTTCAGAGCAAAGGAGATATCCATAAAATTTCCACTTGCTCCTGAGTCGATCATAGCAGAGCTAGACACCCAGACTGAGTCCACCCAGAGTTTGATGGAAAGGAAGCAATGAGAATTATTTCTTTTACAACTCAGCTGGGACACCGCTGAGGAAACTTGAAAAATTGCAGCGTTTATACCGTCATTGTCCCCAGAACTAACAGAGTTTAAGTCAGAAAAATCAAGATCTCTTGCAGCAGATCTCTCTGGAGTCTGAGGCTCGTTCATGACAGAGCTCCTCTCGCAACACTCACAGTGAATGACTGCTGCAGTAGTCTTACGAGAACGGCTGGGGCAGTTTATAATGAAGTGCCCTGACTTACCACTGTAAAAACATAGATTTTCCTTTATATGATGTTCTTTGCGTGCATCACTAACCCGTCTTTGTAAAGAGTCCACCTGCATGGGTTCAGGTTCTGGTTCCCTTGTGATCCTACTCAAAGGTTCCTTAGCTGAGGAGGGAGGTAGGAAAAGGTTAGTGCGATTATTTTCGAACCATCTCTCTTGTCTGCGTTCAGTCAGACGAGCATCAATACGGATACAATAGTTAATAAAGTCACCTAACGCAGTGGGAGGGTCGGCACGAGCAAGTTCATCCTTAATCAGTGGAGACAACCCTTTCCGAAAAATAGATTTTTTAGCGGAAGTGTCCCAAGTGGTATCAAGAGCCCATCTCCTGAAATCCAGGGCATATTCGGCTACTGAACGCTTACCTTGGCGCAAAGTTAACATGGCTGCTTCAGCTGTTGCACCTCGATTGGGGTCATCAAACAACTGCCCCATGGCTGAAATAAAAGCATCAAGGTGATTCAAACAATCATCCTCAGTCTCAATCAGAGGGTTTGCCCACATCAAAGCCTTATTGGTAAGCAACATGATTATAGTAAGCACTTTGGATCGTTCAGTGGGAAATTGTGAAGCATGTGCAGAGAAAAATAGATTGCATTGGTTAATAAATCCCCTGAATTTCTCACGTTCACCGCCAAAACGAAAAGGAGGTAACTTGGGGATCCCAGAACTCGGGGTTATGGCAGGAGCCTGGACTCGTTCCTCTAGAGCCTCAATCCTGGCTCGTAATTCCTGAGTAGTTTGTCCAAACACTTGCAAATTATGATTAGTGAGGTCCTGTAGGCTTGCAAAACGGGTCTTTATAGTCTGTATATCTGCAAGGATTGTATCAGTCACTCCGCAAAGCTCCTTTATGCGGGCCTCCATCTTCCAGATCTTTTAAGGCAGAAGTGCTGGAAGGAGAAGAGGAAAGGAAAAAAAAAAAAAACAATAGTGTTTACCTGTGGTAACACTCCAGAGTAACATTTAAGGGAATGCGCTCACCTGGAATGGTTGTGAGAAGTCACAACCACTGTCATCACAGAAGGTATTAAACGGACATCTGATATCCACAATCACAGCAGACACGGCTTTCCCAGACCCAGCAGACACTAAACATTGGCTCCTGAATCTTGTCATGTATAGTGTACAGTTCCTATAGCGTCTTGTGCTTGGGTGCGAGGAAAACACATGAGACATAGGTTGATATGAAATGACTTGTATTACTTCATACAAGCATGCAGAAAAGGTCACACAGTTTGCAGGAACAGAGGCAGGAGAACACAGCAGGCCAGAGTAACTTCAAGCTCTACAATAACTCTCCAAGCAGGTTCAGGATCTCTTCTCTGTACCGTAATTCCTCTGCAAACATGGATTCACCAGACAGCAGGTTTCCAAAGTCCAAAAGTATTCCAAAGTTCCTCAGTAGGAAATAGCTGGAGTCCAAAATCCTAGGTTTCCAGGAGTCAGGTCACAGGCTGACTGAGGCTTGATTTAGGAGCACTGATTGTTCAGCTGAGGCTGCTTAAGAAGAGGGAGAGAATCAGGGTGGGAACATGAAAACTGGAAACTCCATATTAACTGAGGGCAAAAGCTGCAGAAAGACAGAAAGCAAAATGGCTGACGGAAAACTGAGTTTCAAGGAACATGTCAAAAGAGACAAAGAACCTTACAGTGGCAACTCATTGTTTGGGCAGAAATCCTTAGAACCGAGGTGAAACAGCCAAGGGACTCCATAGATGCAGTGAGTATGGACAGTAAAGACGTGGTACAAACGCAGAAGTTAGTACAGAAGGGCAGTGCCTCTCCCAGTGGCTTTCTACTCTGGGAATTAATGATCTTGTGTCTGGGGCAAAATAGACCTAGGGATAAATATCCATAGCAAAGCTGTGCAGAGAGAATGCTGAGGAACCGCCAGGGACAGCCCAACCCGGGACCGCACTTGTGATACACGAGAGTAACGCAGGGAAAGAAAAGGAAAATTGTTTGTGAAGCCTGTTGTAAAAGAAGTGAAGACTTTTGATGTGCTGTGTAATGAACCCAGTAAAGATGTTCTTGTTGAAGTTGAATCGGACTGTGCCTCAGTTTATCCTGATCTACCTGGAGAGGACATCCCACAGCATAGGGGAGAACCAGAGGGAGTTGGACCTGAAGGCACAGGTATGCTGACTAACGGTGAATATTTTCTGTGAGGGGAGGCCAGGACATAGAAGCACAGGTGTCCTCGGCCATGACTACAGTCCTGGCCGACCCTTACATTGCCATATGGGACCAGACCTCAGATGATAAGCAGTGAGGGTGGCTGGTGAAGTATGCTGCTGGAAAAAGACTAAAATGAAAAGAAAACATCCATCTTACCACTCACCTTTCCGTCCATCCTCACTGCTTCCTGCCCACTGATGTTCCTTTGCATCTCCATTGCATCTCTGGCCCAGTGTTCACTCTAGACCAAGAATTCCGGCAGCAATCAGGTGCCAAACATCACTGCATATGCACAGTGACCTCCAGGGCGTGTGACTAGAAGCCTTGACTCTGTGTTAACAAGATGGCAGCCGCAGCTTACTGGTTTTTATTGAATTTGCATATAGCAAATTATAAAAACTCTGTTTTCTCCAGAATGGAGCTTTTGTTAAATTTGAGTAAAATTCCATTCCACTCAAATAAACTCACCAATCTTTAATACCAAAGCTTAAATTAGAGGAATTTCTTAAAACTCCACTCCAGTGTTTTTTTTAATGTCCCATTTGAGTGGTTGTTACATCCGGTCCCGGTTCTGGCGCTGCCCCCAGTTCTGGCCCCTCACCCGTTTCTGCGCCCGATGTTGCCTCTGTACCTCTGCGAAGTCCCTGTCAGGATCCTCGCTCTCTATCTGTCCCTCGGCGTCCTGCTGCTGCTTCTCTCCTCTCTACTTCCTGGCACGCTGCCAGCAGGCCGCCATGGAGAATGCTTAGGATGCAAGTGCGCCTCCCTCTGGTCTCTTTTTTGAAAATATCAATTAACCAGTGGCAGCGCACTGATTTACTGTATCTACTCTTGCTAAACCCGGTTCAGTCCTTGCTCTGTCTGCGCTGTTAAAGCATTCCATTTGGCACTCTGCTTATACTGTTTGTTTCCGCAGAATATCATTGACCTGTTGTTCGGCTATCCTAGACGACATCTGTACCTATACACTCAAGTGCCATCCCGTTCCGCCACTCGCCGTCCAAACCTTTTGAAAAAGCTAAAGTTGCTGGAGCCAGCTTCCTACCATCTACCCGGAACCTGACTATCTTCGCCAGAGTCAGCTTCACCTCATGTACCCGGTGTCCGCCGGTCTGTTCCACAATATGTGTAAAACCTGTTAACCCGTTTGTCCCACTGGGACAGCTGCCACGTGTCTGGGGTCTAACTGGAGGTAGCACCTGGGTCCCCAGGTATTCCATTCCAGTTCTGTTCGAGGGACCTTACAATGAATACCTGGGGCTCACTAGTTACACCCCCTTCGGAGCCCCCCGGACCGAGGTCTCAAGGTTCCACTCAAAAAATAAAATACGAATGTGAACTTCATCACCTGTGCCTCCACTTCCATTCGTTACAGTGGTGCATTAAATGTAATTCCCCTGTCCCCTGTCTCATGCTAACCTGCTGCCACCTTCATCCTCTTCCAATGTTGCTCCCATCTGTCTTGGGCTTAAAGTGACCTTCCGGCAGCTCTAGTGTTTCATGGAGCCTGCCAGAGCTCTTTTTACAGACATCTCTATGAGAGACTCATTTTGGTTCTTATAGACTTGCATTGAGCTCTTGTGACATTTCTTCTGACTTACTGACAGCCAGAAGTTATGGGCACACGATGGTACTATGAGACCGTAGCGGAGTCGTTTGAAGGTGAAGCCACTGGAAGGTGAGTAAAAAGGGCTTAAATTTAAACTGCTGCTCCAACTTTGAAAAAAGAAAAACTACTAAAATGGTTCTTTAAGTATTTTTTTTCTACCTAACATATCATCCCCAGTGAAACACAAGTAAATAGAAATGTTAGCTGCCTAAAATACTATTAGTTTTGCCCTGTTGTGAAGTTTACATGCACTGTTTTTAACTTTTGCTTTACAAATGCCATCTGTGGCCAAAAAAATTGCTTTTTTTTGCCTTATATGCTAAATTGTTCAATAAAGGATATTTTGGTCAAAATCATGAATTTTATTTTAGATGGATCCTATATCAGGATGAGTGAAAGCCACAGCAAGGTGTGGACAAGGCCAAAAAGTGGGAACCATGTTACTGAGGGAGAGAGCTTGAGATGGTGCTTTCAAGGCAGAAGTTTATAAAGAGAGAGGAGGAGGCTAGATAATGTCATATCCACGGTCCTTCTGCTTAGGTTCAGAGACTCATAGCAGGAGCTTGAATGTTAATGCAGGTCGAGTCAAGCTGATAGTGTGAGTTCTTTGGCTTTAGAATTACCGGATCTGCATGAAAGTTAAATCTGCCTCCACAATAATACCACCTTCACTACGAGACTACCGTATATACTCGAGTATAAGCCGACCCGAGTATAAGCCGACCCCCCTAATTTTGCCACAATAAACTGGGAAAACTTACTGACTCGAGTATAAGTCTAGGGTGGAAAATGAGATTATGCCCTATATGCTGCCCATGTATTATGCCCCCATAGATGATCCATAGATTGTGCCCCATAGATGCTCCATAGATTATGCCCCCATAGATGCTCCATAGATTGTGCCCCCATAGATGATCCATAGATTGTGCCCCATAGATGCTCCATAGATTGTGCCCCATAGATGATCCATAGATTGTGCCCCCTTAGACGATCCATAGATTGTGCCCCCTAGATGCTCCATAGATTGTGCTCCCATAGATTGTGCCCCCATAGATGATCCATAGATTGTACCCCCTTAGATGATCCATAGATTGTGCCCCATAGATGCTCCATAGATTGTGCCCCCATAGATGATCCATAGATTGTGCCCCCATAGATGCTCCATAGATTATGCCCCATAGATGCTCCATAGATTGTGCCCCCATAGATGATCCATAGATTGTGCCCCCTTAGATGATCCATAGATTGTGCCCCATAGATGCTCCATAGATTGTGCCCCCTTAGATGATCCATAGATTGTGCCCCATAGATGCTCCATAGATTGTGCCCCCATAGATGATCCATAGATTGTGCCCCCATAGATGCTCCATAGATTATGCCCCATAGATGCTCCATAGATTGTGCCCCCATAGATGATCCATAGATTGTCCCCCTTAGATGATCCATAGATTGTGCCCCATAGATGCTCCATAGATTGTGCCCCCTTAGATGATCCATAGATTGTGCCCCAATAGATGATCCATAGATTGTGCCCTCTTAGATGATCCATAGATTGTGCCCCATAGATGCTCCATAAATTGTACCCCCTTAGATGATCCATAGATTGTGCCCCATAGATGCTCCATAGATTGTGCCCAATAGATGCTCCATAGATTGTGCCCCCTTAGATGATCCATAGATTGTGCCCCATAGATGCTCCATAGATTATGCCCCTCATAGATGATCCATAGATTATGCCCCTTAGATGATCCATAGATTGTGCCCCATAGATGCTCCATAGATTGTGCCCCCTATGATGATCCATAGATTGTGTCCCATAGATGCTCCATAGATTGTGCCCCATAGATGATCCAAGATTGTGCCCCCTTAGATGATCCATAGATTGTGCCTCCATAGATGCTCCATAGATTGTGCCCCCATAGATTGTGCCCCAATAGATGATCCATAGATTGTGCCCTCTTAGATGATCCATAGATTGTGCCCCATAGATGCTCCATAGATTGTGCCCCATAGATGCTCCATAGATTGTGCCCCCTTAGATGATCCATAGATTGTGCCCCATAGTTGCTCCATAGATTATGCCCCCCATAGATGATCCATTGATTATGCCCCTTAGATGATCCATAGATTGTGCCCCCATTGATGCTCCATAGATTGTGCCCCCATAGATTATGCCCCCATATATGATCCATAGATTGTGCCCCCATAGATTATGCCCCCATATATGATCCATAGATTGTGCCCTATAGATTATGCTCCATAGTATAGGCCTCAATTGCTGCTGCTGCTGCTGCAACCGAAAAAAAATAAGACATATTCACCTCTCGTTGCTGGGGCCAGGTGCCGGTGTCCTGAGCAGGCGGGGACACCGGCGCGCTATGGGGGACAGGTGCCGGTGTCACAACTCGCTCAGGGCCCCGGCACCTGAGACATTTACCTGTCACCGGGTCCACCGCTGTGCGCCGCTGTCTTCCGGGTCCTCCAGCAGTCAATGATCAGGCAGAGGGCGCGGCGCACAGTAATCACGTCATCGCGCCCTCTGCCTGAACATAGCAACAAGAGGACCCGAGGACACAGCAGAACGGGACAGGTAAATATCGCGTATACTTACCCTTCCGCCGGTGCGGTTTTCTGCATATTCATGTGCAAATTCATGACTTTAATGAGCGGTACCAGCTGACCGCTGAACACTGGCGCTGGGACCGGTGGAGAAGAGCAGGGGCTAGAGACCACGCCGGCGGAGGGGTGAGTATATAGGACAGCTGCGCTCCCCCTCCCCCACTGACCCCCTGGTATATGACTCGAATATAAACCGAGAGGGGGACTTTCAGCCCTAAAAAATGGGCTGAAAATCTCGGCTTATATTCGAGTATATACGGTAATTAAGAAGCTGAATATGAATATGTTATTTGAAAATATTTTAATCAGAATTCAAACATCTGCATGAATCAGGCTCTATGTGACTAGTATATATTATTTTGTGAACATTAGATATATTACCAGTCACAAATTTTCCGGTAAACACTATAAAATCTAATGTTCCAGAGTCACTTGAGATAGGAAAATTTATTTGAGTGGAATTGAATGCTTGTTCAATTTTACAAAAATCCCTCCTGTCATCACTGCATGGCTCCCCATCCCACTCCAGTCAGATACACCGACTTACTCACCACTCCTGGCCATGTGGTGAGTTCTCACCTCTGCTTGCTGTATTCTGTAAACCACATGTCCTCTGCTTGCTGTGTGCATACTTCTTGGCTGTATGCTTAGGGTGGCCATGCCTGCATTTCCTGATTTTTAAAAAGACACATTCCTTTTAAATCCCTAGCCTATTGCAATTGCTAAAAGGCACCTGGCACTTATGGCAACTCCACCATTAGGAAGATGCCTGAGCAACATTCTCTTTCAGTATTTGTTCAACTACTGAGTTGCCAGGTCCTGTCCTGTTACTGTTCTTGTTTCTGCTACCCTGGGGGCTGTATACCCAGGACTGAAGCCTGAATTCTGAACCTGTACCTGTGTCTGTCCTTCTTTGAATTAGCACCTATTCCTGTACCTGTTTGTATACAAGTCTGGATCTTTCCCTACCCTGCTTGTCTGTACTTGTTCTTGTCCTTTGCTTACCCATTTCTGTGGCATATTGCCTGACTGCATCTGCACTTTGCTATGCTTGATCACATCTGCGATTTCCAAAGCTTGACCCCGTCTGTGGTTTCCTATGCTTGAACACATCAGCGGTTTCCTAGCTCGTCGGCACCTGTGGCTCTGCCTCTGTTCCGTACTTGCAGCTCTGCCTCTGTTCCGCACCTGCGGCTTTGCCTCTGTTCCGCACCTGCGGCTTTGCATCTGTGCCGCACCTGTAGCTCTGCACCTGTTCCGCATCTGCGGTTCCTTGTTTGTCAAGTCTGAACTGGGTCCTATCTGTTACTGCATTCAAGTCGTAATTTTCTGTGTCCCAGTCCTTCCTGAAAATACTCCTAGACTGAACTGGGTCCTACCCATCCTTGTATCCCAGTGGAACTTGCCAGTGCTCATCTCAACATCAGATGGTCTCACTGCACCTGCCAGTTCTCATCTCAATGTCAGCTGGTCCCTCTGCACCTGCCAGTGCTCATCTCAACATTAACCAGCCCCGCTTCACCTGCCAGCGCTTAGTTCTACATCAGCAGGACTCATTTTACCTGCCAGGGTTCATCTCTATGTCACCTGGTCCAGTTGCATTTGCTATGGTCCATCTCTCTGTCAGCCGGTCCAGTCTGCATCCGTGGTTCCTGTTCTCTTACTCTGCTTGTGACTGTTGGAATTTCCCTATGGCTGCCTCAGCTACCCGTCCCTAGGTGGTCAGCTGCTACAGCCAGATGCCGCCCTGGAGGGGTACCTGGCAGCTACCTGTAACACAAGCCTGACCTCACCAAGAGAGGCTACAGGGTGGCTGTTTAGTCACCCCCCACTCCAGTGGTTTGTGGCACAGTGGGGTTGTAATCCCCGCTCACTCCAATCAGTCTGGCAGACAGTCATTTTTCTGCACTGTTGAGGGCCAGCAAAGCTTAAAAAAATAATAATCCTAACCTCATCTATCCAGCTACCTCCACTTACTGTCCCCTGTGCTATCCTCAGTGCTTCTTTTTAACCTCTTCACCCTGAAGCCTGTTTTCACCTTCCTGACCAGGACATTTTTTTCAACTCTGACCAGTGTCATTTTATGAGGTCATATCTCTGGAATGCTACAATGGATCCCTCTGATTCTAAGACTGTGTTTTCATGACATATTATATTTCATGATACAGGAAAAAAAAAATTATATGACTTAAAAGTTTATTGGTGAAAAAAATTGAAGTTTGGCAAACATTTTGAAAATGTAGCAAATTTCAAGTGTTTCATTTTTATGTCCTTAAATGAGAGTTATGTTGCACCAAATAGTTATTAAATAACAATAAACACATGTTTACTTTACATCAGCACAATTTTTGAAACATCATTTTTTATTAGGAGGTTATAAGGGTTAAAAATTTACCATAAATTTCTCATTTTTCTTTTCCAATAATTTTATTCAAGTTTTCAAATTTTCAAGGTCAGGAAGGGAAACAATAGGGAATAAGGAAGGGAAAGGGAGATAGAAGGAAAGGGAAAGGAAAAAGCAGGAAAGGGGGTGAAGGAGGAAACAATATGAAATTGTAACTATAGTACATTAGTGACAAAGTTTATAACATAAAATGAACTAATAAGAAAGAAAACAGACAAGTACATTTTGTATATTAGGGAAACAATTCCATCCATTTGGACCATTTTTTGAAGAATTTATCGCAGTGGTTATTAACCAATGCTAGTTTATATTCAAACGATTTATGAAGTGTGATTTTATTAACAATGTCTTGAAAAGAGGGTGACTCTGATTTTTTCCAGTAGAGAGCAATGCTGTTTTTGATTACCAGTAGGGATGTGGACTATTAATAATCTCAAATGTGGGTCAATTTTTTCGGTGTTTAGTGTGAGAAGGGCCAATTGAGGTGTTAGTAGAATTTGTTAAGAAGAGGTGGCATTAATAAGACCCGAAACTTTCTTCCAGAGGGGACGGATTTTCGTGCATTGCCAGAAAATGTGTAGGAGATTACCATAACAACCACAGTTTCTCCAGCAATTAGGTGAATGAATTTTGTTAATTTTAGATAATCTAGCAGGAGTAAAATACCACCTTGTGAGGAGTTTGTGGTATGATTCATGAAGGGCCATAGAGAGAGACGATGCATAGGAAAGCGTACATGCATATTCCCATTCAGAGTGGTCAAGCGTTAAATGAAGTTCCGACTCGCATTAAACCATGTTTTGTGTTTTGACAAACTGTGTGCTGTGGTTCAACCATTGGTAAACGTAGTTAAGACTCCAAAAAAATTTATGATCTAAGTTGCAAAGTAAATTTAAAACGGGTTCAGAAATCTGAGGGAGCACTTGCAGGATGACATAAATTTGTTTCTTGAGAATAATGTAGTGAAAAAATGATAGGGAGGATGAATGGAAATGTTCTTTAATAAAAGAATAAGGATAGAATTTAGAACCATCGTAGATATCTCCCAGTTTCTTAATACCCAATTTGAGCCAAAGAGGGTCCAAGACCAATCCCCTAGATTCATGGATAAGAGATAATAGAATATTCTTGAGGATATGGATTTTATCACAACCCTTTTTTTGTTTTAGCAAGCCTTTTCCAGGCCTCAATGGAGAGCTGGAGAATGGCGTGGGAACTAAAAGGAATTTGCTTGTTTAAGAGAAAACCTAATTCTAACAAATGGGGAGGTTTGTTGTTAAAAAAGTTCTAAATCGTACCAGGCTGGAGGGTCTTTATGAGGTCACCAAAAACAGCTCTGTTTGATCAGATTAGCAGAGTAATAAGCCGAAATGTTCGGTAGTCCAGCTCCACCATAAAGTTTTTGATTATAAAGAACATTTTGAGCCACTCTGGCTTTCTTCCTACCCCAAATAGAATGATTAAGTGAATTTTACAAACTGGTAAGGAATGAGGAGGAGATTTTCAGCGGGAGCGAACTGAATACATATAAGATTTTTGGTAGAATATATGATTTTGCAGTCACCATCCTTCCCCATCATGATAAGTCTCAATCTTTCAGGGCATTTAAGACTTTATTTATGGTAGTAGAAAGGATTTCTAAATTTGTGGGAATCAGGGATTTAATATTTTTGGTAAACCGCAAGCCTAAGTATGTTTAGTGGTCATCAGCTAAGTTCCAAGGGGAGATCAATGCCAAATCAGTCAGTTGAGCAGTGGTTAAGTTAATAAATTTCTAATTTTTAAGACAAAATTTACAAAACCATTTTTTAGTGACCATCTCACATTTGAATTAGCCTGACAGAAAATAGCCAAAAATGACAACATTCTAAAACAAACTCCACCCCTACAGATGCTCAAAATCACTTTTTTTGAAGTTTATTAACCCTTCAGGTGCTTCCCAAGAATTAATGGAATGTGGAAGAAAAAATAAGCATTTAACTTTTTTTTTCGCAAAAATTTTAATTTGGACTTTTTTTTACTTTTGCAATGGTAACAGGAGAAAATGGACCTTTTAATTTGTGGTATAATTTCTCCTGAGCATGACAATAACCCATATATGTGGGAAAACCACTGTTTTGGCAAACAGCAGGGCTCAGATTAGTGACTTGACCCAACACGTGGTCGTTCCATGGATGTCACAACTCATTCAAAATTGGATGGGAAAGGCGAGAGGAGGGCCCTAACAATAGTGAATGAGGGATGGCCACCACCTGAGCTCAAACCTGAGCCTGTCCCTACAGTACCATAATGCCCTCTGCGGGTACTTCTCCCCGCCGCCATCAGGATACCTCATCCCTAGATGTCACCTATAACTGCCCTGGCTAGTGCACTGGCCGGCAAGGAGCACTAGCCTCACCTCTGCAGATAGTAAACACAGGAGGAATTGACAAACACCTAAGGGACAAGGTAGCAAAAAACACCAAACTTAGCTTGAGAACATCGCTGTTAAGCTCCATACAGCAGAAAGCACAGCAACTGGACTCCAAACACAAGATGTGGCTGACTCCAGAGAGCTGCTCTTGTTAGGCAGGTTTCCAGAAAGTACCTGTATCACTAACAGTCAGCTGATGCATCAGGAGACCTTTTAAATGATGGTGAGAGTGGTCATCACCAACAACAGCTGACCCCGAAGCAGTGCAATTACACCAGATTGCCAGTGGGGGAAAAAATTGACATTAACCCTCGATGGTCCAAAAGGAAGAAAGTTTTAAACTAAGTAGAACCAAAGCTGCCACAAATCCCAAAAATGGATCATGACAGTACCCCCCTTTCAAAGAGAAGTCTCTGAACTCAGGTTATGGCGAATACAACCTGATGGAGATAACAAAAACGTCGGCTCTAGATGCATCACAATTCTCCAGAGCGCCGACCTGTAGAATGAGTTGTGTACGTGCATTAGTGGGGGTAACTCCAGCTGGAAAGTCCCCGGGCCGAGAATGGCTGACACCCGATATGGCCCGATCACCCTAAAACTCCAGGTCCCAGTAGCACACTTCCACCTGATGTTTTTGGTGCACACCCACACATACTAATTCACACACAGGTCCGGACCTGAATGTTTATTTCCACGCATACGTTTGCCATAAGATGGTGAACTCTTTGAGGAACCAACAAAAGAGGCGTCCGCCTGTGTCCCCAAACTCATATCCCCACTCCACACAGAGGGAACCACCACCTTCCCCTTACCCCTCCTCCTAAGAGGACTCTGACACTCAGGGTTAACCTGTGGTGAAGTTCAGTCTTATCCCTAGTCCCTGGCAGGAGCTCTGCTGCCCCCACTGGAGAAGAAGGGGTAGGTTGCAGAAAAACAGCAGAGATCGTAGCTCCCAGGCAGCAGTCCTTGCATGACTGATCTCAGCTGACTACTTCCCTGGACCGCCAATCTATAACCGGGTTGTATTTTTTCAACCAAGGGAGGCCTAAAAAGATGGGAGTTGGCATACCCTCCACGATGTAGCACAACAGGGACTCTTCATGATGTGTTCCTATACGCAGGTGTATATCATCTACGACTTGGGTCACCCTCCCCTGGCTGCGTGAGACAGAGTCAATGGCCTGAACGCTTAGGGGTCTCGCTAGCTTACTACTCCTCAGGTCGTGGGTCTGAACAAAGTGACAATCCACCAAATTGACTCCTGGTCCATTGTCCACAAGCACCAGTACAGTCTCAGTTACCCTGCCAATCACCACTTCAGCAAGGAAAAGTACACTGAGACAAGAAGATGGAGGAAATGTATGCACTCTGGTTGCCTCCCTTCGCACGACCGGGGGGCGTGGCTTTTGAGATGATGATGATGATTTGGCACGAGTTGGACAGACATTGATAAAATGACCAGTTTGCCCACAGTAAAAACATGCTCCCATGCAACGGCAAACTGCAAGTAACCCTGCTTGAGATTCAACTCCTCCACCTGCATGGGTTTGTCCGTCTGCACCGGTGTGTCCTCATCCCTAGCAAGGACAAGAGGGCAGATTTGGTGTATGCCTCTCCCTGAGGCGTCTATCCACCCGGATAGCAAGGGACATGATGGCTTCCAGAGACCTTGGAACAGAGTATTCTGCAGCTTAGGTGACAGACACTGATAAAAATGGCTCCTAAGGGCAGGGTCATTCCACTGCATATCAGTAGTCCACTGCCTAAACTCTGAGCAGTACTCCTCAACTGGCCGATCCCCTGCTTGATCTTACGGAGTTGAGACAAAGCCAGGGAGACGCCATCAGGATCCCCATACACTACCGCCAATGCCGCAAAAATCTCGTCCACCGACCATAAAGTTTATGAACCAGTCAGCAGGGAGAAGGCCTAGGATTGGGGACCACCCTTAAGAAGAGAGACTATGATTCCCACATGCTGTTCCTCACTCCCTGATGAACGAGGGCGAAGCCTAAAATACAACTTGCAGACTTCTTTGAACACAACAAACTTATCTCTCCCTCCAGAGAAACGGTCAGGGAGAGATATTTTGGGCTCCGTTCAAGCCTGCAACTGAGCCGAGACCCAGATCCCCATCAACTGCTGAAGCAGCTGTGACACCTGACCTCGCAGCTTCTTAATCTCATCAGTGAGGGTCTGGATCAGTTAGGCAAAGGCCTACATTTGGGCCATGGCTCCCCGGAAAAAATGTGACAGTGAAAATGTTACGATGTGTGACTCGACCCAATGGATGGCATAACTCACTCAAAACGGGATGGGAAAGGCGAGAGGAGGGCCCAAACAATAGGGAACGAGGGATGGTCACCACCTGAGCACAAACCTGAGCCTCTCCCTGCACTCCCCTAATGCCCTATCCGGGTACTTCGCTCCGCCGCTGTCAGGATACCTCATCCCTAGCTGTCACCTATAACTGCCCTGGCTAGTGCACTGGCCGGCAAGGAGCACTAGCCTCACCTCTGCAAATAATAAACACAGATTGAAATGACAAACACCAAAGGGACAAGGTAACATAAAACACCAAACTTGAGAACACCGCTGCTAAGCTTCACACAGCAGAAAACACATCAACTTGACTCCAAACTCCAGACGTGGCTGACACCAGAGAGCTGCTCATGCTAGGCTGGTTTCCAGAAAGGACTTGTATCACCAACAGTCAGCTGATGCATCAGGTGACCTATTAAAGGATGGTGGGAGTGGTCACCACACACATCAGCTGACACAGCAGCAGTGCAATTACACCAGATTGCCAGTGGGGGAAAAACTGAGAATAACCCCGATGGTCCAAAAGGAAAAAAGTTTTAAACTGAGTAGAACCAGAGCTGCCACAAATCCCAAAAATGGATTGTGACATTCACTTTTTGAATGTAAAATTTGCTTTCATAATTAGTGTGTGCCATGTCGTGTATGGAGAGCCCCTGATCTGCCTAAGCAGACATAACTGACATTATTTTGGAAACTAGACCCCTAAGGGAACCTATCTAGATGTGTAGTAAGCACCTTGAAGCCCAGTTGCTTCACAGAAGTTTATGTTGAGCTGTAAAAATTAAAAAATCACAGTTCACTCTGAAAAATGATTTTTAGCTCCATATTTTGCATTTTCATAAGTGTAACAGGAGAAATTCCACAATACAATTTGTAGTGGAATTTTTCCTGAGTACGCTGATACCCAATATGTGGATAAAAACTACTGTTTGGGTGCTCGTCAGGGCTTGGAAAGGAAGGCGCACCATATTACAGTGCAGATTTTTCTGCACTGGGTTGAGGGTGCCATGTCATATTGGCAGAGCCCCTGAGATGCCAGAACACCAAAAACCCCCATAAGTAACCCAATGGTACACACTACACCTCTCAATGAATTCATCTATGGGTGCAGTAATCATATTGACACCATAGGTGGGTCACATACTTTTATACTGTTGGGCAGTGAAGAAAAAATAATTTACATTTTTACCACCAAGATGGTGTGTTAGCCCCAAATTTTACATTTTCATACTGGGAAATGGGTAAAAATGGCATCAAAATTTGTCCCACTATATGTAGACATACCCCATATGTGGTTGCACAGTACTGATTGTCTCCTGTAGCGCAGATTTTCCTAGAATATCTTGCCGTCTCCATATACAAAGTCCCTAAGTGCTAGAAAAGCAGAATCCCCTCAAGTGACCCTATTTTGGAAATTATACCCCTTTGGGAATTTATGTACAGATGTAGTGATGATTTGGACTCCATGGGTGTTTTACAGAATCAAGCAGTAGTGGATGTTGCTGAGTGAAAATTGTAAACTGCCATTGTAATGACCAGTATGTTGAAGTGACCAGAACATTATGACCAACTTATGTTTCTGGAGACATGCACCTGTAAATAAGGCAGGTTTTCACCACTATAGAAATGCCAAACATGTAGAAGCTAAATGTAGTTTAGACACACTAGGGCTCAGAAGGGAGAGCGGCATTTGAATCTGGGAGCTCAGAATTTGCTGAACTTCTTTTGAGGGGCAAGGAGTAATGTTGAGCGATACGATACCGCAAGTATCGGGTATCGGCCGATATTAGCTCTATCGGACTTTCGATACTTAGTTCCGATATTTTCTTCTTATCGGATACCGGAATCGGATTTGTCACTGTCACTGTCAGTG
Source organism: Oophaga sylvatica (assembly GCA_033576555.1). NCBI lineage: Eukaryota > Metazoa > Chordata > Amphibia > Anura > Dendrobatidae > Oophaga > Oophaga sylvatica. Next base: position 191,086,740 of record JARQOD010000006.1, on the reverse strand, counting down.
TCCGTCGGTCGAGTCTGTCAGGAGTCAGCGGCACTTACCTGGCAGAAGATCTCCGGCGGTCCGGGCTGGACTGCTTGATGGCCGCCATCATCTTTCCCGGCGGTCACATGCAGTTTCTCGCGATAACTGCAGTGACTGCTGGGTAATCCTGGCCGTAAAGCAGTCAGTCCGATGACGTCACCGCCGGGGAAGCAGGTAATCAGCTGTGCTGCGCCGCGATGACAGGCTCTGCCTGTCATTGCGATGTAGCAGAGCTGGTCGTCGTGGGACACTCGTTACTATGGACTGCGTCGGACAGGTGGTATACTGTTTTGTTTTTTTTCTTTTTTTACAGGAGATCGATGGGTCGCAGGAATGAGAGTATAATAAAATTAATGAAAACTGTGTTGTCTCTTTTATTTCATTAAAATACTTTTTTCTTGCTGTGTCTTTTTTTTTATACATTTAAAAACTTTGGGATTAATAATGGATCGGTGTCTTATTGACACCTCTCCATTATTAACCGGGCTTATTCTCACCGTGCAATCAATGGTGACATTAACCCCTTATTACCCCACTTGCCACCGCTACAGGGCAGTGGGAAGAGCCGGGTAAAGTGCCACAATTGGCGCATCTTTTGATGCGCCAAATGTGGGGCTGCTGTAGCCTGGTATTATCAGGCTGTTGAGGGCCAAAATCCATGGGCCTTGACAGTCTTTTAATACCAGGCCGCAGCAGTCTGCATTTTACTTGGCTGGTTAACAAAAATAGGGGGACCCCTACGCCGTTTTTTTTCGAGGGGATCCCCTATTTTTGTTAACCAGCCAAGATATGCAGACTGCTGTGGCCTGGTATTATCAGGCTGGCAAGGTCCATGGATATTGGATCCTTACCAGCCTGAAAAACCAGGCCTCAGCAGTCTGCTTCATCTGGCTGGTTAACAAAAATAGGGGGGACCCCACGCTAAATTTTTTTCGAGGGGATCCCCTATTTTTGTTAACCAGCCAAGATATGCAGACTGCTGTGGCCTGGTATTATCAGGCTGGCAAGCAGGGTCGGACTGAGGCACCGGGACACCGGAGAAACCTACGGTGGGCCCCAGCTCCTGCGTGGTGGGCCCTGATTTGAAAGGATAGGTCGCGGGGCAGAGGGGGCGGTGGCCCCGGGGCCCGCGCTCTGAGGGGGCCCACCTGGAGCTACGATACAGTTACATTCTGCGGCAGAGCAAGGAGAATCGCTCTCCCTGCTCTGCCGCCCGGAAGCTATGGGGCCTGAACAGGCGTTGGGGGGCCCGGTGCCAGCAGTGGGCCCCCCACCCGTCATCCGAGGGTCAGCTGTATCGGCATCCAGCCGATAAAGCTGACCGCATGGAGAGAGAAGGAGCGAGCGCTCCTTCTCTCCCATAATCCCCCTCTCAGCGTATGACAGCGGGCACAATAACATCACCTGCCGGCGCCCGCTGTCAGACGCTGAGAGGGAGAACAGTGAGCAGCACAGGAGCTGGGAGGTGAGTTTTTTTTTTATTTTTTTTTTAATGGGGGTGCAGTCGAGTCCTGGCTGGAGAAGTCGTCATGTCGGTGTGGGCCAGATGGAAAAGACATGAAAAGTGAACAATTCCATTAGAAAGAACATCAGCGGTAAGTCATTATCTGTACCTGTGCTGTAATCTATTATATGTTCTGTAGGACTGGTATTATTTAACACAGACCATATGGCGGTAATATCAATATTGGTCTTTTTATATATAGATTATTTTGGCCAACAGCGCGGTCATTTGCTGAGGTTCTCTGATGATGGGCCCACTCAGAAGTTTTGCCCCCACTAAACCAAAACCCTAGCTACGCCTATGGCTCTCTCTCTAGTCTTTCTTTCTCGCTCTCTGTTCTTTCCTTCTCGCTCTCTGTTCTTTTTTCTCTCTGTTCTTTCTTTCTCTCTTTTCTTTCTTTCCTCTCTTTCTTTCTCTGTTTGTTCTTTCTCTCTCGCTGCTCTTTCTTTCTTTTCCTCAGTACCAGCCACTGTGCCCTCATTACCAGTCAGTGTGATCAGCAGTGCTAAATGGTTACGCTTGGGGCGAGGATATGGGTGTGATTAGCTGTGAAATGGGTGTTGTCAGGGCGTGGCCTAAAATTTTCAGCGGCGCGCAACACACGCTGCAGCCTTTAATCCTCTTTCCTGTCTTCCAAATTTGGGAGGTATGCTGTATGACCTCCCAACAACTTCTGGCCATGCTCCTGATGAGCGCGACGGATGGTCTCGTGAGGGATCTCCTCCCACACCTGGACTAAAGCATCCACCAACTCCTGGACAGTCTGTGGTGCAACGTGGCATGGCCTAAAATTTGCTGCAGCAGGCACAGCGTGCCACAGCCTTTGTCCCTCTTTCCCTTCTTCAAAGGTTGGGAAGTATGATGGTGGGCCCCAAGAATAATTTTTCTCTGGTGGGCCCAAGGTACTCCAGTCCGACGCTGCTGGCAAGGTCCATGGATATTGGCTCCTTAACAGCCTTAAATACCATGCCTCAGCAGCAGGGGCGTACATATAAATCATGGGGCCCCATAGCAAAAGTCTGAATGTTCCCCACCCCCAAAAAAAAAAACCCAGAGGCATTGTAAATGTAAAGTGCCAGCACAGTGAGGGAAGTTGAGTCGCACAGAGACAGGGGTTTTGGTGGTACTCGGCACCGATCACGTCGACTTCTATGGGGGATGTCACGAGTAGCACAGCTCGGTCCGTGACCTGGGCGATCACTGGAATGTGGATATTTCCAGGGGATGATAGAATGTTTGTGTAGCTTGTCGTGACGCCACCTGTAGTACCTGGTCAGGGTGTCCAGCGCTGCTGTGCAGGTCCTCTGGAAGGGATGGTGTAGTGCAGGTAGGTGAAAATTCTTCTACAGGTAACACGCTATCCTTCCAGGGCAGATAGATGTGAGATAGAGCAATGGTGCAAAGTGATGTAGCAGAGTGGACTATGCGACGTAGTAAGATAGCAGGAAACACTTCAAGTTCAACGTTGCATAATAAAATTTTTAATAATAACATTACAAAAGTGCAAATGGCTTATATTATGTGACATGTTTTGTTACTGTTCATACCCTTGATATGTGTTATACATGTGTGTTAATAAATACATATTCAACAAAAGTGCAAATAGCATTAGTGCCGAAGTTCGTGGAGACTTCTTAGGACTACAACCCCACCGGGGTAACTTCACAGTGTCCTTTACTTGTGCTTGTGGAGGACCCGCTCCAAACCTCCAACTGTGGTCTTGGGTGGGCTGCAAGACTTTCCTTGAGCAGACCTCACTTTCGGCCACACCAAACAGGTTTTTAGTTTCTGAGGTAGTTGAAAATAGTGCACAGTAAAGTTTTTTGTAAAACCAAGATGGAGCACCGAAGTGCCAACTATTTACAGAAAAGTTTGTGAGCCAGTACAGTTCATGGCTTCAAAGTTCAACATTTTCATTACAGTGAAACACCATTACCCAACCTGGGTATATTAAGGCAACAATAAACTTGTTCTTCTGAACATTCACCCGTCCGGGTACATCAATAATTTAACTATTTACATACAGAGACCCTGTCCGGGTTATTTAGACTTCTTTGGCTGGCCTCTTACAGGTACCACCTGGTACTGTTCTGGAGCTTGCCAAACATCCGTGACAGGAGGGTCCACCCAGACCTGATGACGTCGTGTGGCCTGTACAGTGACGTCGTGACCCGCTATCTGGGTCTGTGTGGCCACCTCTTTCTCTCCCTACGGGTCTGGAACCCTATGTCCCGGACTGTACGAACCCCAGGGGGCCTAACAGGCGCCGGGTACGGGCCAGCTATCATTATCATGTCCATAGCTGGGGCTGCTGAGGAGACCACTGAGGGAGGCTGGGGAGATTTACGGCGTGGGGTGGGCACTTGTGCAGAGGCCTGGTTGGGGGAGGCTGAAGGCTCGTAGGGTCTGTCAGTTTCCTGACACTCTGGGGAGTAGGGGTCGCACCTGGTAACATTTAGGGCGTACCATCCATTGTAACCCCAGTGTCGGGTGTAAGTCACCAAGTCTCCTGGCAACAGGTCCCTCCCCGGGTGTCCTTCTGGGAGGTGAGCCTCCACGAGCCACCGGGTTACAAAAACTTCTAAATAAAGTCCAGGCTCCTGGATGAAGCCCCAACCACCTTTTAACTTAAAGTTCCGTACTGCACCCTTACGCCGCGGCTCCCTCACCGTACTTTTATCCTTTCTCATACGTGCCTTCTCTGCCAGGTCCTTCTCCTGGTGACGTTGCCGAAGCTTTTGGGATTCTCGCTGCTCCCTTTGTCGCTCTGCTTCCCGCTCCCGACGTCTCCACTCTTCGTCCTGACGCCGGTTGTAATTCTCCTCCACCAGCAGCTCCATGTCTCCAACATCAAACGCCAGCTTACGATGTCCAGTTTGCGGCAGCTCTCCTGGCGCCCGCCAGTCCTGGCGGCGCTCACCTGTGGCGGAAGCAGCCGGCTCTGGAACAGATGACGGTCGGGGCTCCGGTACAGGCAGGTAGAGCTCTGGTGCCTGCGCGGCCTCCTCCATGAGGACGGGTGTCGCTTCTTCTGCCTCAGCGACGGGGGCAGACAGCGGGATCTGGGGTGCTGGTGCGGCGTTTTCAGCAGGAACGGGTGCCTCCACTGTGATACTGGCAACCGGTTCAGATTGCAAGGGCTGGGATGCCCGCACGGCCTCCTCTACTGGAACGGGTGCCTCCACTGAGATACTGGCAACCAGTTCAGATTGCAAGGGCTGGGATGCCCGCACGGCCTCCTCTACTGGAACGGGTGCCTCCACTGAGATACTGGCAACCGGTTCAGATTGCAAGGGCTGGGATGCCCGCACGGCCTCCTCTACTGGAACGGGTGCCTCACCTTCCGGTACAGACACTTCAGGGGGTAAGAGGGATTGGCGCCGCTCCAATTGTATTTTTAGGGCCCGCCAGCTCGCTTCCATCCTGGCGACCTCCTCCCGGTGCCGGGCCAGGTCTCTCAGGGTATCCTCCGCTTCTTCCAGCGTAGGAGGGTTTCCAGGCCGGGTGCCAAACGGTGGCTCCGTGGCGATCGGGTCGCTTCCGTGGGGGGAGAGCTCTGACTCCTCCATCCCTTCCCACTTCTGCTCACGTCCATTCGCCATCTCTGCCAAGTCACATGTGTCATTAGCATCAGGAGAGGCGACATCTTTTGTAGGGAGGCGGGACCTTCGCTTTCATTTCCGCCCACTGAGGAGGATGAGGAAGCAGAACTCCAGAGCTGTGGGGCACGATCTTACATTGCGGTAACATTTAGAGTGTGCGGACATCGTTTTCGCGCCACGGAGTGAGTGTACGCCCACGAGAGCACGCCCTTATTCTTCACCTGTGCCTCGTGGCGCAGATATGACGGAAAAATGGCAAATACAGTCTATGATGATTTTTGCAATTCTCAAGCAAAAAAACAGTTCAATTAAGGCACACAGGACTCGCTTATAGCGAGCTTCTGAATCCTGTTCGTGACGCCAAAGTTGAGTGGCACAGAGCCACAGGTTTTGGGGGTACTCGGCACCAAGCCCGTCGACTTCTATGGGGGATGTGACGGGTAGCACAGCTATGTCCGTGCCCTGGTCGCTCACTGGAATGTGGGATATTTCCAGGGGATGATAGAATGTTTGTGTAGTTTGTCGTGACGCCACCTGTAGTACCTGATCAGGGTGACCAGCGCTGCTGTGCAGGTCCTCTGGCAGGGATGGTGTAGTGCAGCTAGGTGATAAGTCTTGTACAGGTAAGACGGTATCCTTCCAGGGCAGATAGATGTGAGATAGAGCAATGGTGCAGAGTGATGTAGCAGAGTGGAGTATGCGACGTAGTAAGAAAGCAGGAAAGGAAACAATTCTTACTACAAAGACATGCAGCATAAGGCTGCCTCAACCCCTCCCATCCAACTAGCTACACCCTGTTCTAACCAGCCTGAGCTAGACCATCCCATTGGGTCCGCCTACACTCAGCTGGCATAGTGTACTGTTGAATGCAGTGGTTGGAGTCAATGGGGTGTTTCCTCCTTACCTGAGAGTAAGTTGTCACACCGCTGGGTGCGATGCAACATCTCTGTGGAGACTGGACCCTCGGGTGCTTCTGTCTTTTCACAAATGCCGGCTTTACCCGGCAATTGAATCAGAGGCTATTTTACTATGTAGAAGTGAATAAACTATAAATATATGTATATATATATATGTCACAATGACATGTATATATATATATATATATATATATATATATATATATATTATGTATTCTAAGTGTGTATATTTTGTGTTTACAAGGAAAGAAAGTGTTTTTTTAGTTGCGATATTTTGTTCCCATAGACTTACATGGGACTTCCGGTATCGGAATCGGATATCGCCGATATTTAGTGATATCGGCGATGCCATTCCGATCCGATATTTTTAGATATCGAGCAGTATCGCTCAACACTAGCAAGGAGCCATTTTTCTGTTTCAAAGCCTTTTTGCTACCAGTAATGTGGAAACCCTCAATATTTTCATTGACACATGACAGACCTGAGTGGGGACTAGCTTTTTTCTTTTGGATGGAGATTAAGCTTTACACTTACTTTGGAATTTCCATTTAAATCTCCGAGTGACGTAATAGAAGCAACCTCCAAAGGATCCATTCATTATAATGAGGCAGCAGATTTACTCTGGATTCCATCTGGCCTCTGTTCAGCATTGTCCTTTTCAGGAATGCACATAACTGTGGTTGACCACACTTTTATGCTAGCCTATAAAGACAGACAATGCCGGATCACAGGTTCTATGGCATCCATAGTATCTCCATCTGCCTCATTAAACCTGATATAAATTTTGTATAGCTGTAATTGCACTGACCCGAAGAATAAAGTCCCCTAATCACTTATACTGCATGAGAATGGCATACAAAATAAATATAACAAATTTCATTCTGCCTGCCAAAGATCGCAGTAAGGCTCAGCTCACATTTATCCTGCTCTCTGTCCTAAGCACTTACAGCAGAGTTTTCGTGTAAATCTCTGAAATACATGATTCACACGGAACCCTGGTGTATGATTCCCTCTAATGAGGCTCCGTCTGCCCTTTGATCGAAGCCCCCGCAATGTCATCACGATGGGCCAAGCATTGCCATGGTGACTTGATGTCATCATGACGACTTGGGGGGTTCAAGGTGCTCAATACACATCTAAATAAGCTGCCTGAGGGGTCTAGTTTCCAAAACGGTGTCACTTGTGAGTGGTTTCCACTGTTTAGGCTCGTCAGTGGTGTTAGGAGATGGCTGGATTTGAACCTTGATCTGAGGCATCAATGGTCCCCCATCCAGGTTCTAGCCAAGGCAGATGCTGCTTGGCTTCGCCATCGATGCCAACACCTAGCCAGTACAAGAGAGTACAAGCTGTCTCCAGGGTCTTTGTTAATAGTAGTCTTAAGCATAGGTTTCAGAAGGAGACAGGGCTGTTATAGCCTAAGTCCAGAAATGCCTGCACTGAGTATGTCCGTGACATGGCGAACCGTGATTGGTGGTTAATGCCAGCTGATCCTCTAACCTGGCACCGCCTGATTGGTCACGGATGACGTCACCGATGATGCGAGTAGTGAGATGGCTGGGGCAGAGCTTAGCCCTTAAATAGCTTGTCTGTCCGCGGCGCGGTCAGATCATATTATAGGTAGTGATCATGTGTGATGTACCAGAATCTGGGCTCTACGAGCTCTCTAGTATTCGCTCTCCGGGACCTGCCAATGCCAGAGTAAGCTGGGCTAATTAGCCCATGTCCTTCAGGCAGGCTAATGAATGCTATGCGGGTAGCCAATGTGGCGCAGTCTTGATACGAATAGAGGGTAGCTCTACACCCTGAGCAGACTGCGGGGCACGTAACCTGTAGCTAACGTGGCGCAGTCTTGCTACGAATATAGGGTAGCTATACACCCTGTGCAGACTGCAGGGCACGTAACCTGGGCATCGCCTGCCAAGCTGAACAGAGAGTTGCTCAGTCCGGTCTCACGCCGGCTGATAGTACATAGGCCTGGCGTTAGTCGCACGCACTTCCTAGCGGCTGGCACGTAGCTTCTGTGCAGTCAACAGGGCCACGTCTATACCAGCTTGCAGCACATGGTGCAAACCTAATATCTGGCAAGTGACTTCTGTGCCATTAACAGGGCTACATCTACACCAGTTGATAGCACATCTCCCGTGACGTTAATGTAGATAGTGCCAATTCTCCATCTTACCTAGTGTGAAGTAACACAGGCGCGATCTAATATTATATTTCTGTTGTCAGTTTTACCCTTATACCCAAGGGGTGTTCGGCAGCAATGACTTTAAATGCATCACGGATCCCGTGTTCGGTTGCAATCCATTATACAATAAAGTTGTTGCAACCGAGCGCATAACAGTATATGACCGCCAGGGTCTAGCCCAACATGGCTGACATTCAGCAGCTACAGCACTACGTTCAGCAACTAGAGGCCAGACTTAGGTCTCTGGAGCAGGCCGCTCTGGTTGCTGATCTCACTGCAGTAGCTAATCAAGCAGCCGCACAAGCAGCCAGTCTCATAAATAATGCTGCGACAGCTGCTCGAGTTTCATTACCCCGTTTTGACCTCCCGGAAAAATTTTCTGGCGACAGCAGATCCTGCAGAGGGTTTATTAATTTATGAATTTATGCTCTGTTCAGTTAGAAATGATGGAGGCTTGGTTCCCCTCCGAAAAGGCTAAAGTGGGCTTTGTCATATCATTACTTTCCCGCAAAGCCTTGGAATGGGCTACTCCTCTGTGGGAACTGAATGATCTGGTAGTGGGTAATGCGGGTCTCTTTCTTAGAACCCTAAAAAGTGTGTTTGTCGGTCCTCAGGTTACACATGATAGGGCTCTTAAGTTGCTTATATTAGTGAAGGGTTCGACCACCACCAGTTACTATGCCGTCCAGTTAAGGACATTAGCGGCAGAACTGGATTGGTCTGAACAGTCGCTAATTCTGGTGTTCTGGAAGGGTCTGGCTGGGCATATAAAAGATGCTCTAGCCACCAGGGAGATTCCAACCTATCTGGAAGAGTTAATGACCCTTGCCAACCGAATAGATTTACATCATGCAGAAAGCAAATTGGAACTGGAGGTCTCTAAACCTCGGTTTCCGTTGGCACCGTCATTTTCTAGACCTATTTCCGAACCCACGGTTCCAGACACGGAACTGGAGCCTATGGATATATCCCTGACTAGGAAGTCGTCCCCTCGTTCCCTTCCTACACATCTCTTGGAGTACCCCATTAATAAGTGTTCCAAGCAGGCGGAGGAACGAGAGTGTCTAACCACCATTAGAGGAGGTGTGTTAGATTCAGGGACCTCTACCTCCAAACTAAAATATGAGGTGACGTTGCTCTTCGAGGCAACTGCGGTTTCTGCCAAGGCGTCGGTGGACTCAGGGGCAGATGGCAATTTTATGTCGTTAACCTTTGCCAGAGACATGCCATTCCTATGGAGTTACTGCCCAAACGAATGAACGTTAAGGTAGTCAACGGTTCACTGCTAGACACGCAAATCACCCCCCAGTCGATTCCCCTCACTATGTCATTTCCTCATGGTCACCGGGAGGATATTTCTTTTCTCATTATTCCCGGTGGATCAGATTAGGTGCTATTAGGCCTTCCTGTGCTACGTTGTCACAATCCACACATTAATTGGAACACGGGAAATTCATTTCGGGGGTGAGAATGGTGTTTCTCAGCGTATGATTGCCTAGACCCGGAGGGTAGTCTCAAAGCCGTCTGTTGACTTGGTCGCTCGTCCTGAGCATTCCAAAAAGGCTGCTGAGACTTTGTCTTTCCACCAACCATATGATCGTTCAATTTATTTGGTCCCCGGCTCAGAGCCTCGTCGCGGTAGGGGTTATTCCCTGCCTGTAGATACGACTGAGGACGGTAACGAGCCCAAAAATGTCATGCCTTCTGGGGATATGCAGACGGTGGCACCTATGACCTTAGACCAGGTCCCTCCTGGGAAGATGTTTGTTACTCCTAATTTACAAAACAAGGTGCTCTCTTGGGCACATGCCCCTAAAACCGGAGGTCATTTTAGAGTCAAACTTACCACTAAGTTTCTCCAACGATCGTATTGGTGGCCTCGGTTGCCGCAGGACGTTAAAAAATATGTCCAATCTTGTACCTCTTGTGCGAGAAAGAAATCGTCCCATCAGAGACAGTCGGTTGACAATTATCTCTGTCCGGGTCCCGTATTATCCTCGGGCGACAAGGCCTGTCTTGCGACTCGCAATATTAGAGGACGCGGGGAATCTGCTAAGTTTGCCTCTACAGTCATGGCCAAAAGTTTTGAGAATGACACAAATATTATATTTTCACATGATCTGCTGCCCTCTGGTTTTTATTGTGTGTTTGACAGATGTTTTTATCACAGACAGAAATATAATTGCCAACATATGAGCAACAAAAGCTTATATTGACAGTTAGAATGAGTTAATGCAGCAAGTCAATATTTGCAGTGACCTCTGCAATTCTCCCTGGCATGCTCTCAATCAACTTCTGGACCAAATCCTGACTGATAGCAGTCCATTATTGCACAATCAATGCTTTCATTTTGTCAGAATTTTTAGGTTTTTGTTTGTCCACCCGTCTCTTGATGATTGACCACAAGTTCTCAATGGGATTAAGATCTGGGGAGTTTCGAGGCCATGGACCCAAAATCTCTATGTTTTGTTCCCTGAACCATTTAGTTATCACCTTTGCTTTATGGCAAGGTGCTCCATCATGCTGGAAAAGGCATTGTTGATCGCCAAACTGCTCTTGGAGGGTTCGGAGAAGTTGCTCTTAGAGGACATTCTGGTACCATTCTTTATTCATGGCTGTGTTTTTAGGCAAGACAGTGAGAGAGCCGATTCCATTGGCTGAGAAGAAACCCCACTCATGAATGTTTTCAGGATGCTTAACAGTTGGCATGAAACAAGACTGGTGGTAGCGCTCACCTTGTCTTCTCCGAATGAGGCGTTTTCCTGATGTCCCAAACAATCGAAAAGGGGATTCATCAGAGAAAATAACTTTACCCCAGTCCTCAGCAGTCCACTGCCTGTACTTTTTGCAGAATATCGGTCTGTCCATGATGTTTTTTCTGGAGAAAAGTGGCTTCTTTGCTGCCCTCCTTGAGACCAGGCCTTGCTCCAAGAATCTCACAGTGCGTGCAGATGCACTCACACCTGCCTGCTGCCATTCCTGAGCAAGCTCTGCACTGCTGGTAGCCCGATCCCACAGCTGAAACACTTTTAAGAGATGGTCCTGGCGCTTGCTGGTCTTTCTTGGGCGCCCTGAAGCCTTTTTGGCAACAATGGAACCTCTCTCCTTGAAGTTCTTGATGATGCGATAGATTATTGACTGAGGTGCAATCTTTCTAGCTGCGATACTCTTCCCTGTTAGGCCATTTTTGTGCATTGCAATGATGACTGCATGTGTTTCTTTAGAGATAACCATGGTTAACAGAAGAGAAACAATGATGCCAAGCACCAGCCTCCTTTTAAAGTGTCCAGTGGTGTCATTCTTACTTAATCATGACAGATTGATCTCCAGCCATGTCCTCATCAACACCCACACCTGTGTTAATGGAGCAATCACTGAAAAGAGGTTAGCTGGTCCTTTTAAGGCAGGGCTGCAATGATGTTGAAATGTGTTTTGGGGGATAAAGTTCATTTTCTAGCCAAATATTGACTTTGCAAGTAATTGCTGTTAAGCTGATCACTCTTTATAACATTCTGGAGTATATGCAAATTGCCATTAGAAAAAGTGAAGCAGTAGACTTTGTAAAAATTAATATTTGTGTCATTCTCAAAACTTTTGGCCATGAGTGTAGCTTTATGGGTCCTTTCAAAATTTTAGACCATATTCATGCCCCCCATCTCATTGAGTAATTTGAGCATCAGGTGGGGGGGATTTTAGAGGGGGGAAAATGGTAGGCGTCAGGCAACAGCTGATTTGAGGCATCAGTGGTTCCCCATCCAGGCCTCAGCCAGGGCAGATGCTGCTTGGCTTCGCTGTCGATCCCAACACCTAGCCAGTACAAGAGAGTACAAGCTGTTTCCAGGGTCTTTGTTAATAGTAGCCTTAAGCATAGGTTTCAGAAGGAAAGAGGGCTGTTATAGCCTAAGTCCAGAAAAGCCTGCACTGAGCATGTCCGTGACATGGCGAACTGTTGATTGGTGGTTAATGCCAGTTGATCCTCTGACTTTGCACAGCCTAATTATTCAAGGATGATGTCACCGATGATGCGAGTAACGAGATGGATGGGGCGGAGCTTAGCCCTTAAATAGCTTGTCTGTCTGTGGTTCGGTCAGATCATACTATAGGTAGTGCTCATGTGTGACGTACCAGAATCTGGGCTCCACATGCTTTCTAGTTTTTGCTCTCCGGGACCTACCAATGCCAGAGTCAGCTCGGCTAATTATCCCAGGTCCTTCAGGCAGGTTAATGAATGCTATGCGGGCAGCCAATGTGTCTCAGTCTTGCTACGAATAGAGGGTAGCTATACACCCTGAGCAGACTGCAGGGCGCGTAACTTGTAGCTAACGTGGTGCAGTCTTGCTATGAATATAGGGTAGTTATACACCCTGAGCAGACTGCAGGGCACATAACCTGGGCATCACCTGCCAAGCTGAACAGAGAGTAGCTCTGTCCGGTCTCATGCCGGCTGATAGCACGTACACCTGGCATTAGTCGCACGCACTTCCTAGCGGCTGGCACGTAGCTTCTGTGCAGTCAACAGGGCCACGTCTATACCAGCTTGCAGCACATGGTGCAAACCTAATATCTGGCAAGTGGCTTCTGTGCCATTAACAGGGCTACATCTACGCCGGTCGATAGCACATTTCCCCTGACGCTAACGGAGATAATCCCAATTCTACATCTCCCCTAGTGTAAAGTAACACAGGTGAGATCTAATATTATATTTCTGTTGTCTGTTTTACGCTCATACCCAAGGGGTGTTCGGCAGCAGTGACTTTAACTGCATTGTGGATCCCGTGTTCGGTTGCAATCCATTATACAATAAAGTTGTTGCAACCGAGCGCATATAAAGGGGCTTGCCAAATGCGACATTGCATCGGCTATTTATTGCAGCAAATTTTGCATTCAAAACATCAAATAGTGCTCCTTCCCTTCTCAGCCCTACTGTGAGCCCAAACAGTAGTTTTTCTCCACAAGTAGGCTGTCAGCATACTCAGGAGAAACTGCAAAACAAATTGTGTGGTGCAATTTCAATTTTCACCTTTGTAAAAATGCAAAATTTGGGACTAAAAATCATTTTTGTGGGAAAATGGGATTTTTTTAATTCAAAAAGTCAAATGGCGCTTCTTTAATTCCAAACCCTGCTGTGCGCCCAGACAGTGATTTTCCCCCAGGTATAGGGTGTTGGTGTGCTCAGGAGTAATTGAACAACAAATTTTGTCCAATTTCTTCTGATACCCTTGTGAAAGAAAAAAAAATTGGTCTAAAGGGAAATTTTTGTGAAAAAAAGTTAAATTTTTTTTCCTTACATATTCTATTAATTCCTGTGAAGCACCTGAAGGGTTAATAAACTTCTTGAATGTGGTTTTGAGCAACTTGAGGGGTGCAGATTTTAGAATGATGTCACTTTTGTTTATTTTCTGTCGTATAGGACCCTTAAAAGTCACTTCAAATGTTATGTGGTCCCTAAAAAAAATGGTTTTGTAAATTTTGCTGTAGAAATCACTGGTCAACTTTTAATGCTTATAACTTCCTAAAAAAAATAATTGTGTTTCATAAATTATGCTGATATAAAGTATACATGTGTGAAATGTTATTTATTAACTATGTTGTGTGACAAGACTCTCTGATTTAAGGATACACAAATTAAAAATTTAAAAATTGCTAAATTGTTAAAATTGTTTCCAAATTTCAGATTTTTTCACAAATAAATGTAAGATATATCAAATGTTACCACTACAATGAAGTACAATATAGCTCATCAAAACAGTCTCAGAATCACTGGGATCCACTGAAGTATTCCAGGGTTATTACATCATAAAATGACAGTGATCAAAATTGAAAAACTTGGCCAGGTTAGGAAGGTGAAACCAGGCTGCAGAATGAAGGAGTTAAGGTACACTACAGTGCATCATGTCTTAGTACATGACAGCTCTTCAATATACAAAAAATGTGTAACTTGTCACAGCGATATACAATAGAATTCTGGCATAAAAGCTTTGATGAATTGTGGCCTTAAAGTACATAAACTTTGCCTCCCAAAAATGATACAGACCAGCCATTTGAAGTATGGAGTAATACATGTGGTAAAACATGAATCTCTAAACTATGTACACACATGTATTATAACTTAAATCACTTAGTAGTCTGTATTAATAATGTTATGACTGATGTTATACTTTGCTTTTTTTTCTTTTTTGATGTTATTTTGCCTGTCTAAGCATTTATTCTTTTAAATTGCAATCACTTGGCATACATGGCAATCTTTGCATACTTTCTTGTCCTGTATTTGTAGTTATACATCATATCTGTTATGCGCTCGGTTGCAACAACTTTATTATATAATGGATTGCAACTGAACATGGGGTCCGCAATGCAGTTTATAGTCACTGCTGCCGAACACCCCTAGAGTATGAGGGTCAAACTGACAACAGAAATCTAACATTAGATCTCGCCTGTGTTACTTCACACTAGAGGAGATGTAGAATTGGCACTATCTCCGTTAACGTCACGGGAGATGTGCTATCGACTGGCGTAGAAGTAGCCCTGTTAATGGCACAGAAGCCACTTGCAGATATTAGGTTTGCACTATGTGCTGAAAGCTGGTATAGACGTAGCCCTGTTGACTGCACAGAAGCTATGTGCCAGCCGCTAGGAAGTGCATGTGACTAACGCCAGGCGTACGTGCTACCAGCCGGCGTGAGACCGGACTAAGCAACTCTCTGTTCAGCTTGGCAGGCAATGACCAGGTTACACACCTCGCAGTCTGCTCAGGGTGTATAGCTACCCTATATTCGTAGCAAGACTGCACCATGTTAGCTACAAGTTACGCGCCCCGCAGTTTTCTCAGGGTGTATAGCTACCCTATATTCGTAGCAGGACTGCACCACATTAGCTACAGGTTACGCGCCCCGCAGTCTGCTCAGGGTGTATAGCTACCCTATATTCGTAGCAAGACTGCGCAAATTGGCTACCTGCCTTTCATAAGCTAAACCTGCCTAAAGGACCTGTGCTAGTTAGCCGAGCGGACTCTGGCATCGGCAGGTCCCGGAGAGCAAAGCTAGAGAGCATGTGGAGCCCAGATTCTGGTACGTCCATACAAGAGTACTGCCTACTGTATATTAGTATAATCTGACCCGCATTGCCACGGACAAACAAGCTTTTTAAGGGCTAAGCTCCGCCCTCAGCCATCTCGTCAATCGCAACACCGATGACGTCATCAGCGACCAATCAGGCAGTGCCAGGTCAGAGGATCAGCTGACATTAACCACCAATAATGGCTTGCCATGTCACGGACATACTCAATGCAGGCATTTCTGGACTTAGGCTTACAACAGCCTTTTCTTGTTCTGTAACCTAGGTTTAAGGCTACTATGATCAAAGACCCAAGTAACTACTTGTGCCTCTCGGGTATTGGCTAGGCATTGGGAACGATGGTGAAGCTGAGCAGCATTTGGCTTGGTCTGGATGGGAGACCACAGACTCTTCGGATCCTGCCGATGCCTAACAATATCTTTGTGTGCTTATTGCTATTTTGTTTATAGTATATAATAAAGCATGTAGTGCTATAAAATATGATGACTGCAATATATTGAAAGGATAAAAATTTGAATGGGAGTGCTTCTTTAAATAGATGTACTCTTTTCCAAATTTTTTTCTTTAAAATTTTGTCAGAAAACAATTGGCATAACAGCAAAGCTTCCCAGATATATAGCTTTAAATATTTTTGGAATAGATAGAGAAAAATAATATATGCATATAAATATACAGTTTCTGCTTCTTATTGAAGAAATTGATTTGATAATGTACAAGCCATTTATACACTTTTTACACACCTTTATTTTCTATATGGTTTCAATGAATATTTTATATGCATGATTTCTATAGTTTGGCCAAATTACTCATGCAACAAATCATACCAATGTTTCTGTAAAAACATGTGATAGAGTCAAATTTTCTACCCGGAAATACAAATATTGGAGTCCAGTAAGTTTGACCTTGTCCATTTCTGATTGGTACTTGACTTAAAAAGTGACATTTCCCGTAGTACACTGTAATTGGAGCTATAGCTTCAGATACCACCCTTAGCTATGAGCTGAAAGAGAAAGGAAATTAGAATACCCAGGGAAGCATAGTGGTAATTAATCATTGTACAATGAAGCCTGTCAAAATACTTTCTAAAGCTGATGCTGCTGTCAATTACAAGTAGCATTTCACCATCTGCAATTGTTTAAAATATCACCCAGTGCTGATATTGACATTCTTAACACTTGTGAACTTTCTACAGTAAAGCAATACACAGCATATCAGCATTGTGACTGTTAAAATATATTGTACCAATATTTCCACTTATAATAAAGATATACCGCTCAATATAAAAATGAATTTGGTATGAATGCAAATATAATTTTTTATTGCTCATTGGGCTTCTATTGTAGCTATCCTCTTCAATCAGGAAATTAAATAATGGTTATTTTTTTTAATATGAATTTGCTTGTGATAACTGGTCAGTTATAATGTTACCCTTGAGCCTGATTGTCAGATCAATCATAAACAGTGCCCCATGCAGGGCTCGACAGGGAGACAAGGACATTTATCAATTGGTTTCATAAACAGATAACTGTTTGAATATACTCCATTTTTCTTACTACTCACGTCACTTAGGAGAAACTGTAAGTTAGCAAACCTACAGGATGACTAGAGGCTAAAGATGAGCAAATCAAATTCATTTGAGTAAAATTGAATTATCTTCAAATTTTGAAAAAAATTCCATGTTGTCAAGAATACAGATTTTTTTTATAATTCACTCTTTGCAACTTCAGCAAAATGGCGGCGAGTCGAGTTGCAGGGATTGCCAAAAGGTAAAAAAAAATAATAATAATAATACACACTTCACCACGCTCACCTGTTTGGCTGTCCCTGCTACTCACTACTTGAAGTCAGGTTCTCCTCACAACTTCTTTTCCCCATCCCTGCTACATTTCTAGCCTATTCACTCTAGGATGGGGCGAACTGGTGCAACCAAACCTTGAACGGTGAACAGTGAGCAGTGTAGGAGGCTGGAAAAGTGACCTGTGAGATGAGTATTAGTTTCTTAGCTTTCATATGGTGTTTTTAATGTTCTGGTGTCTGATGGTACCCTAGAGCATACTAAGAAACATTCAATTTACAGCAAATAACTGGGCTGTAAGTTGAATTACCCAGTCAAATTAGCATGATTTGTTGAATTAGAATTTTCACAGATCCACTAGTTTTTACTAAAAGCCAACTTGACAACACAGTCTTCATCAATTTGATGCTACTTGTGCAGAACTTAAGACCATCATACACATTAGATGAAAGTTAACTGAAACCACCAATTTTGGTGGGACTAGCCAACTGTATGCTGTGCACAGTGGCCCATGAAAGAAGTAAGAATCAGGCAGCAGAAAGTTAAACATAGGATCCTTATTTTCAGACAAAATAAGCCACTGCCAGGAGATTCTGATCTAGCAGTGATCGTGTCATTGAGTCAGGAGAGATATTGTAACTGTCTCATGTGTATGGTCATCTTTTGTCGAATACACAGTGAAGAGCAAAAGGGTAACAATGTTTTGAATTTTTGACTTTCATGCTCTATATCTCATTATCCACTTCTACATTGAATTTGAGACTGGCATCATTTTATAGACAATCATCTTGGATATCTCGTACTTAAATTTGACTTGCAAATATTTAGCATATGATTAGTTATGCAGATTCTTGTCATATCACTACATTATTACTGTTTTGCTCCTAAAGATCTAAATTTTAATTTTTATTATTTTGTTAGTATTTTGTAAATCCACCTTTGACTTTCAACACTGCCTGAATCCTTCTGGGTATGCTCTCAATCAGATTCAATCATGCATTGACCGAAATTTGATCTCAGGTCTCTTCTAGACGTTCCCAAAGTTGGTGCATACTGGTCGACTCACTTGTGTATGTATACAGTTTTTTCTTCAATTTTATCCACAAGTGTTTGATTGGGTTGAGGTCTGGGGACTGTTTGGGCCATTCCAGCACATATACTTCATTGTTATTGAACCATTTTTACACCAATCTCGACATATGCTTCGTGTTGTTGTCCTGTTGGAACATTATGACATCCTTTTCATACCCATTGTGCTTAAGCATACAAAGTAACTCATCTGGTAGGATACTCACATATAGCTCAGCATTGAGACCACCATTGATCCTGGTCAAGTTCAATGTCTTTGGCTGTGAAACAACCCCACATCATCAGGCATCCTCCATCGAACGAGACATTTCCTTCAATTTCTCAATCCATTAACCCCTATTTTCCTTTGTTTCTTTCAAATCTATTTGCATCTATCAGAGTCTAGTCTATTTACTTTCGTGTCATCTCTCCAACTCACCCATTTCAAACCATTAAATGTCCACTTTTCATATTTGTCTGCAAACTCGAACCAACGCTTCTTGTGACAATATTGAAATTGAGGCTTCTTCAACTATTTTCGGGCCACCATTCCAGACTTTTGTAATGTGCTTCGCACAGTGCTTGCATCAATATCTGTGATCTCACTATTATGAAGAATACGTGCCACCTTCACTGCCGTTTTTGTCGCTCCAGAACTGTTAGTATTCAGGAACAAAAATATTTTTCCACCACCAGAAGCAAACCAGTAACAATGCAGTGACATGACAAGAATCTGCATAACTAACCATATGCTAAATAGTTGCAAGTCAAATTTTTGTATGAGATAGCCAAGATGGTTGTCTATAAAATGATGGTAGTCTCACGACCAAAGCAGGAGCGGATAGTGAGATATGGCGCCTGAAAGTCAAAAGTTCAAAGCATTGTTACCCTTTTGCTCTTCACTGTAACCTAATGACATTCATGATCATGGTAGCATACAGCATATATATGATGGATTGCACAGATACAGAGGGAAGACTATGGACATTGATTTTAAATGGCAAAAATACATGACTATTAAAATGACAAGCCATGCATGAAAATGAAGATTTTTCACCCTCTATCCTTAATATTTCTATCTTTCTGCAGATCTGCTAATTAAAAAGAATAAGAAAAAAAATTGTGGTATTGATGAATGAAAATCAGACCTTTTGACCTCTCCCAACCCTAAGGATTATGATGGAAACTATGTGTGACTGAAATTTATTAGAGAAGCCATATTTGCATAATGATTTCCCACCTTCCATGGCAAAGCATTGTTATCACTAAGCTCCCAAAGGTCCTTAAGCTTGCTAATAACTATTATAGAGGGGCAATGAAGTGAATCAAAACCAAAGCAAGTTCACCTGAGCCTAAGCTCATTAACCCTTCCCAGAGTTTATGCAGACAACCACAGAATACATCCAATAAACAGTAATTGTCAAACAATAAATACATTTGAATGTTGGATACTAAAATATAAAGCTCATTAACTCAAACAATGGTTTATTATCAACCAAATGTGATTTTATACACTATTGTTAAGCACAGGTCCCTTACATAAAATTATTATTCAGGATTTTGTAGCAATACATGGGCAAAAGATCACAAGAGAGCTCATTTGAACTTTGTAATACATAGTAATCCTCATTTGCATGTTTTAATGTGGTCTTTAGGTGTATATACTATGTTATATGTACCTAAAGGAATTCTTTTTTTCATGGGAATTTTCAAATTATAATTATTGTCATTATTATTATTATTAAAATTATTATTATTGTTAAAGTGCTAGCCCCCTTTTTGCAAATGCTTTAAAATTTGAAACCAATGGGATTTCATACATTGAACCACTGGCAAGCAGTTAGACCGTGTTCACATTTGCATTAAAGAAGCACTCCAATCAAAATTTTTATCCTCTTAATATATTGCAGTCATCATGCTATATAACACTGTGTACTTACAATAAATCATTTTGCACTTTTACCCAGTTAATTATTCTGTTTTCCATTAGGTCTATGATGTTACACAATTAAAAACTGACTAGCTGAATCCTTCTAAGCTCTATATAGGAACTGGAAGTCAATTTTCCCTGTATGAGTCATGAGTCACTGCAAAAGTCTATGGCAGGGGGAGGTGAGACTGTTTGGTCAGGAGTTGAAGAGGGGAATAATGTTTACACGGAAAAGAGACTTCCAGTTTCTACATATAAAGTTTTGGATAAATAAAAGAGGAAGACCTGTAAAGACTCAGACTTCAAGGATGGATTTCAGAAAGGCAGATTTTAAGGGTCTCGGAAAGAGGATAGGAGGGATCCATTGGCTGGATGTCCTTAAGGACAGAAATGTCCAGGAAAGATGGGAAATTAAGAAAAATTAGATACTCAAAGCACAATCATTAAAAATCCCTAAAAGTGGGATGAATAGGAAGCATTTAAGGAAACAGAACTTAAACACATGCTAAAAAGGAATAAATAAATGTTTATCAAATGAAAAGAGGGAGGCATATCTAAAGAAGAATATAATGCTGTCTGCAGAACCTGCAGGACACGCATCAGATTATCTAAAGCTGATAATAAACTTAGGTTTGCAATACATATCAAAAGCAACAAGAAAGGATTTGGGGGCATTTCAAAAGTAAAAGAAAAGTCAAAGATGCTATTGGATTCTTTCAGGATGAAAATGGTAAAGTGGTAAAAAATCATGTTGAGAAGGCCAAATATTTAACCCCTTAACGTTCAATGACGGACACAGTTTGTCATTGGACACCTCCCCCTGTTTTGTGCTGGATCCGGCAATGATTCCGCACCTTTTCCAGGACATGACAGCTGATCTTATCAGCTTATATATGCCCGAAACAGCCACGGGTGAAATCTCGATTCCCCCACTGCTGATAACATGTTAAATGCTGCTTTCAAACTCTGACAGCAGCATTTAACATGCACACGCAGGAAGCGCATCCTTTCCTCCTCCTATCGGCATATGTGTCACATGACCGCAGGTCACAGACAGGTTTTCATGAAAACCCAGGATCAGGAGAAGACCCTTGTGGTTGTCATTGCTGGATCGCTATGAGCGCCGTCTGGTGATCGGTGGTCATAGCAAGCGAGCGTTTCTGATACATAGAGCAGGGCTGCAGCTCTGCTCTATGTATCAGAGGTGATTGGACAAGTGCAGCTTCAAGTCTCCCATGGAGACTATTGAAGCAAGTAAAAAGTAAAAAAAAGTTTTAAAAAACATTTAAAAAATAAAAAATATTAAAGTTCAAATCACTCCCTTTCGCCCCATTCAAAATAAAATACAAAAAATAAAATGTACACATACTTGACATTTCTGCTTTCAGAATCGCCCGTTATGTCAATATATAAAATAATTAATCAAATCGGTAAAAGCGTAGCGAGGAAAAAAACGAAAAGCCAGAATTACGTTTTTTTGGTTGCTGCAAAATTGTAATAAAATGCAATTATGGGCGATCAAAAGAACTTATCTGCACCAAAATGGCATCAATAAAAACGTCAGATCAGCACGCAAAAAATAAGCCCTCACCGGCCAAAATGGAGACGCTACATGTCTCGGAAAATGCCAACTTTTTTTTTACAAAATCCTAGTCATGTTTGGTGTTTTTTGGTTTTGAACTCATAATGACCTGGAGAATCATAATGGTAGGTCAGATTTAGCATTTAGTGAACCTAATGAAAAAGCCAAACAAAAAACATGTGTGGGATTGCACTTTTTTTCCAATTTCACCACACTTGGAATTTTTTTCCCATTTTCTGTTACACACCATGGTAATTCCAATTGAGTTGCTCAAAAGAACAACTCGTCCCGCAAACAACAAGCCTTCACATGACCATTTTGACAAAAAAAATTAAAACGTTGTGGCTCTGGGAAGAAAGGGAGCAAAAAATGAAAATGCAAAAAAAAAAAAAAAAATACTTGCCTGGCACCATTTGCCATTCTGATTTTGCATCTCAGAGCATTTTGCAATAAAACCCCAGATTCAGCTGTCAAAAAACATCTCCAAAGCGTGCTCCTTCCTGTTCCGTTCTTCACCATGGGTATAATATTCTTTTGGTGATAAGTATATAGTCTTTGTACAAAACATACCTTTTGGAATTATAAGAAAATAGTTTAACCTTGGTATCATCAGACAGTAACTCATTTTCCCACATACTTTAGATATTTTCCTTTGTAAGAAACCATTCCATTTTGTCACCCTGCCGTACCAGCTAGGCATATGAAAAATGTGTTTGATTTTTGTTAAAAGCAGTACATAACTAGAACTTGTCAGAAATTGCTAGAGCCCCTTTTATGTTGCTGTAGTTTTCTTGGCAGTCTCCATGACCAATTTTCTTCTTGTCTTTTCATCAATTTGTGAGGGACATCCACCTTGTTGTGACAAATTTAAGCCACTCTTTCATGACCATCTTCAAAGACTTTAGTGGCATATGTAATGCCTCGGAAATTTTTGTACCCTTCTCCTGACTGATAACTTTTAAATATGAGATCACTTTTCTAAGTGGTAAACTCTTTACAGACCATGGCTTTGTTGTTACAGTGGGTACGGAAAGTATTCAAACCCTTTTAAATTTTTCATTCTGTTTCATAGCAGCCATTTGGTAAATTTAAAAAAGTTCATTTTTTTCTTATTAATGTACACTCTGCACCCCATCTTGACTTAAAAAAACAGAAACGTAGAAATATCACATGGTCATAAGTATTCAGACCGTTTGCTCAAACACTCATATTTAAGTCACATGCTATCCACTTCCTTGTGATCCTCCTTGAGATGTAGACCAGCTGTGTTTAATTAAACTGATAGGATTTGAATTGTAGATTCACACACATGTTTATATAAGACCTCACAGCTCACAGTGCAGGTCATACCAAATGAGAATCATGAGGTCAAAAGAACTGGCCAAGGAGCTCAGAGACAGAATTGTGGCAAGGCACAGATCTGGCCAAGGTTACAAAAAAATCTCTGCAATACTCAAGGTTCCTAAGAGCATAGTGGCCTCCATAATCCTTAAATGAAAGAAGTTTGGGATAACCAGAAGTCTTCCGAGAAATGGCTGTCCAGCCAAACTGAGCAATCGTGGGAGAAGAGCCTTGGTGAAAGAGATAAAGAAGAACCCCAATATCACTGTGGCTGAGCTCCACAGATGCAGTAGGGAGATGGGAGAAAGTTCCACAAAGTCAACTATCACTACAGCCCTCCACCAGTCGGGCCTTTATGGCAGAGTGGCCTTACGGAAGTCTCTCCTCAGTGCCAGACATATGAAAGCCCGTATATAGTTTGCTGAAAACACATGAGGGACTCCCAGACTTTGAGAAATAAGATTCTCTGGTCTGATGAGACGAAGATAGTACTTTTGGTGATAATTCTAAGCTGTATGTGTAGAGAAATCCAGGCATTGCTCACCACCTGCCCAATACAATCCTAACAGTGAAACATGGTGGTGGCAGCATCATGCTATGGGGGTGTTTTTCAGCTACTGGGACAGGATGACTGGTTGCAATTGAAGGAAACATGAATGCGGCCAAGTACAGAGATATCCTGGATGAAAACATCTTCCAGAGTTCTCTGGAACTCAGACTTGGCTGAAGGTTCACCTTCAAACAAAACAATAACCCTAAGCACACAGCTGAAATAGCAAAGGAGTGGCTTCAGAACAACTCTGTGACCATTCTTGACTGGTCCAGCCAGAGCCCTGACCTAAACCCTATTGAGCATGTCTGGAGAGACCTGAAAATGACTGTCCACCAACGTTCATAATCCAACCTGACAGAACTGGATAGGATCTGCAAGGTAGAATGGCAGAGGATCTCCAAATGTGGTGTGAAAAATTTGCTGCATAATTCCCAAGAAGACTCATGGCTGTACTAGCTCAAAAGGGTGCTGCTACTCAATACTGAGCAAAGAGTCTGTATACTAATGACCATGTGATATTTCAGTTTTTCATTTTAATAAATTTGCAAAAATTTCCACATTTCTGTTTTTTTCAGTCAAGATGGGGTGCAGATTGTACATTAATGAGAAAAAAAAGAACTTTTTTGAGTTTACCAAGTGGTTGCAATGAAACAAAGAGTGAAAAATGTAAAGAGTTCTGAATACTTTCACTACCCACTGTAAATGCAAGTAAACGTCATGTAAAACCTACTAGAACCGCTATATTTTATGTTGAGTTAATCAGAATGATTTGAAATTTTGGCAGCTATTTAACATGAGTTTAAAAGCATTTGGTTAATTTTGAGCACAACCACATCCCCAATTATAAAAGGATGTTCACACTTATGCAACTTTATTTTAGTTTTGATACTTTAATTTTCCTCCTCAAAATGATTTAATTTTTTTTCTCAAAGGCATTATGCAGATTAAGGATAACATTAAAGGTAGAAAAAGTTCTGAAATGATTCTTCTTGGTATGATTGTTATAGATTATAAAACCTGGCATTTTAAACAAAAGTGTGTACACTTTTTATATCTGCTGTAGTAGTGATGAGTCAAGGTTTTATTATAGGTAAAGCTGAAATGATATAACATATTAAGGCAGGATGTATCAGAAATGGGTAAAAGCTCAATATTATGGCTTCATTTTTTTCTTTATTTTGGGGTAAATCAGATAAGGTACAAAGGCAATACATCATCCACAATAGGGTAGAAGTAGCTGAATTTTGGTACACTTTGACAATTGTGGTATAATGACTAATGTGGCACCTAGGGGGCGCTGTATAAGTTGCTCAAATTATGCCAGGAGGCATGAGATGGATGGGAAACCAGTCCCTGGTATGGTGCTAAATGGAAAGTATGTGTCGCAGAGCTATTCTGTGCTGTAGGTCAGTAAAGTTGTTCTGGGACTTGTAGTCCCATAAGAGTTCTGTTGTTATTAAGGGTGAACCTACAGGGTTAGCTTGTGAGCTGGGTGGGACATGCTAACCACACATACACCGCCCACTGGTGGTGGGAGAATGAATGTTACATACTGGTGATTGTATGTGGTGAAGGACCTGTGATGAGGTCATGAACAGGTGACCAGACCTTGTGCTTCATACCTTGGCTTGGGGAGGGGCTACAGGTATGAAAGGCAGTGCTGGGCACATGGAGATGAGATTGTGTTGGAGACTGGGAAGTGTCTCTGTAGTCTGTCTCAAGGGATTCTGTCTGAGACTGGGAAGTGTCTCAAGGGTGTCTGGCTGAGACAAGTGGAGAGTGTGTCCTGCACAGGGCTGCCTGGAAGGTTCCTGGAAGGTCTGTCGGTGTTGGAGGATCCTGGGGTTGGATCGTATTCCTGGAAGCACGTGGTGAGACTTGGAACTTGGTGGCCAGGGTGTTGGGGGGGGTCCTGAATAGCACCTGGACAGGACACATGGGTGTGCGGAGCCTGTGACGGTCCCACACTGAGAACCAGGCGGTTCTATTGAGGAGTTTGGCTGGAGTTAGCCTGGAAGTGACTTTTTGTTACTGTGTGTCAGTGAGCACTGGAAGCGAGTCCAGATCACCCGGGAAGGCACCTGGCGGTCCCTGCTGGCTTGCAGCTGCTTAGTCAAGCCCATCCCATGCAAGGGTGAGTCTGGGACCAGTAGTTTGCAAAGATGGAATACATTTATGTTTTTTGTCATCTGGTCTTAAAGAGACAGTAAACTGTTGTTTTTGGACTTAATGCCTGTGTGTTGCCTCATTACTGCGTGCCCGGCCTCGGCCTACCAGAGCGAATCTCTACAGTTGGTGGAGTTAATGCGGGCATACGCAGTGAGGTCAGGCTGTTTTTTGTGGATGTTTTTTTTCTCTGCATAACAAATGACCAGGTGAAGACGTCTGACTGTAACCCGGTGGGGTTGCGAAGGTGACAAGCGGCTGGCTGTGACTCGAGGGGTCACGAAGGTGACAAGCGGCAAGACGGTGCAGCGGAAGCGAGCAGAGTCTTGTGGTAGCAGGAGCTACAGTGACTGTTGCAGCAAGAGGTTCTGCAGGAGCTGCAGTAACAGCCACAGCAGCTTATGAGCAGCATCTGGAGGTGCTGGTGGTTTGTGGCTGCAACGGAAACGGCGGCAGTACCAGCAGGAGCTGGTGTGGTGTAATAGGACAGTGAGTCACACAGACTCTTAAAGGGCCAGTAACAGCCCAAAAGAAATAAAACTGTACTGAGGGGGTTGTGCCTAAGAAAACTGTGGGGGAATCCACAGGGTGTATCCCAGAGTGGGGTGGTGGCTAAAAAGGGGCGGTAACCCACCAGCAGGGATGGGAGGTAAAAAGGGGGTAGAGTATCCCAACGGAAAAGGGGAGGCGACATCAGATGGTTGCCAGGAGGCAGTCGGGCTATGTATGTCCAGTCTGTCATTTGAATTACCCTCCAGGTGAGAGGCTTCGTGGGTGTGCCCTGCTAATGAATGGTGAGGAGGAGGTACACGGACTGGTCGATTCAGGAAGCTCGGTGACCCTAGTGAGGACTGCACTCGATAACTTTATAACCACAAGAAAGATCAAGGTCACCTGCATCCATGGGTCCACTAGAGACTATGTAGAGGTCTGTGTGATCCTAGAGAAGGACAGGGACATTAAAAGACATAAGGCAGCTTTAGTTCCAAACTTAGCTTGTCCGGTGGTAATAGGCCGGGACTCTAGGCTGTTCTCAGAATTGTGGGAAGGGGGAGTTCCTCTACAGCCGCTGAATGGAGGGATCTGTACTGTTGGGGCAATGTGTATTAGCACAGTAACTCCTCCCAAAGTGGACGGGTCTGACGACTCGGTGACGTAGCAGACGGTGACACCAGTGGAAAGGGTGAGGCTACCCAACTGACAGACCTGAAGTCTCATGACGGGTGCCAGGTGGGATGTGACTCTGACTCCGAGGGTGACTATGACTCTAATAGAGAAAGGGAGTACAGTAAGGAAGGGCCCCACCAGGAGAAAAAATCCTCCCGTCGTCAGAGACATAAAGGGCGCAAGGCGCCGGAACACAGTGTATGTACTGAGGATGGTAATAAAGAAAAACCTATAACTGAGGCGATTGTGCAAGAAGTGAGTACTCTTCCAGACCCTGAAGAACCGGAGAGGGTGGAGCCTCAAGAAAGATTGACGAGGTCAGATACGGAAGGCGCCAACGCTGTACAGTTGGAGCAGTGCGCCACCTGGAGACCGAGGTTGCGGCCATAAAGCAGAACATTGCTAAAAAATTATCTGGTGAGAAGGAAAAATCTGCTGAGTTACAGGCTGAACTAAAGATCATTAAAGAGCGGGTCGAACAAGAAAAGGCCCTGAGACAAACTGCTGAGCAAAGAGTGGATGAGCTGGAGAATGAAGTCTCTGAGCTCAGAGATCACTTGGAAAAGTGGCAAAGTGTTAATAAGACCGTAAGGGAAGATGTGGAAGTGCTCAGAGAAGCAGTAAGAGGTCTTCTGCAGAAGGAGAAGTTGCGGGTTGAAGACGTACAGCGGCCATGCCCGAGTGATGACCAGGCGGAAGTGCCTATCTTGGCAAGGAGCCTTGAAGAAGGTAAATATCAGGAGGATCTTGAACTAAGAGCTGAACAAGACGCTCATCTGGTCATGGCAGAGGTCTTGGAGGAAGGGTCCGAGGTAAACCAGGAAGAGAAGGAGACTTCGCTCTTTAAGTGTGTGATAAAGGTACCTGCAGACATGCGAAAAGCCTGTGCCAGTGAGGGGGTGCATGAGGCCTTTAAAAAGGCGGTAAAAGCTGATAGTGTGAACTGGGCACCCGAGACAAACCAGTTGGTGATCCTGGCAGAAGGGGAAGACACAAAGAAGCTGGTGGCTGTCCTGAAGGATATGCATATGCAGTGTCTCCACGCGAAACAGATGATTATGTTGAGTAACATGAAAGCCGCTCGATGTTTGGAGCAGGCCAAGGAAGATCAAAATCGGCTGGGCTTGGCAGAAGATGTAATTCCGGTACCCAGAAATCTGGTGGGGAGAGTCGTTGGAAGACTTGGAAAAGTGATGCAGGAGATGGTGGATAAATCCGGTGTAAGGAGAGTGAGGATTCAAGCTGATGGCAAGATCAAGGTGGCTGGAGAAGAAGAAGAAGACATGGTTCCATTTATTGGTGTGGGCTCAGTGGAGAGCCTGAAGAACATCCGAACGCTCCTGGAGTATCGAGTGATGTACCTACGAGAAGTAGAACAGCTGATCTGGAGAAGAAAGCAGATGAAGGAACAGCTGCAGAAGTTGAAACAAAGACGGCGACTGCTTCCAGCCCAAGATGTAGAGAGACAAGAGGCTTCTCTGGGGACTAGCAGTAGACGAGCTGAAACACTGAGGGTAGAGATGACGATTCGGTTAGCTTAGGGCTGAGTGACCTAAGTGAGAGACCCAGTGACGAACAAATGGATAGAGAGTCCGACTCAGATCAACCAGTGAGCTTGACTGGACGATGGACTCAGGACCGCAATAACCGTAGGAGACGGTACTGGAGAGGTCTGGTGACACCGACGGAAAAACAAGGCCGTACTATATATAAGAATGAAGCGTGTGCACTGCAGTATAAAGAGGTGCCTGAGTAGGTTCCCAATCCAAATAGTATATAGTAAAACTCGGCACTCAACTTGAAGAAAACGTGGTAGTATTTATTGTAGTCAGTGATGTCAAACGTTTCGGTCCCAAAGGACCTTCAACAGTGACGTAGATCACAGTTAGATATAATTATATTGCCAGAGCGATTCTATTTGCCTATGATGACCCCAGGAATAACACACTAGGAAAATACGGTAATCCCCGCTCGTTTAGTCAGGTGCATATAGTACAGATGTAGGGTCTGACATACGTTCAGATTGTATATTAGGGTCGGTAGTGGATGTTTGATATACCTAAGATGAGGTATATGCTGCTGCCATGTGTCAGGAGTATCGCGGTGTCCACCGCTGGATAAATGCAGGCCCTGTACTATATGCACCTGACTAAACGAGCGGGGATTACCGCATTTTCCTAGTGTGTTATTCCTGGGGTCATCATAGGCAAATAGAATCGCTCTGGCAATATAATTATATCTAACTGTGATCTACGTCACTGTTGAAGGTCCTTTGGGACCGAAACGTTTGACATCACTGACTACAATAAATACTACCACGTTTTCTTCAAGTTGAGTGCCGAGTTTTACTATATACTATTTGGAAAAACAAGGCCGACATTCTGACCGCTGGGGGCGGGGGAGGCCTAACCAAGAGGTAATGTTGCAGGATGCCCAAAATCGACTGAGACGGTCCCCTCGACTTGTAGGGCAAGGTGACATGGGTGACCTGTCTCGGGGTCCTCGGGTTGAAACAGGTGTTCAACCTAACAAGTTTGAACAGAGGGGGAAGGTATGTGGTATAATGACTAATGTGGCACCTAGGGGGCGCTGTATAAGTTGCTCAAATTATGCCTGGAGGCATGAGATGGATGGAAAACCAGTCCCTGGTATGGTGCTAAATGGAAAGTATGTGTCGCAGAGCTATTCTGTGCTGTAGGTCAGTAAAGTTGTTCTGGGACTTGTATTCCCATAAGAGTTCTGATAGTTGTTAAGGGTGAACCTACAGGGTTAGCTTGTGAGCTGGGTGGGACATGCTAACCACACATACACCGCCCACTGGTGGTGGGAGAATGAATGTTACATACTGGTGATTGTATGTGGTGAAGGACCTGTGATGAGGTTATGAACAGGTGACCAGACCATGTGCTTCATACCTCGGCTTGGGGAGGGGCTACAGGTATGAAAGGCAGTGCTGGGCACATGGAGATGAGATTGTGTTGGAGACTGGGAAGTGTCTCTGTAGTCTGTCTCAAGGGATTCTGTCTGAGACTGGGGAGTGTCTCAAGGGAGTCTGGCTGAGACAAGTGGAGAGTGTGTCCTGCACAGGGCTGCCTGGAAGGTTCCTGGAAGGTCTGTCGGTGTTGGAGGATCCTGGGGTTGGATCGTATTCCTGGAAGCACGTGGTGAGACTTGGAACTTGGTGGCCAGGGTGTTGGGGGGGGTCCTGAATAGCACCCGGACAGGACACATGGGTGTGCGGAGCCTGTGACGGTCCCACACTGAGAACCAGGCGGTTCTATTGAGGAGTTTGGCTGGAGTTAGCCTGGAATTGACTTTTTGTTACTGTGTGTCAGTGAGCACTGGAAGCGAGTCCAGATCACCCGGGAAGGCACCTGGCGGTCCCTGCTGGCTTGCAGCCGCTTAGTCAAGCCCATCCCATGCAAGGGTGAGTCTGGGACCAGTAGTTTGCAAAGATGGAATACATTTGTTTTTTGTCATCTGGTCTTAAAGAGACAGTAAACCGTTGTTTTTGGACTTAATGCCTGTGTGTTGCCTCATTACTGCGTGCCCGGCCTCGGCCTACCAGAGCGAATCTCTACACAATTTTTTTCAGTAGAACGTCCAAACTTTAATGGGCACTTGGGGCAATTTCCTTGGGGATTTCGGAAAAGTAACAAGGCGATGATTTCTGAGCTGGGTCATTTTTGTTTATTCATTGATGCCTCTTTATCACCTCTTTTTCAGCAGTCTAGAAATGTCTTCAATTGGAGAACAACAGAAGTGGGAAATGTTTGCGGTCTATAATAGCACTAGTTCTGTATCTTTTCTCATAAGATCTGTTGTGAGGGGCAGCTGGTCAACTATTGACCCCTCTCTTGTGTCTTTCCTAGCTTTGCCACTTCGTATGTATCAGTTATTTTTCTTCTTTTACTTTTAGTAGCTGAATCGTCATGGGGCATAAAATCAAGGCCACTACTTTTCCTCATGCTCTGGTCCAGTAGCATGTTGTGCACCTCAGCAAGACTAGAAACTACCAATATTCAACCTTTTACTCTCAGGTTTGTCCAATATGATTCAACACTAGTATTAAAAAAGTGTTTATAATAAACGAGAAAGTAAAGTACCAAAAGGAGGATCATAAAATAACTGATGCACATATGATACACAGCTTCTGTGATGATTATTATTATTATTATTATTATTATTATTATTCATTCCATGGTGCTTTAAAAGTGAAAATGTGAATGTAATAAAAAAACAAGTACAATAATCCTGAACTGACTGGTACAGGAGGAGAGAGGACCCTGTCCGCTAGGACTCACAGTCTACAAAGGATTGTAGATTGAGAGGCTGCTTCACACACTATGCTTTCAGTTGTCTAAAATGTCTGTAAAAACATCATGTGTTTATATGGGTTTTTATAAGCATTTCTAATAGTAGTGTATTAGTTTGACATTTTTTAAACATTCGTTTTTATGGAAATTTTAAGTCATAAAGTGAAGGCTATGGGAAAAAAGCACTATAAAAACGCAAATCAACCATAAAAACCCAAAATAACAAATCACTGCAGATATAAAGGAATGCTTTTAAGCCAATAGTGCTAAAGGGAAAACAGTCTTCAACATTTCAATATATAATAAAATAACATCTAGCTGTAGAGTCTGTGACTAGAGATGAGGAAACCCAAACTGTTTGGGGTTCATACCAGACACCCAATGTCCCGTGCTGACCTCCTAAAAAGGACTTCTCCTGGAAGTCCGTTTGACAATTTGGGAGTTCGGCAAGGAGAGAGAGAGATATTTTCCAGTTCCAAAGTTCAGGTCCCCATTCAATTTTTGGGGGTTTGGGTCCAGGTTCAAATTCAGGTAGAGTTCTGGTAGCCAAACAGAACTTTGGACTTAAGTTCGATAGAACCAAACAAATCCAAACTTCCATGGGTCCACTCATCACTATCTGTGACTTAAAAAATGCTGTGGAAAAAGCATTAAAAAACCTGCAAAAAAATCAACTAAATGCTAAGTGTGGTGTCAGCCTAATAACTGTGATTTATTATTCAGCAACAGACACACCCATTCCTTCTTCTTCTAAACTCGTACTCGTAAAAGGTAAAAAATGTATAAATTATGAATGTTATCAAACTAAAAAAAATTAATGTTTAGCAAATCACTTGAAAGGCTTCATCAAAGGGATCTCAAAAAACTCTCAAGATAATTGCAGATACCCTAAAAAGCAAGTTGTGTGTTATACATTTGAAATATTTTACTATAGAAGCTGCTCAACCACAAGTGTTTCAGACTGCAAAAAGAGCCTTTTGAAGCCTCCCCATGTAAACATGCCATTGGATGTTACACAAACAGTGAAACTTTGAAGCATAATACTTCTCCTAAGGTGGAGAATGTTAATAATTGATTAGGAGGAGGGTTGAGGGTCAGGTCTAGGCTATCTGGCATAACAACAAAGCTGCTTCCTGCCATATGTGAAAAGGTGAGAACAAGTGAAGTGGTTTGACAAATATTCAGCTATCCTATTGAACTAGCAGAGAAGACGTCAAGGACAATTCCTTCCTTGTTGCAGCTGATGTATCAACAAGCTTTGACATGCTTAAAGAATATGTCATCACTTTAAAATTTCAGTTGAATATACAATGAGAAAACATGCAATTAGTGGTGTAAAAATCCTTATTAGACTGTTTAATTGCTGGTATTGAGTTATTTAGAAGATCTCATGCTGTGAAGATTGGGCCATTCAAACGTCTACCTATTTTTATCTTTCCAAAAATCAAATGATCATGCATCATCAGTTTTCTATTTTTTCCATCTAAATTAACTCCGCTTACTTTTTTAATGTTAGTGTAAGTTTCCTGGATTTCTTCATCAAGCACTGGGTACTATGGCCAATACAAAGTAATGTTGTAATTTATGTGCATTTAAAATTCAGCTTCATTTATTCTTTTATACCATACCCACTGCTGTCTGTGGCCATGTATAAACATGCACTGAAGTTACTCCATCATATTTTATGCAGCATGGGTCGATGGGCCATGTGACTTTTTCTTATGGGCATTTCATCCAATAGATCTGACAATGCTGTTGCTCAAGAATGTGTTAATGGAATTGTAAAGGGGTTTCATAGATATTCCCTTGGGTAGTGCTACATATAGGCAGGTGGAGATGGGGTTGTAATGCTGCAAATTAATATTTCTAATGTCAGGATTTATAATGAGTAGAGATGAGCGAACATGTTAGGAAAATGTTCACCAATCTCAAATTTGGCATGAACGTAGCACATTCAGATTCATGTTCCCTTTCAAACGCATTTTTACTCAAAGTCGGTAAAAGTCTGTCACAGTTCAGTACATGATCATGTTTCCACTAATGCTTTTGTAGTACTTTGGCTATGATAGTGCTGCTGTATGATGAGCGGAGAGGATGGGGGGATGTGTTTGATAAGGGGAGGGAGCGTGGAGAGGTTAAAAGAGCATATGAAGAGATTACAGGAGCTGAGTGGGCTTTTTTCTTTTTCCCTTAACTTTATGTGTGTTCATTCCAGCAACCAATCAGGGCGCAGAAACCATCCACAACGTCATGACACAAGGTCTTTTGTGATTGGTTGTGAAGTCACATGTCCCTGGCCATATAAAAAGCAAACATCTTGTTTTGCTGGCATCATTGTCTCAGTATCACAGTGCAGAGAGGTCGCGCCTGCGTTATTGCTGGTGCTGAAAGTGAACTTGTCAGTGAAATAGATAGGCTCCTCTTCTGTGTGAAATCAATCTTCCAGCATCGAAGCAAATTGTGCAAAAACTGTGTGGCATTCTCTGGAAGCTCCATTTGCTAATCCAAATCGTTTGTGCTAAAACTGTGCTTCAGTGGCAAATCAGAAGGCCAGATTTCCACTTTAAAATCATTAGGACTAATATTGGGTTGCAGCCACGAGGCTCAATTAGCTGCTCCAAATCGTTTGTACAAAAACTGAGTTTCAGTGCCAAATCAGAAGGCCAGATTTCCACTTTAAAATCATTAGGACTAATATTGGTTGCAGCCACGAGGCTCAATTAGCCACTCCAAATCGTTTGTACAAAAACTGAGTTTCAGTGGCAAATCAGAAAGCCAGATTTCCACTTCAAAAACATTAGGCCTGATATAGTGGTGCAGCCACGAGGCTCAATTAGCCACTCCAAATCGTTTGTGCTAAAACTGTGTTTCAGTGGCAAATCAGAAGGCCAGATTTCCACTTAAAAACTGTTAGGCCCAATATAGTGGTGCAGCCACGAGGCCCAATTAGCTACTCCTAATCGTTTGTGCTAAAACTGTGTTTTATTAGCAAATCAGAAGGCCATGTAAAAATAATTAGGCCTAGTATAGTGGTGCAGCTAGGAGGTTCAATAAGCTAATCCAAATCGTTTCTGCTAAAACTGAGTTCCAGTGACAAATCAGAAGGTCAGATTTCCACTTAAAAATAGTTAGGCATAACAGTGTTGTTCAGGCACACTATCTAAGAAAATAAATAGTGATTGTTCATTTAGTGACAGGTGCCTGACAGCTGTGGGCCTAAAGGCACTGCCACACTTAGCGATCTCGTTAGCGATCTCAATAACGACGCAAGCTAACGAGATCATTTTTGTGATCTCTTTTAGGTCGCTAGTAGCTGCGACTCATCAGCGGTCAGCGATCTCTTTAACGACTTTGGCGGTCGTTAGGATGTCATTAGCATGTACTGAGCACTTCTGATTCATAGGAATTTCCAGCATCGCTCCTGCTCTCTGCGTCCTGCTAGCCTGCTTTGCAACTTCTGCGATCCTCTCTGTGACGCAAAAGAGAACTTACAGATATTGCGATCCACTCCGTGATGCAAAACAGTCATATGCGTCACAAACGAGGTCGCTCGTCGTTCGCAAAAGGTGCCAATCACAGCGATTCAGGCTCACCAGTGGGACGCCAACGATCAAAAAACGGTCCAGAACTCTAGTGAACGATCAGCGACATCACAGCAGGGGCCACACCGTTGCTACATGCCACACACAACGAGGTCGCAAACGAGATCGCAAAATAGTGACGTTTTAGTGATCTCGTTTGCGATCTCGTTTGCGATCTCGTTTAGTGTGGCATACCCTTAAGGTTGTGAAACAGCAGGGTACAAGAGGGGAAAGGCTACTTACAACATGAGTGGGAAAAAGCGAGGTCATGGTGGAAGTGGGAATAGGTTTGGTGTTCAACGTGTACGTGGGTTAGGTGTTAATGTGAATGAAAGGTCAACTGAACTAAAACTATCTTGTCCTATCCAAGGACAACTGAAAGCATCTGTTACTGGTCTGGCTACTCAACTCCCTCTCTTTGGCAGCCGTACAGTGGTATGTCTTGTAGATGAGGGTCAGAAAGATCTTGTGCTCCAGTGGATGGCAAGTGCTGCATCAAGTGGCCTCTCCTCCTCTTCCTCCACCTTAACATCACACACAATTCAATCAACAAAGGTGGCACCCCAATCACCCTGTTTGGGGTGCTTTTCACACATTGTATTCCATGGGCATCAGAGGTCTGCTCTGAAGAATCACAGAATCCTTAAGAGGAAAGCATCTGCTGCAATGCTCAAAATTTTTTCATGTTGGATCCGGGGCTGGACCAAGTAGGGTCTGAGAAGAATCCAGACCCTCGTCACCAGACGTTAACCACCAAGATGTTAACCACTCATATACCAGAGGTGCACACAGACTGTACTGTGATGTCAGAGCAGGAAGAGAAGGAGGGTGACTCTCAGGGTGAGAAGTGAGAGAACCGAGAGGATGACAATGAGGTTGCAGATCTCACTTGCTGTGAACCCAGAGGTACGCAGCTGAGTAGCTCAGCAGAGGAGGTGGAGGAGGAGAAAGATGAGGAGGTTATGTTGTGGTTTCCCACACAGGCATGAAGTGATTCAACCACGACAAGCACTGCATCCTCAGCCCCAACTCTGTCTGTGACCAGCACCAGTCTTGAGTGTGCAAGTTCACAGGGGCAGCAAAGGTTTGATAGCCTGGGCATTTTTTGAGACTGCAACGGATGACCCAACACATGTTATCTGTCAAATTTGCAAAATAAAACTCATTAGAGGTAGAAATTGCAATAATTTGACAACAACATGTATGAACCGACACATGCATTAGTATGGGAATCTCACTGCGCTAAAATGCAGACTAGTGGGCCTCGCCAACCACCTGCCATCTATCAACACTAACTGCTGCTTCGTCCTCCTCTGTCACCATTCCAAGTCTTCATACACAGGTCTACGGCCACAGAAACTACAGTTGTTTACCAACCACCATTTGGGTGAGTGAGAGGCAGTCAGCTCTAACAGAAGTAGACATGACTGCTGCTTTTGTGTCGCCTAGCACAACACATCTTTCTCAATCCACCATAACATCTCCACCTGCACCTCACTCACAGTCCAGCAGTTTGTCCTGTTCTTTGTAATCCACCCTCTCTCAGCATAACAGCCAGCTCTCGGTCCCACAATTGTGGCCATGTAAAAGAATGTTTCCTCCTACACATGGCAAAGCTAAGAGATTCAACTCCACCATCTCCAATTTGTTGGCCACAGAAATACTGCCTTTGTGGATACAAATGGTTTCATAAACTTGTTGGCCGTCTCAGTCCCACAGTACCAGCTGCCCAGTCGACATTACTTTACTAGGAAAGCTGCCTGTGCTACAACAGCATGTCACTGACAACATCACCCATTACCTAAAAAAAATCCATGTCTGCCAGGGTGCATTTCACCACAGACACCTGGAAGAGCAAACATGGGCAGGGGCATTACATCTCGCTGACTGCACACTGGGTGACTCTGATGGCTGTGGGGGCAGGCTGCCAAGGGGCTACTCCAAAAGTCTTTGAGTCCACAAGGCTTGCAGGACACATCACTTTATCTAACAGTTCCTTCACTACTTCTGCCTCCTCCACCTCATCTAGGGCCTCCACCTTTGCACTCAACCTCTCGCTTAATCAGACACGCATTCCAGCAGTGCAGATAGAATCTCCTCCACCTCCGCACTGCTCAGCCACGGCTCACTGCACTCAGTCAGTGTTTAAATTAATATGCCTTGGAGGTTGTGGACAGGTGTCCAGGCCGAGTTAGTTCAATGGCTGTCTGGACTAAATCTGGAACAAGGGAAGACCATGTGTGATAATGGTGCAAAACTGGTGGCGGCCCAATGCCGTGGCAATCTCACACACGTACCTTGCATGGCTCAGGTCCTCAGCCTGGTGGTACAGCAATTTCTATTCCACTACCCCAGCCTGGATGCCCTGCTGCAGAAAGTACAGTCATTGTGTGCTCACTTCCAATGGATCGGTCATCAACTTGTATCGCTACAGAGGTCTTTCAGGCAAACGGTTAACCATTTGATTAGCGATGTTCTGATGTGGTGGAATTCTACTTTGCACATGTTGCAGTGACTGTGTCAACAGCGATGAGTCCTGGTGCAATATGTCCTTTTGCACAGCCTGGGCCAACACAGTCCGGATGTTCATGCTTGCAGAGTGGGCACAGGTGAAGGACCTCTGCACCCTTCTGCATAGTTTGGAAATGGCTACAGAGATGGCAAGCGCTGACGATGCTGTCATCAGCATCACTATTCTGGTCATCTATATGCTGGAGCACACTTTGAATAGTCTGCGTTCGGAGGTGACGGTCCCAGAGGAAGAGTTGGAAGCAGAGGAGGATGCGGAAGGGATAACAATATCTCAAATTTCCAGACTGTTGTCGCACAGGCAGGTGCCATGGGAGGGTGGCTTACAGTGATCAAGGGGGCTCATGGTGCCAGACAAACTGTTAGTGAAGGTGCAAGAGTCGAGGAACAAATTGAGGTGATGGACGTGCAACAGTCAGGAGAGGAAAAGGATATTGATATGCTCATTGTTGTCCATGGTTGGTGGGTGGCGACGGAGGAAACAACCTTGAGTGTTACCCTGCCACCAACACAGCAAAG
Organism: Oophaga sylvatica; assembly: GCA_033576555.1. Lineage (NCBI taxonomy): Eukaryota > Metazoa > Chordata > Amphibia > Anura > Dendrobatidae > Oophaga > Oophaga sylvatica. Next base: position 191,048,887 of record JARQOD010000006.1, on the reverse strand, counting down.
ACTTTGAACTTATGGAAGCGCCCAACATATGAGCTCTTTCTTGCTGCACAATCTTCAACATGATGCTCACATTCTTAGGGTTATAAATAGTGCTTACTACTGGATTGTCACTCTGTTTGATCCACGGTACAAGGGTAAACTTAGCTAGATGCTTCCCCTCTGGAAAGAGATGCGTGCTTGCTGGAGTATCGAAACACGCTTGTAGACAATCCTAAGACTGGTTTCCCCAAGACAGCAGTGAGGCGCACAGTGTGCCCCCCAGTTGTAGACGTCCAACCCCAGGAATGTCAAGGCCAAAACATTAGCAGCAGAAGCAGAACTTTAGTTCTGTGTGACAATTATTTTTAAATATGGAAACTCCAAGTTGGGTCTCCATCTGGTGCGTTGCCTGTAGAAGAAGGTGTGTCAGAGGTCTATTATACTGTTTATACTCTTTGGAAATTGATGCCACTTTAGTGCTGTGTGACAATTATGTTTTTGAAATGTGGATACTCCAAGTTTGTTCTCCATTTGGTGGGTTACTTGTGGTGGAAGGTGTGTCAGAGGCCAATTATACTGTTTCTACTCTGCGGAAATTGATGCCACTTTGGTTCTGTGTGACAATTAATTTTTTGAAATGTGGAGACTCCAAGTTGGGTGTCCATCTGGTGGGTTGCCCATTTAAGTAGGACTCCCAGACAGGCAGGCCTGCAATTACTTTCAGTCAACTACCTGTGTTACTTGCCTTACATTTTCTACCAATATTACTGTATAAAACTGATGTTTGTGCCATCTGAATGTGGCTGGCAAAAAAAAAAAATCAGAGGTGTTGCATGAGGTGTGAGGTCTCCCAGCTAAGAAGGCTTTCACTGCTCCCTTAACCACCAGGTCCTTATTAAAACTTAAATTCCAAGCTGTAAAAGCTGGGCCAGACCCTGTTACCTCCTGCATGGCCCATGGCTGACTGCTTTTGTGCCATTATAACAGGTTCTACTGTGGGTCACTTGATCAATCAACTATGAAACTGATGTTTGTGCCACCTGAGTGTGGATGGAATAAAAAAAAATGGAGGTGTTGCATAGGTATGAGGTCTCCCAGCTATGAAGGCCAAGACTCGTTGGATGTTCATATTACAATACAGTGAGTACTACATGTATCCTGTACTCATGTGCATAAAATCAATTTCAGGAATTCTTGTGGGGTAACCTTATTTTATATTTTTTTGCATTCAGCAATATATATTGTGACTAGTGTTGAGCGATACGATAATGCAAATATCGGCTATCGGCCGATATTAGCTCTATCGGCCTTTCGATAATTCGTTTCGATATTTTCGTCTTATCGAATACCGGAATCGGATTTGTCACTGTCACTGTCAGTGTCCGTCGGTCGGGTCTGTCACTGTCAGTGTCCGTCGGTCGGGTCTGTCAGGAGTCAGCGGCACTTACCTGGCAGAAGATCTCCGGCGGTCACATCCCGGACTGCTTAATGGCCGCCATCCTCTTCTCCCCGGCAGTCACATGCAGTTTCTCGCGATAACTGCAGTGACTGCTGGGTAATCCCGGCCGTAAAGCAGTCAGTCCGATGACGTCACCGCCGGGGAACCAGGTAATCAGCTGTGCTGCGTCGCGATGACAGGCTCTGCCTGTCATTGCGATGTAGCAGAGCTGGATCGTCGTGGGACAATCGTTACTATGGACTGCGTCGGACAGGTGGTATACTGTTGGTTTGTTTTTTTTCTTTTTTTACAGGAGATCGATGGCGTCGCAGGAATGAGAGTACAATAAAAGAAATGAAAACTGTGTTGTCTCTTATTTCATTAAAATACTTTTTTCTTGCTTTGTCTTTTTTTTATGCATTTAATAACTTTGGGATTAATAATGGATCGGTGTCTTATTGACACCTCTCCATTATTAACCGGGCTTATTGTCACCGTGCAATCAACGGTGACATTAACCCCTTATTACCCCGCTTGCCACCGCTACAGGGCAAGTGGGAAGAGCCGGGTAAAGTGCCACAATTGGCACATCTTTTGATACGCCAAATGTGGGGCTGCTGTAGCCTGGTATTATCAGGCTGTTGAGGGCCAAAATCCATGGGCCTTGACAGTCTTTTAATACAAGGCCGCAGCAATCTGCATTTTACTTGGCTGGTTAACAAAAATAGGGGGACCCCTACGCCGTTTTTTTTTTCGAGGGGATCCCCTATTTTTGTTAACCAGCCAAGCTAAGCAGACTGCTGTGGCCTGGTATTATCAGGCTTGCAAGGTCCATGGATATTGGATCCTTACCAGCCTGAAAAACCAGGCCTCAGCGGTCTGCTTCATCTGGCTGGTTAACAAAAATAGGGGGGACCCCACGCCAATTTTTTTCGAGGGGATCCCCTATTTTTGTTAATCAGCCAAGATATGCAGACTGCTGTGGCCTGGTATTATCAGGCTGGCAAGGTCCATGGATCTTGGCTCCTTAACAGCCTGAAAATCAAGGCCTCAGCGGTCTGCTTCATCTGGCTGGTTAACAAAAATAGGGGGGACCCCACGCCATTTTTTTTTCAAAGGGAACCCCTATTTTTGTTAACCAGTTCCCTCTGACGTCACTGATTGTGTCCCTGGCTGACCTGAAGTGAAAGTGGAAAGCAATCAATTAAGCTTTCCACTTCCTCTCCTGTCAGCCAGGAGAGGAACTTATTCATTTGGGGGTTTACTGTGAGGCTGCAGCATTAGCTGCGGTCCCTGCAGTAAACATTAACCCTTTCTGAAGGATTACACCGTGGGACCTGACTGTGCATCGGATTGGTAAGAATAATTTTGCTTTATTATTTTATTTTTATTACAGGAAATGGTTTTAGCAGGAAAATAAAATATGGTCAAAAACTGTGTGATTATTTCATTAAACTTCTTTTTTATTAAAGTGTGTGTGTTTGATTTTTCTTTCATACAATAGGATTAATAATTGATAGTTGTCTAATTGACAGCTCTCAATTATTAACCTGGCTTAAAGTGACCTTTCAATTGCAAGGTCATTTTAACCCCTTATTAACTCATTCGCCACCACTACAGGGCAATGGGAATAGACGGGCAAAGTGCCAGAAAGGGCAAATCTAATTAGAGATTTGCCCTTTCTGGGGTGTCTGGGGGCAGATGTTAGTAGCCGGGGGGGGGCCAAAAATAATGGTCCCTCTCTGGGCTATTATTATCTGCCCCACTCACTGGCTTTGTCTGTCTGGTTGCGAAAATAGGGCGGGAGCCCACGCATTTTTTTTCAGCAATTTTACACCTCATATATTATATACATGTCATTAACCCTGCTGTTCTGTTCGGGTTTACTATACACTTGTTATGTTCGGGTCATTTTTGACCCGAACCTATTAAAATGTTGTTTTGAGCCACTGAAAAGTTCTTTTTGAATACCTGTTGCATTATTATACTGTGTGTGATCATAGTTGTTCATTATCAAAGAAAAATTGAATAAAAAAACTTAATTTTTTTAAATTTTGTGTTGATTAATGTAAAACAGCCTAATTGCATTTTACACCAAAGTAACAAACTTGTGCTTAAATAATCAACTATATCTTTTACAACAACATCAACAACAACTTTAGGTAACTATTAGTACAACTAACTTAAAACTAAAATAAATTTTAACAGTATAAAAAGCATTTTGAAAAAAAAATAGTAAAAAATAATCAGAAAAAATTAAAAATTTCAGTTTTTTTCAAAAAATGGTTTCTACTAATCTATTTTTTGCAATTAGCACAACAATAATAAACATGTCTGTTGCATATATATTTTTCACAATTAAAACAAATCATATTTTTTTTGCGGTCACTGGCAGGAGGACAAAAGCTGCATCTTTTTCTTTTTTGCTTGTAGGTGTGCTTGTGAAGGATGTTTCGGTAGCAGAGCTGGTGCAGGGTGTGTTAGGCAAGGCTGCAAGGCTGCAAGGCTAAGATAACACACAACAAAATACATTCTCATTAGCTTGTCAGTTCACAAGGAAAAGAAACTATTTTCTTTTGCAATCTTGAAAACTGAATTGATTTATTTGTAGAGGAACAGCAGGCCTTTAGATACAGCAATAAAAATTGTACTGAAAGACAATGCGTATGGTTTGTACTGAAATCATTTGTATACATGTATCCATCCATTTATGTCCATCTGTGCACCTAAAGCAACTAGATAACTTGATAAACAATAGTAGATGCAATAAGTAGTCTCAAAATAAACTAAAAATCCTTTGTTTTACTCAAAAAATGGCTGTAGATTAGTATAAAAGGCTAACGGGTCATTTTTGACCCGAACATAACAAGTGTATAAAAAACTGTAGCGCAAAAAGTAAAGCACCGAAAAAAATAAATAAAGTACCCTTAGTATGAACCCCGTAAATTAGGAAAATAGAAGGAACCACAAGTTTCAAAATCAAAAAATGAATGAATAAAATAATATCTAATTTCCAAAACGGGTCATTTTTGACCCGAACAGAACAGCAGGGTTAAATTTGTGACACATATATATATATATATATATATATATATATATATATATTATATTTAATTATAGTTCATACACTTCTACATAGTATAATAGCCGCTAATTCAATTGCCTGCTTTTGTGAAAATGCAGAACCCGACATGAAATGACACTTGGTTTACATAGAGTTAACCATGTCTTTTCATGTAGTTTGATATCTGATTTGCACAAACAATTACATGAGTGTAAGTGTGCAAAATTTCACACCTGTAGGGGTTAATTAAAGGTGTAAATTCGTAGCAAAAAAGTCAGTTTTTTTTACAACGAATTTACACCTTTAATTAACCCCTACAGGTGTGAAATTTTGCACACATAGACTGATGTAATTGTTTGTGCAAATCAGATAGCAAAGGACATGAAAAGACATGGTTAACCCTATGTACACCAAGTGTCATTTCATGTCGGGTGCTTCTGTCTTTTCACAGAAGCCGGCTTTACCCGGCAATTGAATCAGAGGATATTTTACTATGTAGAAGTGTATAAACTATACATATATGTATATATATATGTCACAATGACATGTATATATATATATATATATGTATTCTATGTGTGTATATTTAGTGTTTACAAGGAAATAAAGGGTTTTTTTAGTTTCGATATTTTGTTCCCATAGACTTACATGGGACTTCCGCTATCGAAATCGGATATCGACGATATTTAGTGATATCGGCGATACAATTTCGATACGATATTTTTAGATATCGAGCAATATCGCTCAACACTAATTGTGACATAAATTCTGACCCGGATGTTTAGGGTTTCCACAATTGTTCTCTTATACTGTTTGCCCTCCGTTGCTCCATGGTTGCATTGCTGCACACCTATTTTTTACTGTATATAATTTGGTGGATGGATTTGTTCACACTATTATTGTCTTGATTATGTGTATTTATTGATTAATTTTTGAACTTATTCTTATTCAAAGATCTAATGATTACAATGTTGATTAACAATAACCTTATTCATGGGAAAACCCCTTTAATGTGGATAAAGTCTAGTCATATATATATACAGTCATGGCCAAAAGTTTTGAGAATGACACAAATATTATATTTTCACATGATCTGCTGCCCTCTGGTTTTTATGTGTGTTTGACAGATGTTTTTATCACAGACAGAAATATAATAATTGCAAACATATGAGTAACAAAAGCTTATATTGACAGTTAGAATGAGTTAATGCAGCAAGTCAATATTTGCAGTGTTGACCCTTCTTCTTCAGGACCTCTGCAATTCTCCCTGGCATGCTCTCAATCAACTTCTGGACCAAATCCTGACTGATAGCAGTCCATTCTTGCACAATCAATGCTTTCATTTTGTCAGAATTTTTAGGTTTTTGTTTGTCCACCTGTCTCTTGATGATTGACCACAAGTTCTCAATGGGATTAAGATCTGGGGAGTTTCCAGGCCATGGACCCAAAATCTCTATGTTTTGTACCCTGAGCCATTTAGTTATCACCTTTGCTTTATGGCAAGGTGCGCCATCATGCTGGAAAAGGTATTGTTGATCGCCAAACTGCTCTTGGAGGGTTGGGAGAAGTTGCTCTTGGAGGACATTCTGGTACCATTCTTTATTCATGGCTGTGTTTTTAGGCAAGACTGTGAGAGAGCCGATTCCCTTGGCTGAGAAGCAACCCCACACATGAATGGTTTCAGGATGCTTAACAGTTGACATGAGACAAGACTGGTGGTAGCGCTCACCTTGTCTTCTCCAAATAAGGCGTTTTCCTGATGTCCCAAACAATCGAAAAGGGGATTCATCAGAGAAAATAACTTTACCCCAGTCCTCATCAGTCCACTGCCTGTACCTTTTGCAGAATATCAGTCTGTCCATGATGTTTTTTCTGGAGAGAAGTGGCTTCTTTGCTGCCCTCCTTGAGACCAGGCCTTGCTCCAAGAGTCACCGCCTCACAGTGTGTGCAGATGCACTCACACCTGCCTGCTGCCATTCCTGAGCAAGCTCTGCACTGCTGGTAGCCCGATCCCGCAGCTGAAACACTTTTAAGAGACGGTCCTGGCGCTTGCTGGTCTTTCTTGGGCGCCCTGAAGCCTTTTTAGCAAAAATGGAACCTCTCTCCTTGAAGTTCTTGATGATGCGATAGATTGTTGACTAAGGTGCAATCTTTCTAGCTGCGATACTCTTCCCTGTTAGGCCATTTTTGTGCATTGCAATGATGACTGCATGTGTTTATTTAGAGATAACCATGGTTAACAGAAGAGAAACAATGATGCCAAGCACCAGCCTCCTTTTAAAGTGTCTAGTGGTGTCATTCTTACTTAATCATGACAGATTGATCTCCAACCATGTCCTCATCAACACCCACACCTGTGTTAATGGAGCAATCACTGAAAAGAGGTTAGCTGGTCCTTTTAAGGCAGGGCTGCAATGATGTTGAAATGTGTTTTGGGGGATAAAGTTCATTTTCTAGCCAAATATTGACTTTGCAAGTAATTGCTGTTAAGCTGATCACTCTTTATAACATTCTGGAGTATATGCAAATTGCCATTAGAAAAAGTGAAGCAGTAGACTTTGTAAAAATTAATATTTGTGTCATTCTCAAAACTTTTGGCCATGACTGTATGTTTAATTTTTATTTTAGATATTCTGCGACATAGGCTATGATCCAGGACGAGTCGAAAAGCTCATTATTTTATCGCTTATGTACCACATCTGATTCACCTTAACTACTGTATATATGCTAATCAAAAAATTTCCTTTCTATGTTACAGTATATATGACATGATGAGCTAGATGTTTTATCTCCTGCTGCTCCTATGTGTTGCACATCAGCAAACAGAATTGTACTGTCTGAGCAGCCAAATTCTATCATACATGCACTGTATACTTTCTCCATAAGATACCCCATGGTTCTTCTGAGGCCCAATCCCATAGGTGTTTGGCTCAGATGATTAGACCACCGGCAAGAACTGGTTCAGTTTGCTGTGGGCATACTGTTATATCCAGCTTTCAGTGTACTATCAAAGAGAAGATTTGGTGTGGCTGGTGGCTTTGCTTAACCCAGGCAGAACAGATTATCCATTGCAAGCATGGAATATCTTACGTTTGTTAAAATGAATTAGGCATGGAACAGTGACAACTTTTATTCACCTTTTTAATTGTCAATGATAATATCCACTAGATAATCTTCCTGCCTGACTGTTGCCGGTCATCTACCATATTCTGCTGCCACCAGTGCCAATGACCCACCCATCATGTCATCTATACTGTCGCACTGATGCTGTTGAGTCTGCCATTGCTGGCTCTACAGTCATGGCCAAAAGTTTTGAGAATGACACAAATATTATATTTTCACATGATCTGCTGCCCTCTGGTTTTTATGTGTGTTTGACAGATGTTTTTATCACAGACAGAAATATAATAATTGCAAACATATGAGTAACAAAAGCTTATATTGACAGAATGAGTTAATGCAGCAAGTCAATATTTGCAGTGTTGACCCTTCTTCTTCAGGACCTCTGCAATTCTCCCTGGCATGCTCTCAATCAACTTCTGGACCAAATCCTGACTGATAGCAGTCCATTCTTGCACAATCAATGCTTTCATTTTGTCAGAATTTTTAGGTTTTTGTTTGTCCACCTGTCTCTTGATGATTGACCACAAGTTCTCAATGGGATTAAGATCTGGGGAGTTTCCAGGCCATGGACCCAAAATCTCTATGTTTTGTTCCCTGAGCCATTTAGTTATCACCTTTGCTTTATGGCAAGGTGCGCCATCATGCTGGAAAAGGTATTGTTGATCGCCAAACTGCTCTTGGAGAGTTGGGAGAAGTTGCTCTTGGAGGACATTCTGGTACCATTCTTTATTCATGGCTGTGTTTTTAGGCAAGACTGTGAGAGAGCCGATTCCCTTGGCTGAGAAGCAACCCCACACATGAATGGTTTCAGGATGCTTAACAGTTGACATGAGACAAGACTGGTGGTAGCGCTCACCTTGTCTTCTCCAAATAAGGCGTTTTTTCTGGAGAGAAGTGGCTTCTTTGCTGCCCTCCTTGAGACCAGGCCTTGCTCCAAGAGTCACCGCCTCACAGTGTGTGCAGATGCACTCACACCTGCCTGCTGCCATTCCTGAGCAAGCTCTGCACTGCTGGTAGCCCAATGCCGCAGCTGAAACACTTTTAAGAGACGGTCCTGGCACTTGCTGGTCTTTCTTGGGCGCCCTGAAGCCTTTTTGGCAACAATGGAACCTCTCTCCTTGAAGTTCTTGATGATGAGATAGATTGTTGACTGAGGTGCAATCTTTCTAGCTGCGATACTCTTCCCTGTTAGGCCATTTTTATGCATTGCAATGATGACTGCACGTGTTTCTTTAGAGCAAACCATGGTTAACAGAAGAGAAACAATGATGCCAAGCACCAGCCTCCTTTTAAAGTGTCCAGTGGTGTCATTCTTACTTAATCATGACAGATTGATCTCCAGCCATGTCCTCATCAACACCCACACCTGTGTTAATGGAGCAATCACTGGAAAGAGGTTAGCTAGTCCTTTTAAGGCAGGGATGCAATGATGTTGAAATGTGTTTTGGGGGATAAAGTTCATTTTCTAGCCAAATATTGACTTTGCAAGTAATTGCTGTTAAGCTGATCACTCTTTATAACATTCTGGAGTATATGCAAATTGCCATTAGAAAAAGTGAAGCAGTAGACTTTGTAAAAATTAATATTTGTGTCATTCTCAAAACTTTTGGCCATGACTATATATATATTATATATATCCTAACTCTCTGTGCAGATTACAGAAAATATTCCAAATGTGGTTAAATTAGGGGGAAAAAACACATTTCTTCCACTGCATTTTTGTTTTTTTGTTATTACAGTGTTGATTTGCAGTAAAAGTGAACAGAAAATAAGGTTCTTCTAGTCAGTTCTGTTATGGCATAACAAAGTTGCAAGTTTTTTGTATATTCTAGAGATTTAAAAAATTCAGAGCTATTTAGAAAAACCTGCTTTTGTCCAAATTTTCACAGACTACTTTATTTTTTTTTCATCAAAGAATGAAAGCATGTGAATGGTGAATCAGAAATAATTGGAACTAGCTTTGGTTGTTATCCACTGTATGCATGCAGAATAATTGGACAACAATTAGTGTGCAGAATTATTATGTATGGCAACTAAATGTAAAAGGTAAATTTTCTCATCTTAATTGTTTATTTTCGTCTGTTAAAGTGAGAATAATAATCAAACAATTCAAAATATGCAAAAATACATTTCTTACAAAATATATATATATATATCTTTATTTTTTTATATAGCGCTAACATATTCAGCAGTGCTTTACAAATTGCTGTCCTTGATGGGGCTCACAATCTAAATTCCCTATCAGTATGTCTTTGGAGTGTGGGAGGAAGCCGCAGTACCTGGAGGAAACCCATGCAAACATGAGAACATACAAACTCCTTGCAGATGTTGTCCTTGGTGGGATTTGAACACAGGACTCCAGTGCTGCAGTACTAACCACTGAGCCACCATAAATATATATAAACTTCCTTCTCACCCCCCAATGGGTGTGGTCCTGTTTCATCCTTCCTCATTCTCGGGTCCACTACCAGAGGCCTGGGAGTTTGAGGGTTCTGTGCAGGATCTTAGTTGTTCCGTGCATTGCAATTTTCTGGACAGAATTCAGATGTTGCTCCTGGGATCTGTTGTAGCCATTTTTACAACTTAGGGGTCACTGCTCCAAGTGCTCCTATCACCACTGGAATCACTGTTGCCTTCACCATCCACATCTTCTCCAGTTCTCTTTTGAGGCCCTGGTATTTCTCTAGCTTCTCATATTCCTTCTTTCTGATGTTGCTGTCACTTGGCACTGCCATATCTATTATCATTGCTGTCTTCTGGTCCTTGTCTACTATCACAATGTCTGGTTGGTTATCCAACACCTGCTTATTCGTCTGGATCTTGAAGTCCAACAGGATTTTAGCACTTTCATTCTCCACCACTTTCTCTGGGATCTCACACCTGTACTTAGAGGGACTTAGCCAGGGCCGGCGTCAGCACCCGGCACACCCGGGCAAGTGCGGGGACCCTGAGCAGGCGGGGGGGCCCACTCGTGTGTGTGTATGTGTGTAAGGTTCTTTGTCTCTTTTGACATGTTCCTTGAAACTCAGTTTTCCGTCGGCCATTTTGCTTTCTGTCTTTCTGCAGCTCTTGCCCTCAGTTAATATGGAGTTTCCAGTTTTCATGTTCCCGCCCTGATTCTCTCCCTCTTGCCTCTTAAGCAGCCTCAGCTGAACAATCAGTGCTCCTGAATCAAGCCTCAGTCAGCCTGTGACCTGACTCCTGGAAACCTAGGATTTTGGACTCCAGCTATTTCCTACTGAGGAACTTTGGAACACTTTTGGACTTTGGAAACCTGCTGTCTGGTGAATCCATGTTTGCAGAGGAATTACGGTACAGAGAAGAGATCCTGAACCTGCTTGGAGAGTTATTGTAGAGCTTGAAGTTACTCTGGCCTGCTGTGTTCTCCTGCCTCTGTTCCTGCAAACTGTGTGACCTTTTCTGCATGCTTGTATGAAGTAATACAAGTCATTTCATATCAACCTATGTCTCATGTGTTTTCCTCGCACCCAAGCACAAGACGCTATAGGAACTGTACACTATACATGACAAGATTCAGGAGCCAATGTTTAGTGTCTGCTGGGTCTGGGAAAGCCGTGTCTGCTGTGACTGTGGATATCAGATGTCCGTTTAATACCTTCTGTGATGACAGTGGTTGTGACTTCTCACAACCATTCCAGGTGAGCGCATTCCCTTAAATGTTACTCTGGAGTGTTACCACAGGTAAACACTATTGTTTTTTTTTTTTTCCTTTCCTCTTCTCCTTCCAGCACTTCTGCCTTAAAAGATCTGGAAGATGGAGGCCCGCATAAAGGAGCTTTGCGGAGTGACTGATACAATCCTTGCAGATATACAGACTATAAAGACCCGTTTTGCAAGCCTACAGGACCTCACTAATCATAATTTGCAAGTGTTTGGACAAACTACTCAGGAATTACGAGCCAGGATTGAGGCTCTAGAGGAACGAGTCCAGGCTCCTGCCATAACCCCGAGTTCTGGGATCCCCAAGTTACCTCCTTTTCGTTTTGGCGGCGAACGTGAGAAATTCAGGGGATTTATTAACCAATGCAATCTATTTTTCTCTGCACATGCTTCACAATTTCCCACTGAACGATCCAAAGTGCTTACTATAATCATGTTGCTTACCAATAAGGCTTTGATGTGGGCAAACCCTCTGATTGAGACTGAGGATGATTGTTTGAATCACTTTGATGCTTTTATTTCAGCCATGGGGCAGGTGTTTGATGACCCCAATCGAGGTGCAACAGCTGAAGCAGCCATGTTAACTTTGCGCCAAGGTAAGCGTTCAGTAGCCGAATATGCCTTGGATTTCAGGAGATGGGCTCTTGATACCACTTGGGACACTTCCGCCAAAAAATCTATTTTTCGGAAAGGGTTGTCTCCACTGATTAAGGATGAACTTGCTCGTGCCGACCCTCCCACTGCGTTAGGTGACTTTATTAACTATTGTATCCGTATTGATGCTCGTCTGACTGAACGCAGACAAGAGAGATGGTTCGAAAATAATCGCACTAACCTTTTCCTACCTCCCTCCTCAGCTAAGGAACCTTTGAGTAGGATCACAAGGGAACCAGAACCTGAACCCATGCAGGTGGACTCTTTACAAAGACGGGTTAGTGATGCACGCAAAGAACATTGTATAAAGGAAAATCTATGTTTTTACTGTGGTAAGTCAGGGCACTTCATTATAAACTGCCCCAGCCGTTCTCGTAAGACTACTGCAGCAGTCATTCACTGTGAGTGTTGCGAGAGGAGCTCTGTCATGTCCGAGCCTCAGACTCCAGAGAGATCTGCTGCAAGAGATCTTGATTTTTCGGACTTAAACTCTGTTAGTTCTGGGACAATGACGGTATAAACCTGCAATTTTTCAAGTTTCCTCAGCGGTGTCCCAGCTGAGTTGTAAAATAAATAATTCTCATTGCTTCCTTTCCATCAAACTCTGGGTGGACTCAGTCTGGGTGTCTAGCTCTGCTATGATCGACTCAGGAGCAAGTGGAAATTTTATGGATATCTCCTTTGCTCTGAAACAGGGGATACGTTCAGTGAAGAAGGCTACTCCAGTACAGATGGAGACTGTGGATGGCTCCCTGCTGACCTCTGGACCAGTGGATCAGGAAACAGAGCCTTTGAGGGTCCTTATGGGTAAAGATCATCAGGAGAAAATGTCTTTTATGCTTATCTCTTCTCCCCATTTTCCCATTATTCTAGGGCTACCATGGCTGCAGGCGCAGAATCCTACGATTAACTGGGAGACCAAGGAATTACACTTTCCGGAGAAACAGATGAGTCAAGGAGTTTCAGCTTGCTCTGTTCCTAAAGGAACCATGTCAGTCCCTGAACTACCAGCTGTATACCAGGACTATGTGGATTTATGTGACAAGAAGAACGCTGATCAGCTTCCTCCTCACCGTCCATATGATTGTCCAATCGAATTATTGCCTGGAGCCGAGATACCTTTTGGTAAGATCTACCCCCTAGCGGGGCCCGAGCTAAAAGCTTTGAAAGACTACATAGATGAAAATCTAGCCAAAGGCTTCATACGCCCCTCTTCATCTCCCGCAGGTGCACCCATCTTCTTTGTGAAGAAGAAAGATGGATCTCTGAGACCCTGCATAGACTATAGGGAACTCAATAAGGTTACTATTAGAAACCGTTATCCATTGCCTTTAATCCCTGAGTTGTTGGAGAGAGTGTGGCACGCCAAAATTTTCTCTAAACTGGATCTCCGTGGGGCCTATAACTTGGTCCGTATTAGACCTGGGGATGAATGGAAGACTGCATTCAGGTCACGCTATGGACACTTCGAATATCTAGTTATGCCTTTTGGTCTGAGTACCGCCTCAGCCACTTTCCAACACTTGGTGAATGACATCTTCAGGGATCTCCTAGATACATTTGTGGTGATTTATCTGGATGATATTCTAATTTTTTCTAACTCCACAGAGGAACATCATGGACATGTGAGAATGGTCTTAGAACGCCTAAGACAAAACCATCTCTACATCAAACTTGAAAAGTGTGAATTCCATAGGACCGAAATTCAATTTCTGGGGTATGTACTATCTACGCAAGTGATTAGTATGGATGGAAGCAAGACCCAAGCCATCAAGGATTGGCCAATTCCTAGAAATGTGAAGGAGGTGCAGCGCTTCATCGGGTTTGCCAACTTCTATAGACGTTTCATTAGGAATTTCTCTGAGGTAGTGTCACCTATCACCCAACTTACCCGGAAACAGTCTAGGTTCTCCTGGACCCCGCAAGCTCAGGAAGCATTTTCCTGTTTAAAGGATAAATTTACCACCGCACCTATCTTAGTACATCCCAACCCTGAGCTTGCCTTCATAATAGAGGTGGATGCTTCAGACTGTGCCGTTGGAGCTATACTCTCTCAGAGAACAGGTGAGAAGAATGTCTTGCATCCCTGTGCCTTCTTTTCCCAGCAGTTGTCTTCGTCTGAGAGGAACTACGATGTGGGCAATAGAGAATTGTTGGCCATTATTGCCGCCTTCAAGGAATGGAGACACCTTCTTCAGGGAGCTGCACAGCAAATAGTCGTCCTGACAGACCATCGTAACCTTGAATTTATCAGGTCGGCTAAGTGCCTGACTCCTCGCCAGGCTCGCTGGAATCTTTTCCTAAACCAATTTAATATTGTAATTTGTTATAGACCAGGATCGCGCAATGGAAAGGCTGATGCACTCTCTAGGATTCATTCAGCAGAGACACGTCCACTTACTCCTCCTAAGACTATTCTTCCTGACTCTAGATTCCTGGGAGTGATTCATAATCAAGACCTACTTAAGGACATCAAGGAAGCATACCATGCAGATTCTTTGTTGGCTCAACCCCAAGGGACGTAAGTCTTGTCTTTAAGAATGGTGTGTGGATTCAGGGACAACGTCTGTATATACCTGAAACAGTCAGATTGAGAGTATTGCAACTCATCCACGATTCCAAGATAGCCGGGCATAGGGGAATTCTAAAGACACAAGAATTTCTTTCTCGTTTCTTTTGGTGGTCCACTTACAGGAAAGATGTTTTAAACTATGTCACTTCATGTGAAGTCTGTGCAAGATGCAAAACACCTCGCTCCTCACCAACTGGTCTGTTACAACCTCTTCCCACCCCGTCCCGCCCGTGGGGATCCATTTCTATGGACTTCATTGTGGAGTTACCAACCTCTCAAGGGAAGAATACCATTCTAGTGGTGGTTGATCGTCTAACAAAGGCAGCTCATTTTATCCCTTGTGTCGGCTTACCCACTGCAAAACAGACATCAGACTTGATGATTAAGAATGTGTTTCGCTTACATGGAGTACCGGATGAGGTCATTTCGGATCGAGGGGTGCAATTCACTTCAAGGTTTTGGCAAAATTTCTGTGCCGCATTGGACATTAAAGTAAACCTTTCTTCTGCTTTTCATCCCCAGACTAATGGACAGACAGAACGAACCAATCAGACCCTGGAGCAGTATCTCCGCTGCTTTATCTGCCACCTACAAGATGATTGGGTGGATCTACTTCCACTGGCTGAGTTCTCTTATAATAACTCTCAGAGCGCCTCCACTAAGCAGTCTCCTTTTTACTCCAATCTAGGTTATCATCCTAACATTCTTCCTCGATTTCCCATAGATACGCCCTTGCCGGCAGTGGCTGAAAGAATCACTTCTTTACAAAAGAATATGGATCTTCTAAAGGAAAATCTAGAATTGGCTCAGGAAAGGTACAAAAAAGCAGCAGATAAATTTTGTAAACCTGCACCAGCTTTCAAGGTAGGAGATTTGGTCTGGCTGTCAACCAGAAATCTTAAAATAAAGATTCCATCGTCTAAATTGGGACATAAGTACATTGGACCTTATAAGATCAGTAAGATTATAAGTGCTGTTGCTTGTCGTCTTCAACTGCCCAGAACTATGAGAATCCACCCTGTCTTTCATGTATCCCTACTAAAGGCTGCAACACCCAATATGTTTCCTGGACGCTCTTCTCCTTGCCCTGACCCAGTGCTGGTCGATGGTCAGGAAGAATTTATGGTGGAAAGGATTCTAGATTCCAGGTTGTACAGAAATCAGTTGCAATATTTGATTAAATGGCAAGGCTACCCAGTGGAGGACAACTCATGGGAACCAGTCAATAATGTAAATGCTCCTCGCCTGCTCCGCCAGTTTCATCAGAGGTACCCTGACAAGCCTGGTCTGAGGTCAACCGGAGGTTGTCCTTAAGGGGGGAGTAATGTAAGGTTCTTTGTCTCTTTTGACATGTTCCTTGAAACTCAGTTTTCCGTCGGCCATTTTGCTTTCTGTCTTTCTGCAGCTCTTGCCCTCAGTTAATATGGAGTTTCCAGTTTTCATGTTCCCGCCCTGATTCTCTCCCTCTTGCCTCTTAAGCAGCCTCAGCTGAACAATCAGTGCTCCTGAATCAAGCCTCAGTCAGCCTGTGACCTGACTCCTGGAAACCTAGGATTTTGGACTCCAGCTATTTCCTACTGAGGAACTTTGGAACACTTTTGGACTTTGGAAACCTGCTGTCTGGTGAATCCATGTTTGCAGAGGAATTACGGTACAGAGAAGAGATCCTGAACCTGCTTGGAGAGTTATTGTAGAGCTTGAAGTTACTCTGGCCTGCTGTGTTCTCCTGCCTCTGTTCCTGCAAACTGTGTGACCTTTTCTGCATGCTTGTATGAATAATACAAGTCATTTCATATCAACCTATGTCTCATGTGTTTTCCTCGCACCCAAGCACAAGACGCTATAGGAACTGTACACTATACATGACAATGTGAGAGAATGCTGCCTGCGGTGCTGTGTGTGTGATGGTGGTGGGGGGAGGCAGTGATGGTGGTGAGGAGGCAATGATGATGATGATGATGGGGAGGGAATGATAATGGGAATGCAATGATGATGATAATATTAATGGGGAGGCAATGATAATGATGATGATGGGGAGGCAATGATAATGGGAAGGCAATGATGATGATGATATTAATGGGGAGGCAATGATAATTGGAAGGCAATGATGATGATGATATTAATGGGGAGGCAATGATAATGATGATGATGGGGAGGCAATGATAATGGAAAGGCAATGATGATGATATTAATGGGGAGGCAATGATAATGATGATGATTGGGAGGCAATGATAATGGGAAGACAGTGATGATGATGATATTAATGGGGAGGCAATGATGATGATAGGGAAGCAATGATGATGATGATGGGCAGGCAATGATGATGAGAGGAGGCAATGATGATGATAATGGGCAGGCAATGATGATGAGGGGAGGCAATGATGATGATAATGGGCAGGCAATGATGATGATAATGGGGAGTCTTTCCACAGCGCCCTTTCCTGAGCCGTAACAGTGCACAACGCAGCACAGTGTAGAGGAGAGCTCCATATTTTGTATGGGAGCGATCATTATATTGGGTCCAGTATTCTGTATGGAGCGTTATATGGGGGATGATGGGGTGACATCCTGCATGGGGTATTATATGGTGATGAGGGGGAGACTATGTGGTGCCCATAATATTGTATTGAGGACTGTACTGTCCAGTCTGTACTGTGCGCTGTGAGGATTTGGCGGTTTTTGAGCTATTGTACAATTTACAATAGGTATCAGTCATGTAATGGAAGAAGAGAAGTGTTTGGCGTTGTGCTATACCCATATTTCTCTGCAGTATCTGTGCATCATGAATCGTGGTCTGTGTTAAGGGGGCCCACTGAGACTCTTTGTCCCGGGGCCCATAAAAACCTGGAACCGGCCCTGCACTTAACCTATATGCTTTGCAGATGTTCCTGTGAACAATTCCTGCCACTTGGTTGTGGCGTTCGGTATATGCTGTCTCTGCTTGCATTTTGCATCCTGCCACTATGTCCTGGACTGTTATAGAGGTTTCTTTGCATATTCAGACAGATGTCAGACATCCAACAGCGGGTTAAGAACATGAAGAGCTGGACAACACCTGGCTCAGACATGATTCACACCTACTGGATAAAGAAATTAACAGCGGTACATGAACGCATGGCAAAGCAAATGAACCAACTGCTAGAAGCAGGCCAGCACCTAGCTGGACTAACACAAGGAACAACAGTGCTGATCATGAAGGATCCTCACAAAGGAACAGTTCCATCCAACTACCGCCCAATAACCTGCGTTACAACAACATGGAATCTCCTGTCACGCATCATAGCCACAAAAGCTACAGAACCATATGAACCAATACATGAATCCAGCTCAGAAAGGCATTGGGACCAACACCAGAGGCTCTAAGAACCAGCTCCTAATAGATAGAGCAGTCACTTAAGACTCAAGATCCAGACAGACCAATCTTAGCACAGCCTGGATTGAGTACCGGAAAGCGTATGACTCAATGACACACACATGGATCTGTGAGTGCTTGGCCCTCTACAATGTCAACAGGAAATTAAGAACCTTCCTCAGAAACTCAATGGGGCTATGGAGAACAATATTGGAAGTCAACTCAAGACAACTAGCACAAGTGACCATTCAATATATATATATACATATATATATATGTATAAATATATATATATGTATATATATATATATAACCATAGCTAGACTTATTTTCAATAACATTCATGCACTTTTTTGGAAGTGCATTGAGCAGCAGGGTAGTTTGCTGTTGAAGGAAAATAAAATAAAAAAAAATCACTTTAAATCTTCTGCTGCAGTGACCAGTGCGTAAGTGCGAACGGTGGTAAGTGTGTAACTTGTATTCAGTGACTTTGGTTTCAGGGAACTTTCAAGGGAGGAATTACTGAATTCCTGTTATATTTTATTAATACTTTTTATTTATTTTTACTTATATTTTCTGTCTGGTGAAATCCCCATTAGGAATGTGCTCCACTATTGCCAATGCTATCCAGTGTATATCATAACACATGTATGCAATCCTCGAACAGCCGGTCGAGGGTGCATACTGCTGTGCGAGATGTGAGCACATTGTGCATTTGTAAGCCCAGATACTGGATCTAAATGTGCAGCTGGCAACACTGAGATCCATAGACAATATGGAAAGGAGTCTTCGGCTCACTGAGCAGACACTCAATGGGATAGATGAGGGGGATGCTAGGATGGAGCTGCAGGACAGTGAATCAGCAAGCTGGGTGACAGTTAGAATGTGGGGTAGAGGTAAGAGCGCCAGGGAGGCTCGTCCTGATCTGGCACACCCAAATAAGTTTTCTAAGTTGGCAGATGAGGGGAGTATCAGTACAGGGGTAGCACTGCTGCAGAAAGGCATGTCCTCTGAAAGCCGGAGGAGAGTCTGCTCCAGTAAAGGGGGAAATAGGAGAGCAGGGCAGGCCAGACAGGTGCTGGTAGTGGGGGACTAAATTATTAGGGGAACAGAAAGGACAATCTGTCACAAAGAAAGGGATCGTCGAACCGTGTGCTGCCTACCTGGCGCTCAAGTCTGGCACATCGCTGATCGGGTTGACAGATTACTGGGAGGGGCTGACGAGGACCCAGTGGTCATGGTGCACATTGGCACAAAAGAGAAAGTTAAACATAGGTGGAAGGTCCTTAAAGATGATTTCAGGGAATTAGGCTGCAAGGTTAAAGCAAGGACCTCCAAGTTGGTATTTTCTTAACTACTGCCTGTACCACGTGCCACACCAGAAAGGCAACGGTGAGCTTAGAGAGGTTAATAAGTGGCTCAAGAATTGGTGTAGGAAGGAGGGGTTTAGGTTCCTGGAGAACTGGACCGACTTCTCAGTTCCTACAGGTTCTATGCTAGGGACGGGCTGCACCTCAATGGGGAGGGTGCAGCTTTGCTGTGGGAGAACATGGCTAGAAGGTTGGAGGAGTGTTCAAACTTGGGACTGGGGGGAGGGTATTCATTTTATAGGAGGGGAAAACTGCTGATAGAGACCTGGGCATGAAAAATGAAATTGGGGTGGGGTAAGATTAGTTAATAATTTAAGAAAGAATAGAGGTACAGAGAGATACATAAAGTGCATGTATACTAATGCCAGAAGCCTCACCAACAAAATGGAAGACTTATGATAATTATGACATGGTGGGGATACCTGAGACATGGCTGGACGAGAGTCATGACTGGGCAGTTAATTTACAGGGCTATAGCCTGATCAGAAATGACCGTACCAATAAGCGAGGGTGGGTGTGTGTTTATATGTAAAATCATCCTTAAACCCATCCTGCGTGATAATATATGTGAATCTAATGAAAATGTCCCTGTGGGTGGAGATACAAGGAGGGGGGAAAATAATAAATTACTGATAGGGGTTTGTTATAAGTCTCCAAAAATAATGGAAGCAACGGAGAATATCCTCGTAAAGCAAATAGATGAAGCAGCAACTCAAGAAGTCATTATTATGGGGACTTCAACTACCCTGAAATACATTGGGGAACAGAAACCTGCAGTTCCAGCAAAGGTAATAGTTTTTTGACAACTGTGAGAGACAATTACCTTTAACAACTAGTTCAGGACCCAACAAGAGGGGGGGCACTGCTAGACCTAATATTAACCAACAGGCCAGACCGTCTATCAAATATAAGGGTTGGGGGTCACTTGGGTAATAGTGATCACAAAATAATAAGTTTTCATGTATCCTTTAATAAGATGTGTAATAGAGGGCTTAAAAGGACACTAAAGTTCAGGAAAGCAAATTTCCAACGGATGAGAGATGATCTTGGTGCAATTAACTGGGACGATGTCCTGAGACATAAAAATACACAAAGAAAATGGGAGACGTATATTAGCATCCTGACTAGGACCTGTGCACAATACAGTCATGGACAAAAGTTTTGAGAATGACACAAATATTAATTTTTACAAAGTCTACTGCTTCATTTTTTCTAATGGCAATTTGCAAATACTCCAGAATGTTATAAAGAGTGATCAGCTTAACAGCAATTACTTGCAAAGTCAATATTTGGCTAGAAAATGAACTTTATCCCCAAAACACATTTCAACATCATTGCAGCCCTGCCTTAAAAGGACCAGCTAACCTCTTTTCAGTGATTGCTCCATTAACACAGGTGTGGGTGTTGATGAGGACATGGCTGGAGATCAATCTGTCATGATTAAGTAAGAATGACACCACTGGACACTTTAAAAGGAGGCTGGTGCTTGGCATCATTGTTTCTCTTCTGTTAACCATGGTTATCTCTAAAGAAACACGTGCAGTCATAATTGCAATGCACAAAAATGGCCTAACAGGGAAGAGTATCGCAGCTAGAAAGATTGCACCTCAGTAGTGTTGAGCGATACTGCTCGATATCTAAAAATATCGGATCGGAATGGTATCGCTGATATCACTAAATATCGTCGATATCCGATTCCGATACCGGAAGTCCCATGTAAGTCTATGGGAACAAAATATCGCAACTAAAAAAAACTTTCTTTCCTTGTAAACACAAAATATACACACTTAGAATACATATATATATATACATGTCATTGTGACATATATATATATACATATATTTATAGTTTATTCACTTCTACATAGTAAAATAGCCTCTGATTCAATTGCCGGGTAAAGCCGGCATTTGTGAAAAGACAGAAGCACCCGAGGGTCCAGTCGCCACAGAGATGTTGCATCGCACCCAGCGAACAGGATTCAGAAGCTCGCTATAAGCGAGTCCTGTGTGCCTTAATTGAACTGTTTTTTTGCTTGAGAATTGCAAAAATCATCATAGACTGTATTTGCCATTTTTCCGTCATATCTGCGCCTCGAGGCACAGGTGAAGAATAAGGGGGTGCTCTCGTGGGCGTACACTCACTCCGTGGCGCGAAAACGATGTCCGCACACACTAAATGTTACTGCAATGTAAGATCGTGCCCCACAGCTCTGGAGTTCCGCCTCCTCATCCTCCTCAGTGGGCGTAAATGAACGCGAAGGTCCCGCCTCCCTACAAAAGATGTCGCCTCTCCTGATGCTAATGACACATGTGACTTTGCTGAGATGGCGAATGGACGTGAGCAGAAGTGGGAAGGGATGGAGGAGTCAGAGCTCTCCCCCCACGGAAGTGACCCGATCGCCACGGAGCCACCGTTTGGCACCCGGCCTGGAAACCCTCCTACGCTGGAAGAAGCGGAGGATACCCTGAGAGACCTGGCCCGGCACCGGGAGGAGGTCGCCAGGATGGAAGCGAGCTGGCGGGCCCTAAAACTACAATTGGAGCGGCGCCAATCCCTCTTACCCCTGAAGTGTCTGTACCGGAAGGTGAGGCACCCGTTCCAGTAGAGGAGGCCATGCGGGCATCCCAGCCCTTGCAATCTGAACCGGTTGCCAGTATCTCAGTGGAGGCACCCGTTCCAGTACAGAAGGCCGTGCGGGCATCCCAGCCCTTGCAATCTGAACCGGTTGCCAGTATCTCAGTGGAGGCACCCGTTCCAGTACAGAAGGCCGTGCGGGCATCCCAGCCCTTGCAATCTGAACCGGTTGCCAGTATCTCAGTGGAGGCACCCGTTCCAGTACAGAAGGCCGTGCGGGCATCCTAGCCCTTGCAATCTGAACCGGTTGCCAGTATCTCAGTGGAGGCACCCGTTCCAGTACAGAAGGCCGTGCGGGCATCCCAGCCCTTGCAATCTGAACCGGTTGCCAGTATCACAGTGGAGGCACCCGTTCCTGCAGAAAACGCCGCACCAGCAACCCAGATCCCGCTGTCTGCCCCCGTCGCTGAGGCAGAAGAAGCGACACCCGTCCTCATGGAGGAGGCCGCGCAGGCACCAGAGCACTACCTGCCTGTACCGGAGCCCCGACCGTCATCTGTTTCAGAGCCGGCTGCTTCCGCCACAGGTGAGCGCCGCCAGGACTGGCGGGCGCCAGGAGAGCTGCCGCAAACTGGACATCGTAAGCTGGCATTTGATGGTGGAGACATGGAGCAGCTGGTGGAGGAGAATTACAACCGGCGTCAGGAGGAAGAATGGAGACGTCGGGAGCGGGAAGCAGAGCGACAAAGGGAGCAGCGAGAATCCCAAAAGCTTCGGCAACGTCACCTGGAGAAGGACCTGGCAGAGAAGGCACGTATGAGAAAGGATAAAAGTACGGTGAGGGACCCGCGGCGTAAGGGTGCAGTATGGAACTTTAAGTTAAAAGGTGGTTGGGGCTTCATCCAGGAGCCTGGACTTTATTTAGAAGTTTTTGTAACCCGGCGGGACGTGGAGGCTCACCTCCCAGAAGGACACCGGGGAGGGACCTGTTGCCAGGAGACTTGGTGACTTACACCCGACACTGGGGTTACAATGGATGGTACGCCCTAAATGTTACCAGGTGCGACCCCTACTCCCCAGAGTGTCAGGAAACTGACAGACCCTACGAGCCTTCAGCCTCCCCCAACCAGGCCTCTGCACAAGTGCCCACCCACGCCGTAAATCTCCCCAGCCTCCCTCAGTGGTCTCCTCAGCAGCCCCAGCTATGGACATGATAATGATAGCTGGCCCGTACCCGGCGCCTGTTAGGCCCCCTGGAGTTCGTACAGTCCGGGACATAGGGTTCCAGACCCGGAGTGAGACGAAAGAGGTGGCCACACAGACCCAGATAGCGGGTCACGACATCACTGTACACGCTACACAACGTCATCAGGTCTGGGTGGACCATCCTGTCACGGATGTTTGGCAAGCTCCACAACAGTACCAGGTGGTACCTGGAAGAGGCCAGCCAAATAAGTCTAAATAACCCGGACAGGGTCTCTGTATGTAAATAGTTAAATTATTGATGTACCCGGACGGGTGAATGTTCATAAAAAGAAGTTTATTGTTGCCTTAATATACCCATGTTGGGTAATGGTTTGATGTACCCGGACGGGTGAATGTTCAAAAGAACAAGTTTATTTTTGCCTTAATATACCCATGTTGGGTAATGGTTTGATGTACCCGGACGGGTGAATGTTCAGAAGAACAAGTTTATTGTTGCCTTAATATACCCAGGTTGGGTAATGGTGTTTCACTGTAATGAAAATGTTGAACTTTGAAGCCATGAACTGTACTGGCTCACAAATTTTTCTGTAAATAGTTGGCACTTCGGTGCTCCAACTTTACTGTGCACTATTTTCAACTACCTCAGAAACTAAAAACCCGTTTGGTGTGGCCGAAAGTGAGGTCTGCTCAAGGAAAGTCTTGCAGCCCACCCAAGACCACAGTTGGAGGTTTGGAGCGGGTCCTCCACAAGCACAAGTAAAGGACACTGTGAAGTTACCCCGGTGGGGTTGTAGTCCTAAGAAGTCTCCACGAACTTCGGCACTAATGCTATTTGCACTTTTGTTGAATATGTATTTATTAACACACATGTATAACACATATCAAGGGTATGAACAGTAACAAAACATGTCACATAATATAAGCCATTTGCACTTTTGTAATGTTATTATTAAAAATTTTATTATGCAACGTTTAACTTGAAGTGTTTCCTGCTTTCTTACTACGTCGCATAGTCCACTCTGCTACATCACTTTGCACCATTGCTCTATCTCACATCTATCTGCCCTGGAAGGATAGCGTGTTACCTGTAGAAGACTTTTCACCTACCTGCACTACACCATCCCTTCCAGAGGACCTGCACAGCAGCGCTGGACACCCTGACCAGGTACTACAGGTGGCGTCACGACAAACTACACGAACATTCTATCATCCCCTGGAAATATCCCACATTCCAGTGATCGCCCAGGTCACGGACCGAGCTGTGCTACTCGTGACATCCCCCATAGAAGTCGACGTGATCGGTGCCGAGTACCCCAAAACCCCTGTCTCTGTGCGACTCAACTTCCCTCACTGTGCTGGCACTTTACATTTACAATGCCTCTGGGTTTTTTTTCTGGGGGGGTGGGGAACATTCAGACTTTTGCTATGGGGCCCCATGATTTATATGTACGTCCCTGCTGCTGAGGAATGGTATTTAAGGCTGTTAAGGAGCCAACATACATGGACCTTGCCAGCCTGATAATACCAGGCCACAGCAGTTTGCTTAGCTTGGTTGGTTAACAAAAATAGGGGATCCCCTCGAAAAAAAAAGGCGTAGGGGTCCCCTATTTGTGTTAACCAGCCAAGTAAAATGCAGACTGCTGCGGCCTGGTATTAAAAGACTGTCAAGGCCCATGGATTTTGGCCCTCAACAGCCTGATAATACCAGGCTACAGCAGCCCCACATTTGGCGCATCAAAAGATGTGCCAATTGTGGCACTTCACCTGGCTCTTCCCACTGCCCTGTAGCGGTGGCAAGTGGGGTAATAAGGGGTTAATGTTACCGTTGATTGCACGGTGACAATAAGCCCGGTTAATAATGGAGAGGTGTCAATAAGACACCGATCCATTATTAATCCCAAAGTTATTAAATGTATAAAAAAAAAGACAAAGCAAGAAAAAAGTCTTTTAATGAAATAAAAGAGACAACACAGTTTTCATTAATTTTATTATACACTCATTCCTGCGACGCCATCGATCTCCTGTAAAAAAAGAAAAAAAAAAAAACAACAGTATACCACCTGTCCGACGCAGTCCATAGTAACGACTGTCCCACGGCGATCCAGCTCTGCTACATCGCAATGACAGGCAGAGCCTGTCATCTCGACGCAGCACAGCTGATTACCTGCTTCCCCGGCGGTGACGTCATCGGACTGACTGCTTTACGGCCGTGATTACCCATCAGTCACTGCAGTTATCGCGAGAAAACTGCATGTGACCGCCGGGGAAAGATGATGGCGGCCATGAAGCAGTCCAGCCCGTGACCGCCGGAGATCTTCTGCCAGGTAAGTGCCGCTGACTCCTGACAGACCCGACCGACGGACACTGACAGTGACAGTGACAATCCCGATTCCGGTATTGATAAGACAAAAAATATCGGAAAAGTATCGAAAGGCCGTTGAGCTAATATCGGCCGAAAACCCGTACTTGCGGAATGTATCGTCAACCTACACCTCGTCAACAATCTTCGCATCTCAAGAATTTTCAGGGGAGGTTCCATATTTGCCAAAAAGGTCCAGGGCACCCAAGAAAACCAGCAAGCGCAGGACCGTCTCTTAAAGTGTTTCAGTGCGGATGGGCTACCAGCTGCAGAGCTTGCCAGGATGGCAGCGGCGGTTGAGTGATCGATGCCTGTGAGGCAGAGCTCTTGGAGCAAGGCCTGGTCTCAAGGAGGGCGCAAAGAACCCCACTTCTCTCCGAAAAAAACTCATGGAAGATGATATTCTGCAAAAGGTACAGGCAGGGGACTGCTGAAGATGGGGAAAAATTTTTTCTTGATGAATCCCCTTTTCGATTGTTTGGGCATAGGAAAACGCCTATTCGGAGAAGACAAGGGAGCGCTCCACCAGTCTTGTCTCATGCAACATTGCTCCTGAAACCATTCATGTGTGGGGTTGCTTCTCAGCAAGGGATCGGTTCTCCACGGTCTTGCCTAAAACACAGCCATGAATAAAGAAGGGTACCAGATGTCCCCCAAAGAGCAACTTCTCCCAACCCCAAGAGCAGTTTGGAGTCAACAATGCCTTTCAGCATGATGGAGCACCTTGCCTAAGCAAAGGTGATAACTAAATGGCTCAGGGAACAAAAAAGGTTTTGGGGGGGCCATGGCCTGGAAACTCCCCGATCTTAATCCCATTGAGAATTGTGGTAATCATCAAGAGACGGGTGGACAAAAAAACCTAAAAATTTCTGACAAAAGAAAGCATGATTGTGCAAGGATGGACTGCTATCATCGGATTTGGTCCGAAGTTGATTGAGAGCATGCCAGGGAGAATTGCAGAGGTCTGAAGAAAAAGGGGTAAATGCAAATATTACTTGCTCATTACCCCTTCTAACTGTCAATATAAGCTTTTGTTACTATATGTTTGCAATTATTATATTTTGTCTGTGATAAAAACTCTGTCAAACACCAATAAAAACCGAGGGCGCGATATGGAAAATATAATATTTGAGTCATTCTCAAACTTTTGGCATGACAGTATATACGTAGGCAAATAAGCTTGCTGAAATGGAGGAAACCCTATGGCTAAAAAGAAGGGGCACAAAAGTGAAAAAATAAGATTTAAAGAATTAAAGCAAGTATGTGTGAAGAGGCATTAAATAAAAACAGAAGATGAACTTTCTGAAAAAAACAAATCAACACAAAGATTGAGACAGGCTCATTGCCAGGAAAGTAAAAAAATCCCAAAATATTATTTAACTAATAAACAGTAAGAAACTAAAAAAGATAGTGTTTGTCTTTTAAAAATAGTTGGGTGAAATGGTGGATGAGATGGGAATAAGGAAAAGCCAATATGTAAATTAAAGTATTTACACAAGAAAATCCATGATCGTGATAAAAAAAATTCTCCTTAAATGGTACCTGCTTAATCAGCGGAAGTACGAGGCGTCTAAAAATCACTAAAATTAACAAATCCCAGGCCGGTGGAATACACCCCGAGTACTGGGAATTAAGTCGTCTAGATAGACCATTATTTTTAATTTTTAAACCCCCTTAACCCCAGGGTGGTTTGGCACTTAAGACCGCGCCAAATTTTTAAATTTGACCCTGTCTCTTTATGGGTTTAAAAATCTGGAACGCTTCAATGGATCTTGTTTTTCTGCTTTTGTACTCATTTAGTGGAAAAATTCTTCGATATAATTTGCAGTTTTTATGAAAAAAATGGAAATATGGGAAAATTTTGAATTTTGCAATTTTCAATTTGAATTCTTATTCCCCTTTAAAAAGGAAAATAGTCCCAAAATAGTACTAAAACATTTCTCAATTCTATTTAATCAGACAATTTTGAAACCAATTTTTTTTTTTGTTACGAAATTTAAGGGTTAAAAATTGATCAGCAATTTTCCTTTTTACAACAAATTGTACCAAACCATTTTTTTTGGGAGCACCTCCTTTTTAAGTCACTTTGGGGGTCTGTATGGCAGAAAATACCCAAAAGTGACACATTCAAAAACGGGACCCCTCAAGGTGCTCAAAAGCAAATTCAAGATATATTAACCCTTAGTGTTAAGGAGCTGAAGCAACTTGGAAGTAAAAAAAATTTAAACTTTTTAGTCCCAAAAGATCTTTTACAAACATTTTTTTATTTTAAACAAGGGTAAAAGGAGAAAAAAGGGCAGAAAAAGTTTGTTGTGCAATTTTCCTGGAGTACGCCGTACCCCATATGGGGGGGAAAATCACTGACTGGGCGCTGGCAGGGCTTGGAAGGGAAGGGAAGTTTGACTTTTAAACCCCAAATTGGGGAATTGAGTTGTACTCCATGTTGGTTTGGGGCCCCTGATGTGTCTAACAGGGAACCCCCCATTGGACACCTTTTGGAAAATAGCCCTTAGGGAATTTATTTAGATCTGTTGTGAGACTTTGAACCCCAAATGTGTTTCACTAAAGTTTTTTAAAGCCTGGGTGTGAAAAAAATTTTTTCCCCAAAAATGATTTTTTAGTCCCCAATTTTTTGATTTTTCATGAAATTGACCCGAAAAGTTGTTGTCCAATTTGTCCGAGTACATGAACCCCATTGTGGGGGAGAAATTACTGTTTGTTTGCATTCAGGTCGGAAAGGAAGTAATGATGTTTTAGAATGCAGCTTTGATGGTTCATGTCAGTTTGCAGAGTCAATGAGTGCCTAAACAGTGGAAACCCCCACAAGTGCCCCCTTTTGGGGAAAATAGACCCCTAAGGAACTTATCAATCTTGATGGCACTTTGAACCTCAAGTGCTTCACACAATTTTTTAATGCCGGGCATGAAAAAAAAATCCTATTTTTTCCCAAAAAAATGATATTTAAGTCCCATTTTTTTATTTTCCCCAAGGTAACATGGAAATTGGGACCTAAAAGTTGTTTTCCAAATTGTTGGGGTTCGCTGATACCCCATTTTTGGGGAGAACCATGCGCACAGCAGAGCTCGGAGGGAAGGAGCACCCTTTGACTTTTTCAAACCAAATTGGCGGAATACAGATTGGCCCATGTCGCATTTTGATACCACTGATGTGCCTAAACGTGGGAATCCCCACAAGTACCCCATTTTAGAAAACTAGACCCATAAGGAATTATCTAGATTCTGTGGTGAGCCATTTGAACCCCCAAGTGCTTTACACAAGTTTATAAGTAGAACCGTAAAATTTAAAAATCATTTTTTTCCACAAAAATTATCTTTTACCCAATTTTTATTTTCCAAGGGTTAAACCCTTTAAAAATTATTGTGTAATTTGGCTGATTGTTACCCCAAAAATGTGGGGGTAAACCCGTTTGGGTGAAAGGGAGGTCAGAAAGGGAAAGGGGTGCGTTTGACTTTTTCAAGCGTTGTGCCAATTTTTTCCTGAGTACGCTGATACCCCATTGGGGGGGGAAAAAACGTTTGGGGCAGGCGGGCCGGGGAAAAGGGAAATAATGACATTTTTGAATGAGACTTTGAGGGTGTCTGTTCATTTTTTAGAGCCCTGTCTGCCTAAAAGTGGAAACCCCCCAAAATAAAAACCTTTTTGGAACAGCCCCCTAAGGAACTTTTCAGATCTGGGGTGGACTTTGAAACCCCAAATGTTTACTAATTTATAATGCCCGGGTGTGAAAAAAAAATTTCCCCAAAATTTTGTTTTTAGCACCAATTTTCCAATTTTGATTTTTCCCAAGGAAATTGGCCCCAAAAAAATTGTTGTCCAAATTTTTTGAGTAATTAAACCCCCCCAGGGGGGAATACTGTTGGGCGCCGGTGGGTCGGGGAAGTAATGACTTTTGGAATGCAAACTTTGATGGGGTCATGTTCAGTTTGCAGAGCCCCCATGTGCCCAAGCAGTGGAAACCCCCACAAGTGGCCCCATTTTGGAAACAGACCCCCAAGGAATTATCTAGACTGGGGGCACTTTGAAAACCCCAAGTGCTTAAAAGTTTATAAACCGGGCTGAAATAAAAATCCCCTTTTTTCCAAAAAAATGATATTTAAATCACCATTTTTTTATTTTTCCAAGGGTAACAGAGAAATTGGCCATAAAAGTTGTTTTCCAAATTTCCCCAGTTTTTGATTACCCATATGTGGGGGGGGAAACCCGCGCCGGCAGAGCCGGAAGGGAGGGGCCATTTGTTTTTTTAAACCAAAATTGGCTGGAAAAAGTTGGCGCCCCTGTGCATTTTGATAGCCATGATTGCCAAACAGTGGGAACCCCCAAAGTGACCCCCTTTTTTAAACTAGACCCCTAAGGGGGAATTATCTAGTCTTGGGTGAGCACTTTTAACCCCCAATGCTTCAAAAAGTTTATACGTAGAACCCCTTTAAAAATTTTTAAAAAAAAAATTTTTTTTTTTCCAAAAATTACTTTTCACCCCCAATTTTTAATTTCCCAAGGGTTCAACCCCCCTTTAAAAATTATTGTGTATTTGGCCGCATACGTTTCCCCTATTGGGGGGTAAACTGTTTTTGGGGGCAAGGCAGGCAGAAGGGAAGGAGGCAGTTTGGTTTTTCAAAAACATTGTTGTCCAATTTTTTTCCGGTACGCTGATACCCCCATGTGGGGGGAAATACTGTTTGGGGCCCGGCTGGGTCGAAGGAAGTAATGACATTTTTTTAAGCAGACTTTGATGGGTGTATTTTCAGTTTGCAGAGCCCCCGACTGCCTAAAAAGTGGAAACCCCCCCCAAGTGAAACTTTTGGAATAGCCCCAAAGGGGAAATTATCTGTTATGGTGGCCCTTTGAACCCCCAAAATGTTTCACAAATTTTTTAATCCTAGGTGTGAAAAAAAAATTTCCAAAAAAATATGTTTTAGCCCCCCAAATTTTTCCCAAATTTTTGTTTTTCCCCAAAGGAAATTTGGGCTAAAATTGTTGTCCAATTTGTCTGAGTACTTGTACCCATTTGGGGGGGGGTACGTTTGGGGCACGGCTGGGTGGAAAGGAAGTAATGACTTTTGGAAAGCAGATTTAAAGGGTGTCATGTTGTTTGCAGAGCCCTGATCTCCTAAAAGGGGGGAAACCCCCCACAAGGGGCCCCCTTTTGGAAATAGCCCCCCAAAGGAACTTTTAGTCGTGGTGAGCACTTTGAACCCCCAAGTGCTTCACACTTTATAACGTAGAACCGAAAATTAAAAATCTTTTTTTTCCCCAAAAATTTTTTTCCCCCAATTTTTTTTCCCCAAGGGGGAAACCCCTTAAAATTTTTGTGTAATTTGGCTGCATCGTTTACCCCCAATATGTGGGGGTAAACCATTTTGGGTGCAAAGGGAGAGCTCAAGGGAAGGGGTGCAGTTTGATTTTCAAGAGTTTTTGCCCCCTTTTTCTGAGTACGTGATCCCCATATGGGGGGGGAATAGTTTTGGGGGCCGGTGGGCTGGAAAGGAAGAATACTTTTTGAATGCGACTTTGTGGGTGTCTGTTCTTTGCGACCCCCGATTGCCTAAACGTGGAAACACCCGTGGCCCATTTGGGAAAATAGACCCCTAAGGAACTTATCTAGTCTGTGGTGAGCATTTTGCCCCCCCGTGCTTAACAAAAGTTTTAATCCCAGCATGAAAAAAAAAAACTATTTTTTTCCACAAAAATTATTTTTTAACCCCCTTTTTTTTTTGTTTTAAAAAGGGGAAGGGGAAAATTGGCCCAAAAGTTTTTGCCCCTTTGCCCCGGTCGTGATCCCCCATAGGGGAAAAATATGCATGGGCACGTTGAGGCTCGGAATGCAGTAGTGCTTTTTAGAAAAGCAGACTTTGATGGAAGTTTTTATGTGCGCAACAAGTGATTTTAGCTGTGCTTCATTGCGTGTGTACTGTGTGCAGATGCTTTTTAAAAAAAAAACCCGCACTAATATTGAATTTTTTTTCCCCCAGTTACAGAGCGTTCATTTTTCCCCCCGTAAAAAGGTGTCCGCCCCCACATAGGGGGGTGGTATCACGGACAACCATTCTGACTATCTGTGGGACTATGGAAAGATATACAGGATTTCAATTTTCCCCAACATGTTACAGTTTACGCTACTAATAGAGTACATTTTTCAGTTTTTTTCTTCGGTGTTACCAGAGGGGCCCTGTGCCCGTGTGTGATGCTTGGGTGCGGCGGGGATCGAACCTGGATCCGAGGAGTCTGTGGTCCCCCCATCCTGACCCGATGCTGTCAGCTTCGCCGTCGCCCCCCCAAATGCCTACCCAATACCCGAGAGGAAAAGTGTTCTCGGGTCTTTGTTAATAGTCCCTAAAACCCTTTGGGTTCAGAAAGGAAAATTTTTGTAACCCTAAGTCCTGAAATCCCTGCACTGAGAGCCCTTGACATGGCAACCCATGATTGGGGTTTAATACAGCGATCCATGACTGGCACCGCTGATTGGTCAGGTGGCCCTGATGGGCGTTTGATGGATGGGGGGGGGTAGAGCTTAGCCCTTAAATGCTTCCTGCCGCAGCGAGCGGGGTCGTCATATATTATAGGCAGTGCTTTGTTGGACTGCCGAATTTGGGCTCCCGTGCTCAGGTTTAGCTTATGCCAGGCGGGTAGAATGTGGCACAGTCTATTTAGAATTGGGTGCTATACCCCCCTGAGCAGATGCGGGGGCGTAAACGTAGCTAAAGTGGCCAGTTTGCTACGAATATGGGTAAAAAATACACTTGAGCAGATGCGGGGCGCGCAAATGTAGTAACTTTGGGCGCTTGTTGTATGGGTAGTTATCACCCGAGCAGATGCAGGGCGCGTTACCTGGGCATCGCCTGCCAAAGGAACAGAGAGGGCTCGTCCGGTCTCATGCCCGGTGGGAGCACCTCGCCCCGGCGTTGTGCAGCATTCCTAGCGGCTGGAGTGTTTGGCAGTCAAAAGGTGTCTATCCGCTTGCAGCAATAGTGAACTAATATCTGGAAGTGGCTTCTGTGCTTAACAGGGCTAATTACGCCTGGAAAGAATCTGTATGTTAAAGGAGATAGGCCAATTTTTTAAACTCCATAGTGTGAATAAAAAGGGAGATTATGTTAGATTTGTTGTCGTTTGCCTTCCCACTTAGGGGTGTTCGGCGCAGTGTTAAATGATCCGGACCCGTGTTCGGTTTTTCAATCCATTATAAAAAAATTTTTTAACAAGTGCAA
>JARQOD010000006.1:190924869-191014386 GCA_033576555.1 Oophaga sylvatica | reverse complement strand
TTTCCCTTTGTCATTGCGTTTGTAGCAGAGTTGGATCGTCGTGGGCCCTTTCGTTTTGGACTGCGTCGGAAGGTGGTTTTTACTTTTGGTTTTTTTTTTTTTTTCTTTTTTTAAGGAGATCGATGGCGTCGAAAGGAATGAGAGTAAAAAAAAAAATTTAAAAAACTGTGTTGTCTTTTTATTTCTTTAAAAATTACTTTTTTTTTGTTTTTCTTTTTTTTACACATTTAATAATTTTTGGGTTTAAAAATGGATGGGTGTCTTATTGAGCCTCTCCATTTTTAAACCCGGGGCTTTTTGTCACCGTGCAATCAACGGTGACAAAAACCCCCTTATTCCCCCGCTTGCCACCGTACAGGCAAGTGGGAAGAGCCGGGGTAAAGTGCCACAATTTGGGACATCTTTTTTTGCGCCAAAAAATTTTGGGGTGTGTAGCCTGGTTTTTATCAGGCTGTTGAGGGGGCCCAAAAACCATGGGCCTTGACAGCTTTTAATTTTAGGGCCCCAGCAGTCTGCATTTTTCTTGGCTGGTTAACAAAAATAGGGGGGTCCCCCGCCGTTTTTTTTTTGAGGGGATCCCCTATTTTTGTTAACCCGCCAAGCTAAGCAGACTGCTGTGGCCTGGTATTATCAGGCTTGCAAGGTCCATGGATATTTTGGTCCTTACCCGCCTGAAAAACCAGGCCTCAGCGGGCTTTCTTCATCTGGTGGTTAAAAAAAAAAAAGGGGGACCCCCCGCTAATTTTTTTTGAGGGGGTCCCCCATTTTTGTTAAAACAGCCAAAATAGCGACTGGGTTTTGGCCTGGTAAATTTTCACGCTGGCAAGGTCCATGGATCTTTTGGGTCCTTTTAAAAAGCCCGAAAATCCAAAGGCCCCAGCGGGTTTCTTATCTGGTGGTTAACAAAAATTGGGGGGGGGGGGGCCCCCCGCCAAATTTTTTTTGAGGGGATCCCCCATTTTTTTTAAAACCCAAGATATGCAGACTGCGGGGCCTGGTATTATCAGGCTGGCAAGGTCCCCTGGAACTTGGCTCCTTAACAGCCTTTTAAAAACCAGGCCCCAGCGGTTTTGCTTCATCTGGTGGTTAACAAAAATAGGGGGGACCCCACGCCAATTTTTTTTTGAAGGGGGGGAAAAACCCCTATTTTTGTTAATCAGCCAAGATATGCAGACTGCTGGGCCTGGTATTATCAGGCTGGCAAGGGGCCATGGATCTTGGCTCCTTAACAGCCCGAAAACCCCCGGCCTCAGCGGTTTTGCTTCATTGGCTGGTTAACAAAAATAGGGGGACCCCCCAACCCGGGCCAAAAAATTTTTTTTTTCAAAGGGGGAAAAAACCCCCCTTAATTTTTTTGGGGGTTTTTTTAAAACCCCGTTTTCCCTCTGACGTCACTGATTTTGTCCCGGGCTGGGCCCGAAGTGAAAGTGGAAAGCAATAATTAAGCTTTCCACTTAAGGGCCCGTCTCACATAGCGATATCGCTACCGAGATCGCTGCTGAGTCACTAGTTTTGTGACGCAGCAGCGAGCTCACCAGCGATATCGCTGTGTGTGACATTCAGCGACGATCAGCCCCCCTGCCGGGTATCGCTGATCGTCGCTGAAATGTCAGGACCTTTGATCGCTGGTTTCCCGCCTGTCACACGCAGCGATGCGTGCCTGTCAGAGGGAAACCAGCGATCAAAAAAAGGTCCTGACATTTCTGCGACGATCAGCGATACCCGGCAGGGGGGCTGATCGTCGCTGAATGTCACACACAGCGATATCGCTGGTGAGCTCGCTGCTGCGTCACAAAACTAGTGACTCAGCAGCGATCTCGGTAGCGATATCGCTATGTGAGACGGGCCCTTAAGCGATGTTACCCGCAGTGTCGCTGTCCCAGATCGCTGCCTGAGCTGCCTGTTTGGCAGCTCAGCAGCGATCATGTAGCGATACACCAGCGATCCTGACAAGTGCATATCGTTGTCGGGATCGCTGGTGTATCGTTATGTGACACCCAGCCTTTACTCTCCTGTCAGGCAGGAGAGGAACTCATTCATTTGGGGTTTACTGTGAGGCTGCAGCATTAGCTGCGGTCCCTGCAGTAAACATTAACCCTTTCTGAAGGATTACACCGTGGGACCTGACTGTGCATGGGATAGGTAAGAATAATTTTGCTTTTTTATTTTATTTTTATTACAGGAAATGGTTTTTGCAGTAAAATAAAAGATGGTCAAAAACATGTGTCTTTATTTCATTAAAATGATTTTTAATTAAAGTGTGTGTGTTTTATTTTTATTTCATGCAATAGGATTAATAATTGATAGTTGTCTAATTGACAGCTCTCAATTATTAACCTGGCTTAAGGTCACCTTTCAATAGCAAGGTGGCTTTAACCCCATATTAAACCATTCGCCACCGCTACAGGGCAATGGGAATAGACGGGCAAAGTGCCAGAAAGGGCGAATCTAATTATAGATTTGTCTTTCCTGGGGTGTCTGGGGGCAGATGTTAGTAGCCGGGGGGGGGGGCAAAAATAATGGTCCCTCTCTGGGCTATTATTATCTGCCCCCACTCACTGGCTTTGTCTGTCTGGTTGCGAAAATAGGGCGGGAGCCCACGCATTTATTTTCAGCAATTTTACACCTCATATATATATATACATGTCATTGAATTTGTGACACATATATATATATATTTATATTTGTAGTTCATACACTTCTACATAGTATAATAGCCGCTAATTCAATTGCCGGCTTTTGTGAAAATGCAGAACCCGACATGAAATGACACTTGGTGTACATAGGGTTAACCATGTCTTTTCATGTCCTTTGCTATCTAATTTGCACAAACAATTAAATCAGACTATGTGTGCAAAATTTCACACCTCTAGGGGTTAATTAAAGGTGTAAATTCGTAGCAAAAAAGTCCGTTTTTTTTACAACGAATTTACACCTTTAATTAACCCCTAGAGGTGTGAAATTTTGCACACATAGTCTGATTTAATTGTTTGTGCAAATTAGATAGCAAAGGACATGAAAAGAAATGTTTAACCCTATGTACACCAAGTGTCATTTCATGTCGGGTGACCCGACATGAAATGACACTTGGTGTACATAGGGTTAACCATGTCTTTTCATGTCCTTTGCTATCTAATTTGCACAAACAATTAAATCAGACTATGTGTGCAAAATTTCACACCTCTAGGGGTTAATTAAAGGTGTAAATTCGTAGCAAAAAAGTCCGTTTTTTTTTACAACGAATTTACACCTTTAATTAACCCCTACAGGTGTGAAATTTTGCACACATAGTCTGATTTAATTGTTTGTGCAAATTAGATAGCAAAGGACATGAAAAGAAATGTTTAACCCTATATACACCAAGTGTCATTTCATGTCGGGTGCTTCTGTCTTTTCACTGAAGCCGGCTTTACCCGGCAATTGAATCAAAGGATATTTTACTATGTAGAAGTGTATAAACTATACATATATGTATATATATATGTCACAATGACATGTATATATATATATATATATATGTATTCTATGTGTGTATATTTAGTGTTTACAAGGAAAGAATGGGTTTTTTTAGTTGCGATATTTTGTTCCCATAGACTTACATGGGACTTCCGGTATCGGTATCGGGTATCGCCGATTTTTTAGTGATATCGGCGATACCATTCCGATTCCGATACTTTAGCATATCGGAAAGTATCGCTCAACTCTACTGACCACCACTGTAAAAGGTATGATAATCAGTAAATTGTCATAGCTGAAGAACATTATTGGGAGGCCAGTGCACCAATCAAAAATTATGCTAACCAGTTCTCTACTATCTGTTTTTCAGAAGTGTGGGAAATGGAGTCAGCAAGTTTTGTTTTATTTTTAAAGCACACATTAAATCTAAAAAATGTTCGAATTCGACTCGAACTCAATCCTCCTCAGATCGATCAGCTCATCTCTAACATATGTATATATATTGGGAGAACTAAGTATTTGATCCCTTGCTGATTTTGCAAGTTTACCCACTGACAAAGACATGAACAGTCTATAATTTTAAGGGTAGGTTAATTTCAACAATGAGAGATAGAATATCAAAAATAAAATCCCGAAAATCACAATGTATAAATGATATAAATTTATTTGCATTTTGGAGCGAGAAATAAGTATTTGATCCCCTACCAACCATTAAGAGTTCTGGCTCCTACAGACCAGTTAGATGCTCCTAACCAACTTGTTACCTGCATTAAAGACAGCTGTCTTACATAGTCACTTTTATAAAAGACTCCTGTCCACAGACTCAATCAGTCAGACTCTAACCTCTACAACATGGGCAAGACCAAAGAGCTTTATAAGGATGTCAGGGACAAGATCATAGACCTGCACAACGCTGGAATGGGCTACAAAACCATAAGTAAGGTGCTGGGTGAGAAGTAGACAGATGCGCC
Organism: Oophaga sylvatica; assembly: GCA_033576555.1. Classification (NCBI taxonomy): domain Eukaryota; kingdom Metazoa; phylum Chordata; class Amphibia; order Anura; family Dendrobatidae; genus Oophaga; species Oophaga sylvatica. The sequence goes on along the minus strand of JARQOD010000006.1, from coordinate 191,009,959 downwards.
ACCCGCTAGGGCTAAAGGGTACTTGGGCCGGATAGGACGACTCTTAAAGGAATGGCTGCAGTGACCCAGTCTGTGGCCCTTGGGCATGCAATTAAAAGGGATGAGGGAATGTTTGAAGAGGATTGTTCATGACGCCACCTGTGGGATTCGGCTATAGATGGCTGATGCTGCTTAGAGGGACCGCTGGGGCCTATAGTGATGCAGCCAAAATGGTTCTGCTCCCCACATGTGGAGCAGGGGCCCAGGGCTACCGGAACAGTTTGTGAGGGGTTGTGAACATTGGGGTGCAGGAATGATTGGAGGACACAAGGGCTGTAGTTTCTTTACCTTTAATTGTAGGTACAGTTCGGAGCACTGGTACAGGTGGTATTGGAGAACTGGACAGCCTGGAAGCAGTTCAGAATCCACCAGCCAGGTGGGGTCGGAAACCTCCCTACTGCATTGTTCTTTACGTTCTTGACGCCTTAGCTGTTATGAATGTGCTAGAGATGGTTTCTGAGCAGAGGCTCCCTCTGGTGGTTACAGACAGTACTGAACCTTTCAGTGAGGAATGGCAATCTGGGATCATGGACTGGTCTGATATAAGGGAGGTTCCCTCCCATGATGGTTGCCGGTGATCAATTGTTCTTGTCTCAATTGTGGTTCCTGGTTCATTTGGAAGTTTGCTGAGTCTTGCCTGCATCTTCTGCTATCAGATAAGATATTTTCTGCTTTTATTTTTGTGCTTGCTTTTTGCATTGTTCCCTGCACTTCTGTGGAGGTCAGCCAGGTCCCCTCCGGGGGCTTGTGCTCCTCTCAGTTTATCTGGAGCCACTGTTGTTTGTTCATTTGCTTTTTCCTGTTTTTTTCAGTGGCTGCGGCTTAATTTTGTTACACCAGAGATCTGATTAGGTGGTAGAGATCGTGTGATCTCAGGTGTTTTTGCAATCAGAAGGGTTGGTATTTTTTAGGGGTTTTTTTGGATTGCAGTGAGTATCCTTTCCTGTACTTTTCTGTCTAGACAGATTGGGCCCCAGCGTTTGCTCATTCTATTTTCTGTCTGTATCCGTGCTTCTTCTTGTCTAACCGCCATTACATGTTTGGGGGCTTCCTATTTTCTTTGGGGATCTGCTCCGGGGCAGATAGCTTTCATCTTTCTGCCTTTAGGTGTAGTTATCCCTCTGCCAGGACATTAAAAATGGGTTGTGGCTGGGTCTTCCAGCAAGACAATGACCCAGAACATACAGCCAAGGCAACAAAAGAGTGGCTCAAAAAGAAGCACATTAAGGTCATGTAGTGGCTTAGCCAGTCTCCAGACCTTAATCCCAATTTATGGAGGGAGATGAAGCTCCGAGTTGCCAAGTGACAACCTCAAAATCCTAATGACTTAGAGATAGTGTTGAGCATTCCGATACCGCAAGTATCGGGTATCGGCCGATATTCGCGTTATCGGAATTCCGATACTTAATTCCGATACTTTTTCTATATCGTATACCGGAATCGGAAGTTCCCATAATTCTTTGAGAGGCAATGTGATTTTAGTCAGCCAATGAGGAATCCTACGAAGTGTGGGCACATCCTGTAATGCTGCGGTCATCTTAACTAATGGCATGGCTGTGATTGGCTGCTGAAATGATGTCAGAATGCACTATAAAAGGCGCCGCAGCCATTTTAGCGTCACTGTGCTGTGAACTCAGTAAGGGACAGAACGCTGCTGTGCTGACTCTGAGGGACAGTTAGATATTGCGATTTTGTGTACTACTGTGCTTGAGGCAGGCTAGTTTACCAACCGCTGTGTAAAGCTTCATTTTGCCAGTGTTGTTTTAACAGCTCTGTGCAAGGTGTGTGTGTGACAGTGCAGGTGACGCTGCAGTTTGCTCTGCATCCACCGCTGTTTGTAGGCATCTGCACGTGTCACTGACTCTTTTTTTTTTTTTTTATTTAGTGGAATTGGTGCAGCTCTATTATATTAGAAAAAAATCAAATCTATTAGTGTGACGTGCTTCCATCCGTATACAATACATTGGTTGCAAACACTATAGAAGTACAGAAAGGAGCTTTTCACAGATAGTGAATAGTTGTGTTTCAGTGTTCACTGCAGTCTGTGAGGTTTTGATTTTTTGAGTGCAGATCACGCTCCAGTTAGTTCTTCAACCACTGCTGGTTGTAGTCTGCTGAGCGTGTGTCACTGCCTCATCCTTCACATTTTTCTCTAATTGGTGCTGCTCCATTTTAGTGGAAAAAAATCTAATCTATTAGTGTGACGCGCTTCCATCCGTATGCAATACATTGGTTGCAAACACTATAGAAGTACACAAAGGAGTAGCCTTTCACAGATTGTGGACAGTTGTGTTTCAGTGTTCACTTCAGTCTGTGTTTTTTACTTTTTTGAGTGCACATCACGCTCCAGTTACTTGTTCAAGCACTGCTGCTTGTACTCTGCTGAGCGTGTCTCAGTGGCTCATCCTTTTCATTTATCTCCAATTGGTTCTGCTACATTCCATTTAAAATAAATCTAATCTATTAGTGTGACGCGCTTCCATCCGTATACAATACATTGGTTGCAAACACTATAGAAGTAGACAAAGGAGTAGCCTTTCACAGATTGTGAATAGTTGTGTTTCAGTGTTCACTGCAGTCTGTGAGGTATTTTTATTTATTTTTTTTTTAAAATGCAGATCACGCTCCATTTACTTCTTCAACCACCGCTGCGTGTACTCTGCTGAGTGTCTGTCACTGGCTCATCCTTGTCATTTTTCTAAAATTGGTGCTGCTTTATTCTATTTAAAATAATTCAAATCTATTACAGTGACGTGCTTCCATCCGTATACAATACATTGGTTGCAAACAATATAGAAGTACACAAACGGGCCTTTCACAGCTACTGAACATGGGTTTTTAATTTTTAACTAAAATATGTATTTTTTCAAATGACACAAATATAAGTAATGTTGAAGAGGAATAGTCCTACATCCATTGTTTGCACAATATTACAGGTGAACATCATGTCCCTTAATCAACAATGTATTATTATATTTACTTGTATGCTTTTATTTAAAAGCCAAGAACACAGAAGGATAACCTTCGCACTGCAGCTGTTGTCAAAGTTCAACCCACATTATGCACTTCCAACATTGCAGCATTTGAGGCATGATGTGAGTTGGATTGGTCAAAGTTATGGAGTGAGAAGGTTCACCATCAGTACCCTATAGCATAAGTATGCTTTTGTGTTAGCATTTGTGTTAGACATGTGGATATCTGCCATAATATGTCACAATTATTTAGTTACAGATTTGTTACCAACACTAATCATTGAATGGTTTTAAATTTGACGTTTCACTTGTTTACAGCTTAGAAATAAGGGTGTAGCCTGATATCTATGTGTAGCACTAGCCACTTTAACATGTCATGTTTTTTTAAACATGTGTAGCTAGGTAGCAGTAATTTTTGCCGGACACACAGCAGGGGAACAGCAGGCGTTACTGAACCCCACTATCACTATAGCTTGTGTATTGGTCTGTGGACACGACACTTCTGAGCAGCAACTGGCAGTGTTGTAGCCCAGGGAGTATAGCTCAGGTGGTAGAAAGATGAACATAACAGGAGACATGGAAAACGTTGCCAACCAGTTAGTTAATCTGAAACCGGACAGGCAAATTCAGGCGAGATCCATGCCTAGTTCATTTTCAGAAAAGTAAGCCGTTCTACATTATCGTAGGATAGTCGCATGCAACGGTCTGTTAGTACACCACCTGCAGCAGTAAAGACGCGCTCCGATAATACACTGGCAGCAGATCAAGCCAGCACCTCCAATGCATACTGGCTAAGCTCTGGCCATGTATCCAGCTTAGAGACACAAAACTTGAATGGGGAAGAGCCATCTGGGAGTACACTGAGAGGGCAAGACATGTAGTCTGTCACCATCTTACGGAAATGTTGCCTCCTGCTGACTGGAGCCGTCTCGGATGGTGTAGACATTGGTGGCGCTGCCACAAAACTTCGACACATTTGGAACATACTGTTCTTGCCCTGTGCAGAGGCGCTGCTTGTGCTCCCTCTTGTTGCAGAGCTGTCTCCACTGCCTCGACGCACAGAGCTGCTTTGTAAATCAGTAGCAGCAGCAGTGCTCTCGGCTGGAATGGAGAACATTATGGATTGCACCAGTGTGTCTTGGTACTTCCGCATTTTACGCTCCCGGTTCAACGGTGTGATGAGGCTTTGTAAGTTGTCCCGGTAGCGAGGGTCTAGGAGGGTGTACACCCAATAATCAGACGTGGTGTGAATGTGTTCGATGCGGCGGTCGTTTCTCAGCCACTGCAGCATGAAATCAACCATGTGCTGCAGACTCCCAACTGGCCAAGAAACGTTGTCCCCTGCAAGAGGCGTCATCTCCGCCTGCTGTGCATCACCCCACCCTTGGTCTACATACTGACTAGAGCATTGTCTACCTCCCTCTGGAGCGATGTCTTCCTCCTCCATTGACTCCTCCTCATCCTCCTCACAAAGTCCTTCAAATACATATAAATTTACAAAATTTAAAACTCAAAATTTAAAAACTTTGTATCATAATTCTGTAACATCAGTTTATGGAAACACAATAGCATTACAAAAGGATAGACAAAAAATGTACATTATGTGCTTTGTAAATACATTAAAAGTTTGTAATGGTTATGAAAATATAGACAGCGACTCTGGAGGCTCAATTGTTGATACAGCATGGTACTTTGAAAGTCCTCCAGCCCTTTGTGAGGAACCACGTTGCGCTGACTGTCCAGAAGGTGATGGAATTTGTGACTCCTCATCCTCCACCTCTTCCAAAACCTCATGCCTTAGTGCTTGCAGTGTTTTTTGAAGCAGGCAGATAAGGGGGACAGTCAGGCTGACTAGTGCATCATCTGCACTCGCCATCCGCGTTGACTCATCAAACGCACGCAAAACGTGGCAGATATCCTTCATAGAGTTATTCGCCACTCATTACACTGGCAGTGGCTGCCCATTCATTATAGGATCCAATTCTAATTACTGGTTCTCACCAACAAAGCTCTCCACAGCGCAGCACCCCCCTACATCTCCTCCCTTATTTATATTTATCGGCCTAACCGACTGCTGCACTCTGCAAACGACCTTCGACTAACCTCTGCACTAATCCGTACCTCCCACTCCCAATTCCAAGACTTCACCCGCGCTGCGCCAATCCTCTGGAATGCTCTACCCCAAGAAATTAGGACTATCCGCAATTTGGATGGTTTCAGGCGCTCCCTCAAAACACATTTGTTCACAGTGGCCTATCACATTCACTAATCAAAGTCATTCTATGTGTAATTCTGTGTGTGTAGCCCATTCACTATCTCCATGCATCCCTCACTCCCTTAAAATGGCTGGACCATCATTGTAAAAACACCATTGTATATAAACACCTGTACTTTGTATCTCCCCACCTCATTGTAGATTGTAAGCTTTCACCAGCAGGGGCGGCTGATTTTGCTTTAATTATTGTATTGTTAACGTTGTTACTTATGACTTGTGTTTTGAAACTGTTAAACTGTAAAGCACTGCGGAATATTATGGCGCTATATAAATAAATAATATTATTATTCTTATTATAGAGGCCCACTCAGTAGTGGTGAAGTGTGAACGGCGCAAATTGCGAGTTGACTGCGCCTGATGCAGCTGATACTCCATTACTGTTGGCTGCTGCTCACACAACCGCTCCAACATATGTAACGAGGAATTCCACCTGGTGGGTACGTCACATATGATGCGATGTTCATGAAGGTGAAATCTGCGTTGCAGAGCTGCAATCAGCGATCTGGCCATGCTGGAACGTCGCAAGTGAGCGCACTCTAGGCGGACCTTGTGCAGCAGTGCATCAAGATCCGGATAGTCCCTCAAAAAACTCTGCACGACCAAGTTGAGCACATATGACAGACATGGTATGTGAGTGAGTTTGCCAAGGCCCAGAGCTGACACCAGATTTCGGCCATTGTCACACACTACCAAGCCTGCCTGTAGATTCTCTTCCAAAAACCACACGTCGCTCTCCTGCTTTATGGCATTACAGAGCTCCTGCGCTGTGTGGCTAAGATTCCCCATGGAAATTAATTTCAGGATGGCCTGTTGACATTTGGACACGGCTGTGCTCATATCGGTCGCAACAGGTAAACGTTCACGGGTCCATGTGGAGGTAGACCGTGACGGCTCCTGCAGCGATGATTCTGAGGAACTGGAATAGGAGGAGGAATCAATGTGTACAGACTTGATTCCTGCAATCCTTGGAGTTGGCAGAACACGTACAGCGCCACTCGCAAGATCAGTACCCGGCTGCACAACATTGACCCAATGGGCAGTGAGGGAAAGGTATTGTCCCTGGCCATGGGTGTTAGAACCCTCTTGTTAGGTTTTGTTTCAGATTGCTGGTCACATGACCTTTTTTCCCTATTTAGTCTGGCTCCGCCCTTCTGGCTTTGCTTGACTTCATTGTATTATCTACTGTTAAGCTAGCCGGGTGCTTAGGTGCCTTAATCTGTCAGTTTTGCTTGATGTTAGGATCACAAAGTATTTATTTTTCTGTTTAATTATCCATGCTACAATTTATGTTAGGAGGTGTCCACCTTTTCTCACAGTCCCTAGATCTTGTAGGGATTACTCCCTCGCAACTATAGGTCTTCGTTCACACTAGATGAGGACTTTAGCGGGTCTGGTCGCAGGATCAGGTTCCCCGTTACATCGTAGGGATTCAGCTTAGTTGTATTGTAGGGACAGAATTCCCTTCTTTCCTTACTGGTTGTAGCAGATCATAACAATGGGTACTGGTCCACGCATCGGTGGTCAGGTGGACCTTGCTACTGAGGGCTTTTAGTGGCGCATGTTTAATTTTTCCCTCAACATGCTTTTGCAGACCAGGGACGGCTTGCCTGCTGAAATGAAATCGGCTTGGCACATTGTATTGTGGGATTGACAATGATATTCAGTTACGGAAACTGTCTGTCTCCACCAGCCTGAATCACAGCATTTCAAGGGACAGGAGTTTTGCAATGCCAGCATTCAGAGCCTGTGCTCGTGCATGGTTTGCGGATTATGGCCGTCTTTTATCCCATGCCTGTGCTACCGATGGCTGTTTTGTGGCCTGGGAGTGTGAGGATGACAGGGAACTTGCTGCTGTGTGTGGAATAACAGTTTGTCTCTGGACAACAGTGGCCGAGGTTCTTCCATGGCGATCCTGTGAGGAAGCAGAACCAGCTGTGTGTGAGCTCGATGAAGAGGCTTCAACACAACCTGAAGATGTAGGTGCTGCTGTAGGTTGGCCTACATCTCTAGTGTGTCTTTGTAACTCAACTACGTGCTTTGTCCGCACATGTTTCCACATATTTGTGGTATTGAGGTGACTGACACTTTTAGCTATTTTTAATTTTTGATTACACAGCTTGCATTTCACATAGCAAATATCATGTGCAAGTGTGTGAAAAAAGGACCACGCAGTGCAAGTCCTGGGAGCGCACGTTTTGACTTTTGGAAGACAACTGCTCCGAACAGGTGCCAAACTGGAGGCTACAGGCAACCGAGTCTGCAGCCTAACTCTCCCTCCTGTTTGTACCGTTGGGGCAATGTCTTCCTCTATCTTCCTTCTATCACTAACCATTTCTCTAGGCCTCTCCCAGCTTTCAACCAAAGTACTGGTTCTCACCCACAAAGCTCTCCACAGTGCAGCACCCCTCCTACATCTCCTCCCTCATTTCTATCTATCGGCCTAACCGACTGCTGCGCTCTGCAAACGACTTTCGACTAACCTCTGCACTAATACGTACCTCCCACTCCCGACTCCAAGACTTCTCCTGCTCTACGCCAATCCTCTGGAATGCTGTACCCAAGAAATTAGGACTATCCACAATTTGCATGGTTTCAGGCGCTCCCTCAAAACACATTTGTTCAGAGCGGCCTATCACATTCACTAATCAAAGTCATTCTATGTATTCTGTGTAAGTGTGTGTGTGTCTCTAGCCCATTCACTATCTCCATCCCTCAGTCCCTTAAGATGGCTGGAACATCATTGTAAATGCACCATTGTATATAAACACCTATACTTTGTATCTCCCCCATCTCATTGTACATTGTAAGCTGTCACGAGCAGGGGCGACTTATTTAGCTTAAATTATTGTATTGTTAACGTTGTTACTTATGACTTGTGTTCTGAAACTGCTAAACTGTAAAGCGCTGCGGAATATGATGGCGCTATATAAATAAATATTATTATTATTCCTCTGAGCTGCTCCCACCACCTTCCTGTTCCTCATGCCATGTTGGGTCTTGGACCTCATCATCTCCACTACCCTCTTCCAACACCTGCTGTTGGGTGGTCTGGCCAGCACCATGCTCAACAGAAACTGGCACCTGGGTCTCATCATCATCAGATGCGTTCTGCGGTGTGCTGACCATCGGCACTGTCTCACCCGCCTCTTCAGATTCAGAGAGACACAGCTGTTGTGCATCACTGCATACTCCCTCTTCACATTACAGAATGCTGCTTGGCTGGGCCCCTGTTTGCAAGCCAATAGATTCTGAGAACAGAAGCAGACACTCAGCTGGCTCCTGTACAGAACTCTCTGACTGCCTGGGCAATTTGCCAGGCGGTGAAGAGACAGATGGTTGCCCAACAGTGCTGTGGTCCTGAGAGGAGGTGGAAGCAATTGAAGTCGATGCATTGGCTGACATCCAAACAACAACGGCTTCAATTTGTTCTTCCCGCAGCAGGGGGGTACTCCGAGCTCCTACAAAAGTGCGCATAAAGGAACGCTCACGGGGAAAACTGGTGGATGCTGTGTCACTGGGGGCCGCAGCAGCCACAGAATCCCCACGTCCTCTCCCTGAAGAAACTCCACGACCACGTGCCTTACTCCCTGCCTTCTTCATCTTGGTAGATTGATAAAGAAAGTCTGAAAAGTTATAAGGTCTAAGTGTGGTTATTCCGCAGAGACTGCAGTGAACACTGCACACAACTGTTCACTACCCAATGCGTCTCAGCAGGAAGGCAGTCTGTGCGTCAAAACAAAGGCACAAGCATACATCCATGTACCCTGTTTATAAAGCTATATAAAAAAAATTATGTAGTAGTGACGCACACTTTATTGAGGTACAGTATTACATCGCCATTCACCATCTGTGGCTATGCAGTCTCATCTATATATACCTTATCTATCTGTTGTCATGCTTCCAAGTCGACAGTCAGCCATAAATAGCAATTTTCACTATGCACTATGCACTTTTTAAAGGTTATGTTTGTTAATAAAAATGATTATTGCCACATATTATGAGTATTACATGATGGAAATTGTATAATTTTGTATAAAATATTTAGTGACATTATTCAGCAAATGGAACATTTTAGTAATATCACAGATTACTTGTAATGCTGATGATGTTTTGAAGTCAGACATTCATTGTCTATACAATAAAAATGGTGTACATACTGTTACTTATCCATCATTAATGGATTCAGATATGTACTTGTATGCTTTTATGTACAACCGTATAGCAGATTCCTTAACTAATTTATTTTGTGGTTTGCATTGCTGTTCAACATGTTAATGTATGTGTTTATGTTTGTCAATTCTTTATTTATCTAGATATTAGTTTAAATGAAATCATCATCTTATGGTAGTAAAGGTTATCTTTCTCTTGTTTGAAGTATAGACATTTAAAATTGACAGGTAACAAGGAAATTACTTGATCTAGTATTTAAACATCCTCCTTGACCCTGGGCTCCAACACCGCCAGTTGTTGCTCGGAAGTGCTGTTAGCACAGTCAACACTTGCTCCTGTGTTACTGGGGTTCAGTAACGTCAGCTGGTCCTCGGTTGTGCCATTGGCTCTTTTCCTTCTGCTGCCCCTCCGGGTTCCAGCACAGTCAGCTGGTCCTCGTTACTTGCATTGGCTCTTGTACCTTCTGCTACCCGTCCGGGTTCCAGTACCGTCAACTGGTTCTCCGCAGTGCCTTTGGCCTAGGTGCCTCGATCTCGGTATCCGAGTTCCAGCAACGTCTGCTGGTCCTTGGTAGTGCTTTGGAGCACAGGTACCTCCTGCTTAGTAACCGTGTCCCAGTAACGTCAGCTGGTCCTCGGTTGTGCCATTGGCTCTTTTCCTTCTGCTGCCCCTCCGGGTTCCAGCACAGTCAGCTGGTCCTCGTTACTTGCATTGGCTCTTGTACCTTCTGCTACCCGTCCGGGTTCCAGTACCGTCAACTGGTTCTCCGCAGTGCCTTTGGCCTAGGTGCCTCCATCTCGGTATCCGAGTTCCAGCAACGTCTGCTGGTCCTTGGTAGTGCTTTGGAGCACAGGTACCTCCTGCTTAGTAACCGTGTCCCAGTAACATCAGCTGGTACAAGATTGTGCTACAAATACAAGATACGGAACAAGAGACACAAGAACAATAAGCAGAAGATCTAAAAGCAGAAGAACATGAAGTATAAGACCAAAATGAAGAGCAAAATATATGCTCTAAATTCTAAGCAGAAGAAGACTAAGCAGTGTATGGGGGTGAGTCCGTTCCTCCTCGTGGTGCCCCTGGAAAATGCCTGCTGCTGCAGGCTAAACTGAACACAGACAAATACTGTTGTAATTTAAATCTTTTGTGACAGCAAGAACGGAAGGATGAAAAATTCATACTTTGACAGATTACAAGTACAGGATTCTCTGTCACAAATAAGAATATGATGAAGAAGATGAAGCAGAATATGAATAAGAATAATAGTTTAATAAGAAGAATATGAGTAATGTTAACAAAGATGAATAGCAAGAAGTTTAAGAAGAAGATAAAGAAGGTGAAGATGAAGAATAATTTGATGAAAAAGATGATGCTGCAGAAGATTATGAAGGAGAAAGTGTGTGAAAAGTTAAAAAGGTGAAGATGAAGAGCATGGAAGTTGTGTAATATACATATTTGCCAAAATATAAAAAACGTTAACATTGTCAATTTCTTCGTCAATCCGAACATCTTTAAAAAAAAAAATATTTATGCTATTCCATTTGATTGGGTTAAACATCTATGCCTTTAATGTCTCCTCAACCTTCCCCAATACATTCTACATTACTCTTTCTTGTTTTCCTTCATGTACAATTAACCAACAAGGCAAGAATGGGGTTTTTTTAATTTCGATATTTTGTTCCCATACACTTACATGGGACTTCCGGTATCGGTATCGGGTATCGCCGATATTTTAGTGATATCGGCGATACCATTCCGATTCCGATACTTTAGGATATCGGAAAGTATCGCTCAACTCTACTTAGAGATGATCTGCAAAAAGCAGTGGACCAAAATTTCTCCTGACATGTGCGCAAATCTCATCATCAACTCCAAAATGGTCAGACTGCTGTGTTTACCAACAAGGGTTTTACCACCAAGTATTAAGTCTTCTTTGCCAGAGTGATCAAATACTTATTACTCACTGCAAAATGCAAACAAATTTCTATAATTTATAGAATGTGATTTCTGTATTTTATTTTTGATATTCTATTTACCCACTGTATATATATATATATATATATATATATATATAATAATATTATCATGTCAATTACTTTCTCAGGCACATTTCTTTTTGAGTATTAGACCAACTTCAATGCTAAACTATTGAAATTACTAGATACAATAAATGTTGCCACTGAAATTTATGTAGCCGTAGGGAAAAGAGCTGCAACAATTACCAAAGTTTTTCTATCAGCACATAGATGGAAATTCATTGGATTTGACATCTTCACATGAGAAAGCTTCTGCTGGTGCACTTCTGTGTAAAATTCCTCACTGTGGAATGCACTCATCAAGATCAAAAGGATATATTGTCAGATGCAGAGATGGTGATGACAGAGACATAAACTTACCAAGACACCTTGCTTCTTTTTTCCATTTCTGACCATCTGAAGCTCCTTTTTTCTTTGTCGTAACTTATAAACAGGGAATTCAACATGCTACACGCTGAAGGTAAATAATACTTTGATGAAATACTCCTTGATGCACAGTTCTATATTTATAAATAATTTTTTTTCTGATTTTCATATCTCCGTTATAAAGACTTTTAGCATTTGCTGGCACAGAGTTACACCAATGAGGAATGACTTTCACTTTTCAATAATTGGTTTTACATATTACATTTTATTGGGAACCATTTAATAAACCAATTTAAAATTATATTGGTGTCTTTTTAATAACATGATAGTGTGATGTAAGGAAACAAAACAAACACATACTTACTTGTCAACAAATCAAATACTAGCCTCTCATTCTGAAATCACATTAGAAAATATATCAAAATTATCTTTATTAAATTAAACACTCTAAAAATTAACACTACAGGCACCTGATTCCTGTAAGTCTTTCTTTTGTTCTTACTAGTCACAACTGGACAGATGTTTTGCTTGCATAGAGTGCTACAGGTGATATATAATAATTACATTGCATCTAATTAAATAAGCAGCCAATAATGTAAACCATAATTGGCTCATTTTGGTCACAGCGGCTTTCTACTGTAACTCAAAGGAAAGCCATTATTATTCTATAATTTGGCCTGTTGTCTTTAAGCAAAAGGGTCTTTCCACAAAACAAACAAGTTGATCTGTGTTTCTTTCATTTGCGTGTATATGTTTCAATAATAATGAGGCATTTTTGTTTGAAAGAATATTTATGTGATCATTAATTCCCCAATGCACTCATAGAGTTTCCACAGGTGTGGACACTGACATACTCATCTACAGTTTATGTGCGTGCATATTACTCAAGTAAATAAACATACATATATAAAATGGACCGAAACACATTCATACACACAATAGTGAAACTTTCATAAAATACACAAAATAACATTCTCGCACAAGTTGCGTGAAGATACAAAAGCGAATACATATTTTGAACATATATAAAAAATATGTACAAACACCTGCATTTTTAATGCACATTATGCACTAGTTTATCCTTTATGCATAAAATATCTAAAATGTGCACAGGCAAATAAATATAAACACTACACATACATAACACACATGCATATAGCTATTATTCACTTCACATGCATAACACAAGCAAACCAAAGATTATAGCACACCGAATGCGCAAAGATATATACAAACATAACATTTGTGAAATTAAAACTGCATTACTGCCATATAGTAATACTGAATTTGTTGTGTGTATTGTGTTTTTGCATGCATCAGTGATGTTGAAAGCTATGCCATCAGAAGTGTAGTTTGCGCTGCAAAACTCATGACGCAGCAGCATCAAATCTGTAAGGTTGTCTTGGTGCTGATTTCGCTTAGTCGAAATGGAAGATCGAAAGCTGCAGAGATATCATAAAGTTTGAATCTTGAAATGTATGAACCTTGAAGTAAGGCAAACTCAAAATTATCAGAGCTGAAAAGGACAGAACGGAATTAGAAAATTAAGATGGACTGAACTCAGACATTTCCAGTCAAACGAACATTGGGTCAAATATTCTGGCATCAATAACCGAAGATGTAACGTTGTTGCTTTTATTCTCAACCAAAAATTATCTGCCACTGCCCTGAAGTGCAATGGAGTCAGTGATAAAGTCATTTCGGTAGGACTGCAAGGAGTAGAGTACCAACCAATGTTACAGTTATACAAGTCTGCTCAACAACAGATGGTGAGGAGAACATTGAACTATTCTACAACCAAGTTTTAAGATCAAGGTCTTAACTTGAGGAGACTTGAATGCCAAAATGCCTTGTGAGCAGACAAAAAACGTTATTATCCAAGGCTATAAACAGAGATAGGAAGCAAACATCTGAGGGACAAGAATGAGAAAGCACACCTAAATATCAAAAAGATACGACAAAAGTTTCAACCAGGAGTGGGTATGTTGAAAGATGTCATCAGGAACAAACTAATTGAGCCAGAGCAGAGAGAACAGATCAAGGAAAGGTGGAAGAGCATATGGAGCACCTCTACAAGAACGACTGATACCACCACTATGGTGTCCGGGGTCAGCTTCCGCATCGGGCTCCCATTTTTGCCCTTCATCACCTGCACTGGCCGACTGCACAGAATGATGGGGGTGGAAGCATCTGCTGGCCCTCCCTCCTACATCATCATTGCTATCACTGACAGACGAAGGTGGACTCCGGCTGTCAGCACATGTCAGAGCAGCAGACACGATGACATCATTTTAATGCGACCGTTGTTCTGAGTTCTGCGGCACTTCACATCACACACTCAGGGGACTAGAGTATTGGGTGGAAAGAGGAGCGGTGAGTATTGTATTTATTTATTTAAATCAGTGACTGGTGGCCCTATTAGAGTATGGGAGGATGCACTATACTATTTGGAGGACCATGGGGGGTGCATTATACTATATGGAGGACCATGAGGGGTGCATTATACTGTATGGAGGACTATGGGGTGAATTATAACATATAGAGGATCATGGGTTGTGCATCACATTGTATAGAGGATCTTGGGGAGTGTATTATTCTGCATGGAAGACCATGGGGGTGCATTATACTGTATGGATGATCAAGGGGAGACATTTTATTATATGGAGGACCATGGAGAATGCAATATATTCTATTTAGGACCATGGGGAGTGCACCATATTCTATGGAGGACCATGGGGAGTGCACTATATGGAGGAAGATGGGAGGCACATAATACTATGTGGAAGGTTATGTGGTGCATTAAAATATTTGGAGGACTATGTGTGGGGCCATTATTCTGTATGCAAGCAATTATACAGTGTGGAGGTTTATGTGGGGTCCATCATACTGTGTGGAGGGCTGTGTGGGGGTAATTATACTATTTGGAGGTCTAGTGGGTGCCATTATACAGTGTGGGGCTGTGTGGGGGTCATAGTTGGGGGATTATACTGTGTTTAGTTCCCCTTTCTTTTCCTTGGGAGTTGAGGTTGGGTATAGTAGGGTCATTATACTATGCATATATTTTTGTGGAGGAATTCTCCATAGGCGTATCATGTTGTGTTTGGGGGGTACACTTTTGCTGGCACTGGCATCATACTTATGGGGGCAATGAAAGTGGAATCTAGGACTTCAGCAAGAGGAAAAATACTTTGTAAAGGCTGGAAAGTTGTAAGAGATGCACTTCTCTGACACCAACAATTATTTATTCTTTTTTTTTTTGGAAGGCCAATTAGAACTTCTGCTATGGAACCCCATAATTTTTATGTATAATTTTTATGTATGCCAGTGTCTGGAGGTGCTCTAAGCTACCAGATATGCCTGTGCTGGACAAAAATCCTACAAATTTAAAATGTAAGGAGGATCCAGCACTAAATTAAAGCAACCTTAATTAGAAGAGTGCTCAGCCAAAGAGGCAGCCACAATCTCTAAATGTATACTACAAAAACACAAAAGAAGCAGACTAGCACCTCCTAAGAATGCCTCAAATGTGAAAAGGTGAAAGCTGCTGCTATTAGGCTATGTGCAAATAAAAGAGTTCAGCAGCCTACTGTATCTGTTTAGATATAAAAAACATAAAAGGAGTTCTCCACTACTCAGACAACCCCTTCTACATGGCTATATTCCTACATGTAAACTTGAAACAATCTGTACTCAGCTCCAGTCCAGGTGCCTTTCCAGAAATGACAGCTTCAGGTCTCTCAGGACTTGCGTGGCCCTGTTATGTCATGTGAGTTCTGCAGCCAGTCAGCAGCTTCATTCTCACTTCCCCAGATGAAACTGACATCTGAAGAAGTGAGAGCTGCTGCTGATCTCTCCTCCTCTGGATGTCAGGTATGTCCAAAGGAATCGAAAATGAAGTAAACCATTAGCGGACACTGATTGACTGCAGTGTTCTTGTTACAAAATAATGTACAACAACCCAGAGTAAAAGCACGTACAATAACAATATACACATCTCCATAAATATAACAGATTTTATTAAATACAAAATGCATGTATTAAAAGTATTAAAATAAAAATGTTCACAAGACTGACATCCTATGATCAGGCATACAGAAAACCACAAAATTATATATATATAAAAAAATGAAAAACTGATATATAGAGTTGAGCATTCCGATACCGCAAGTATCGGGTATCGGCCGATATTCGCTGTATCAGAATTCCGATACTTAGTTCCGATATTTTTCATATATCGTATACCGGAATCGGAAGTTCCCATAATTCTTTGAGAGGCAATGTGATTTTAGTCAGCCAATGAGGAATCTTAAGAAGTGTGGGCACATCCTGTACTGCTGCGGTCATGTTAACTAATGGCATGGCTGTGATTGGATGCTGAAATGATGTCAGAATGCACTATAAAAGGCGCCGCCGCCATTTTAGCGTCACTGTGCTGTGAATTCAGTTAGGGACAGAACGCTGCTCTGCTGACTCTGAGGGACAGTTAGAGATTGCGATTTTGTGTACTGTGCTTTAGGCAGGCTAGTTTACCAACCGCTGTGTAAATCATCCTTTTTCCTTGCAGTGTTGTTTTCACAGCTCTGCAAGGTGTGTGTGTGAGTGCAGGTGACGCGCTGCAGTTTGCTCTGCATCCAACGCTGTTTGTAGGCATCTGCACGTGTCACTCACTGACTCATTTTTTTTTTCTTTAGTGTAATTCTTGCAGCTCCATTCAATTGAAATTACAGTGTGACGCTCTTCCATCCGTATCCAATACATTGGTTGCAAACACTATAGAAGTACACCATGGAGCCTTTCACAGATAGTGAACAGTTGTGTGCAGTGTTCACTCTAGTCTGTTTTTTTTTTTTTTGAGTGCAGATCACGCTCCAGTTACTTCTTGAACCACTGCTGCTTGTAGTCTGCTGAGCGTGTCTCACTGCCTCATCCTTGACATTTTTCTCAAATTGGTGCTGCTCGATTCTATAGAAAAAAACTCTAATCTATTAGTGTGACGTGCTTCCATCCGTATCCAATACATTGGTTGCAAACACTATAGAAGTACACAAAGGTGCCTTTTTTAGCAAGTGAACAGTTGTGTTCAGTGTTCACTGTAGTCTGAGGTTTTAATTTTTGTAGGAGTGTAGATCCCGCTCCAGTTATTTCTTCAACCACCGCTGCATGTACTCTGCTGAGCGTGTCTCACTGCCTCATCCTTGTAATTTTTATCTAATTGGTGCTGCTGTATTCAATTTCCAAAAACTAAAATCTATTAGTGTGACGCTCTTCCATCCTGATACAATACATTGCTTGCAAACACAATAGAAGGCCACAAAAAGTCCTTTCACAGCAAGTGAACAGTTGTGTTCAGTGTTCACTGTAGTCTGAGGTTTTAATTTTTGTAGGAGTGTAGATCCCGCTCCAGTTATTTCTTCAACCACCGCTGCGTGTACTCTGCTGAGCGTGTCTCACTGCCTCATCCTTGTCATTTTTATCTAATTGGTGCTGCTGTATTCAATTTCCAAAAACTAAAATCTATTAGAGTGACGCTCTTCCATCCTGATACAATACATTGCTTGCAAACACAATAGAAGACCACAAAAGTCCTTTCACAGCAAGTGAACAGTTGTGTTCAGTGTTCACTGTAGTCTGAGGTTTTCATTTTTGTAGGAGTGTAGATCCCGCTCCAGTTGTTTCTTCAACCACCGCTGCGTGTACTCTGCTGAGCGTGTCTCACTACCTCATCCTTGTCATTTTTATCTAATCGGTGCTGCTGTATTCAATTTCCAAAAACTAAAATCTATTAGTGTGACGCTCTTCCATCCTGATACAATACATTGCTTGCAAACACAATAGAAGGCCACAAAAAGTCCTTTCACAGCAAGTGAACAGTTGTGTTCAGTGTTCACTGTAGTCTGAGGTTTTCATTTTTGTAGGAGTGTAGATCCCGCTCCAGTTATTTCTTCAACCACCGCTGCGTGTACTCTGCTGAGCGTGTCTCACTGCCTCATCCTTGTCATTTTTATCTAATTGGTGCTGCTGTATTCAATTTCCAAAAACTAAAATCTATTAGTGTGACGCTCTTCCATCCTGATACAATACATTGCTTGCAAACACAATAGAAGGCCACAAAAAGTCCTTTCACAGCAAGTGAACAGTTGTGTTCAGTGTTCACTGTAGTCTGAAGTTTTCATTTTTGTAGGAGTGTAGATCCCGCTCCAGTTATTTCTTCAACCACCGCTGCGTGTACTCTGCTGAGCGTGTCTCACTGCCTCATCCTTGTCATTTTTATCTAATTGGTGCTGCTGTATTCAATTTCCAAAAACTAAAATCTATTAGTGTGACGCTCTTCCATCCTGATACAATACATTGCTTGCAAACACAATAGAAGGCCACAAAAGTCCTTTCACAGCAAGTGAACAGTTGTGTTCAGTGTTCACTGTAGTCTGAGGTTTTAATTTTTGTAGGAGTGTAGTTCCCGCTCCAGTTATTTCTTCAACCACCGCTGCGTGTACTCTGCTGAGCGTGTCTCACTGCCTCATCCTTGTCATTTTTATCTAATTGGTGCTGCTGTATTCAATTTCCAAAAACTAAAATCTATTAGTGTGACGCTCTTCCATCCTGATACAATACATTGCTTGCAAACACAATAGAAGGCCACAAAAGATCCTTTCACAGCAAGTGAACAGTTGTGTTCAGTGTTCACTGTAGTCTGAGGTTTTCATTTTTGTAGGAGTGTAGATCCCGCTCCAGTTATTTCTTCAACCACCGCTGCGTTTACTCTGCTGAGCGTGTCTCACTGCCTCATCCTTGACAATTTTCTCTAATTGGTGCTGCTCCATTCTATTTCAAATAATTAAAATCTATTAGTGTGACGTGCTTCCATCGGTATCCAATACATTGGTTGCAAAGAATATAGAATTACACAAACAGGGCTTTCACAGCTATTAAACAGTTGTGTGAAGTGTTCACTGTAGTCTGAGGTTTTCATGTATTATTATATTTACTTGTATGCTTTTATTTAAAAGCCAAGAACACTGAAGGCAAACCTTCGCACTGCAGCAGTTGTCAAAGTTCAACCCACATTATGCACTTCCAACATTGCAGCTTTTGAGGCATGATGTGAGTTGGATTTGCCTAAGTTATGGAGTGACAATGTTCCCCAATCAGTACCCTATAGCATAAGTATGCTTTTGTGTTTGCATTTGTGTTCGACATATGGATATCTGCAGTAATATGTCACAATTTTTTATTAACATATTTGTGACAAAGACTAATAATTTTATGGTTTTAAAGGTGACGTTTTACTTGTTTACAGTGTAGAATTAGGGGTGTAGCCTCATATCTATGTGTAGCACTAGCCACTTTAACAAGTCATGTTTTTTCAACATGTGTAGCTAGCTATCAGTAATTGTTGCCGGACACACAGCAGGGGAACAGCAGGCGTTACTGAACCCCACAAACACATCAGCGATTTTTTTGATCTGTGCATCTAACATTTCTGAGCAGCAACTGGCAGTGTTGTAGCCCAGGGAGTACAGTTCAGGTAGTAGAAAGATGAACATAACAGGAGACATGTATAACGTTGCCAACCAGTTATTTAATCTGAAACCGGACAGGCAAATTAATGCGTGATCCATGCCTTGTTCATTTTCAGCAAAGTAAGCCGGTCTACATTATCGGAGGATAGTCGCATGCGACGGTCTGTTAGTACACCACCTGAAGCACCAAAAAAGCACTCCGATAATAAACTGTGTGAGACAGTGAGGATATGTGGTGAATGGGGTGTACATTTCACCTAGGTTCTTTGCTAACTATAAGGGAAATGGGTGGCTTTGTAGACCTGGTGGTAGAGAAAGGTCACTACACCTTGCATTCATTGCACACTTGCAGCTCAAACCTGAAGCCAATCAGCTGTTAATTTAGGAAGCCAGAAATAGGTGTCTGCGAGCACAGTCAGAGAGCTCATTCAGTCTGGACAAGGGGTCCAGGCACAGAAGGTGTCTCCAAGAGTGTGGGAGCTGTCTTTAGCTCGGACACAGGGAGGTGTCCTGGCACAAGGAAGCAGTCTCTAAGTGTGTGAGCTATCTCAGTCTGGGTGCAGGAAGTACCCCGGACACAGGAGTAGTCGCAGTGAGAATCCGTGCGAATAGCGACTGAATAGGAGGTGACCTCTCTCAAGTCTGGACATTGGAGTTGCCTTCAGACATAAAGAGGAGTGTCTGTGAAACTCCATACTGGTAACATATATCATATGTGTTGTTTTGGGCACAGACTAGTAGAGTCTGGGTCCCGGATAGAGAGGGCCATCTATCTAAGTGTAATTAGAGGCTAGACAAGCCAGGTTTTCTGTTTATGATTTGTTTTTATCTGTGTGCTGTGGACTTTAATAAAACTGGTTGCGGCCAGTTTTCACCAAACTGCTGTCTGAATGAACTGTTTCCGTGCCATTCTGTCTACCCAGACAGCGATCATAGAGCTAAACCCCCCGGAAAGGCTACAGTTGGCGGAGAATGCTGGGGCAGCGCAGGGCCTGGTACAGTTAGTGCTGGAGTGTGCATGCAGCACAGTGGCGAGAGACAGCATTAAAGGTGAAGTCTATTGAAATAGCAACGAAAAAAAAAAAAAAAAGTGTGTGTCAGCAGAAACGTCTGTTTGGAGCAGTCTTGGAGAGACAGTGGCCCTGATAGGGTCTGCAGAGAGAAAATGTATGCACAGCAAAGCTGAACTTGTTGTGAAAATGACTGTGGAATGTGCAGCAGCAAAAGAAAAGTTTGTGGAGCAGTCTTAAAGAGACAGTAGCCCTAATAGACTTTGCAAAGGAAAAAAAAAAAAAAAAAAAGTGGTTGCACAGCAAGGCTGAATTTTCTGTGGAAAAAAAAGCTGTGTAGTGTGTATGTCTTGAGTGAAGACTGCCGTTGTTAAGACAGAGAAGTCTGACAGCATGGATGACAGCATGGAGGCGCTGTTTGAACAAATGGCACAAGTTAATGTGCAACATAAAACTGCCGTGGTTGAGACAGATAAGTCCGGCAGTATGGAGGAACTCGTTGAGTACCTGGTGCAGGCCCAGCGAAGCATGGAGCAGCAGCGCCTGCAGCACCAGCAGCACATGCAGCAGGCCCAGCAACAATTCCTGCAGCAGCAGGAGAATAACCGGTTATTTGTTGAGCAGATGACAGCACCAAAAAAGGATTTCGGTGCCGCGTCCCGAAGTAATGTTGTGAAGGCACCGGCGTTGTCGCTATAAGAAGGCGGTAAGACGGTCCTTGAGAAAAATGACACCTCGTGATGATGTGGAGGTATATCTTACTAGGTTTGAGAGACTGGCAGAGAAGGAGAATCTGCCACTATCTGAATGGGCCATGGCGGTCGTACCCTATCTGATTGGGGAACCCCAAAAAGTCTGGGCTGACCTGAGCAAGCAGGACAGCGAAGACTACGCCAAGTTGAAAGCGGCGATTCTTACCCGGCTGGGTGTTTACGGTGACAGCCCGTGCCAGGGGAGTTCGTGACTGGAGATACAGTTGGGAGTCTGCAGTCAGCAGGCCCTGATTATGGAGTTGAAAAGGTGATAGTGGACCGCTACACCCAAGCACGTCCTCCTGAGGTACAGCCGTCTGAGAGGTCGTCACTTCGGAGTTCCCGGACGCTGAACTCTCGCGGTAAGAGCGTTCCAGCTGTTGGGGACATGGGGTATGCTGATAAGCGGGTTCAGGCCCGAGGGGACATGTGGGTGGGAGAGTGTGATGGACAGTGTTGGAGCTGGCGTGAAATTGCAGCCAACTGTCCAATAGAGGGGGAGCCTATGTGTTGTGATGTTGGCAGATCCCTCTCTCCCTGCGCAGAGCCTGTGTGTGTGTCCACCTCAGCCGAAGAGACTGGACCACAGGGGTCCCCGGTGGTTGTAAGTGACTGCCAGCACAGGCCCTCTTGGACTCAGAGAGTCCAGTGACTTCCGTATGTGACAGCCTGAGTGATAGGGACTTCATCCCTGATAAGCACCTGAGTGTGGTGTACATCCATGAAGACACCAAAGTCTACCCAGAAACTGCCGTGGACTTGGTCCCCAAACTCGGGGAGGTTTCATATGAAGTGGGGGTAGTGAAGACCCTGGTGCACCCCGTTATATTGGGTAATGACTTTCCCCGGTCTAAGGATCTCTTGGGGAAAAATGTTTCTGATGGACAGTGTGATGAAGCTCCTACTGAGGGTGCGCAGTCCCGAGGAGCGGAACACGATGCTAGTGGGATGTTAAAATTATGTGATAATGATGATGATAATGCTAATGATGATGATGATCCTGATAATGATGATGACCATGAAAATGGTGCTGATGCTGATAATGATAGTGATGATAATACTGATCATAGTCATGATAATGATGTTGATAATAATGATGACTGTGGTAGTGATGAAATTCCTTTGCAGGTGATGTTGGGAGACGAGGATGGTGGTTCTCGGGAGCCGAGTGTCCCTGACTTGCCTGTGTCCTGTGACGGTTTTGAGAGTGAGCAGTGGCGAGAACCCTCTCTTAAAACAGCACAGGAAAATATGATTGTTCTAAATGAGGTTTCCCAGGAGCCTGACTCTGAGGAGAGGTTCTCTCATGTTGCCATAAACACTGAAGTCCAGGGAGAGGTTGTGAGTCAGCTCCTAGTGCCTGAACTATATAGAAGTATAGTGCTGGGGTTGTCACATAGTCACATACTTGAGGGACCAGATGGTGAAGTTAATGTTGTGGATGACATGTTAACTAAGGTTCCAGATCAAGATGTGAATGAAAATGAATTGTATAACCCTGACAGTGAGCAGGATATGAATGAAAATGAATTGTATAACCCTGACAGTGAGCAGGATGTGAATGAAAATGAAGTGTATAGCCCTGACAGTGAGCCAGATGTGGCTGAGAAAAAGGGGTCAGATAGTGATAGTGAATTATCTGATGACAATAAAGCAACCAGTGCAAGTGAGGAAGGCATGGTAGCAGAGGAGATTGAGAGTCCTGAGAGGAAGGCTGAGGCTGACCTTGCAGTCGGACGGAGGATGGCATCTGAAGATGTTGTACCGTTGGCCGGTTCCCTGGCGAAGACTAAGGTGAAAGACAGGACTCTGAAACTGAACACAGCACAAGTGGATGCTGTTGAAAATGAGAAGTTATCAATGTATGGTGTGGATCTGCATCAGGCCAAGGACTCGGAAGGTGATGCTGCAGAGGTGGAGAAAGCCATGGAAGTGGTGGACACCAGGCCAGGTGCCTCACCAGAGGCTGATGTCTCAAGTGAAGCTGTGAGGAACAAGACTGAAGATGTGGGGAATGACTCTGTCCCGGAATATGTTTCTGCTGGAGACAGCGGCGTGGACGGTGTACTGTCCGGATCCGTGGCTGCGACTCGCGAAGCTCGGGCCGGAAGTTCGGCGCCCGGTGCGCCATCGGAGTTCCCGAGCGACCCAAAGGATCTGGATAAATCCAAAGATGAGATTTTGAGACCTCGGGTTGGCCTTGGTGAGCTCAGGCGCATTTTCATGGAGTCTACAATTGAACCACGTCCCAGGGAGTGGGAGGGGCGATGTGTCGCTCCGTTGCCGCTGCAGATACACGGGAGCTCAGATGGGATGCAGAACGTGGTGGAAAAGAAGACTGATGGTAGGGCTTCTGAGCCTGTACCAGAAGAGGATAAATTATGTGTACCGACCAAGAAATACGATCAGCTCCCTCTACAGTGCCAATCGTTGAACAGTGTGGCTCGGAAATGGTCAGAGACCATGACAGAGGCGCTTGGGTTCTGTGAGGTAGAATTTATGAATCAACTGATATTTAAGAAAGTAGATGTGCTAAAGAAAGTTCAGGGGGAATTAGAGAAAACCCTATACCTCCTGTGACAGTTGGTGACACAGGGTCAGTGCCCCAAAAACAGGAGGTACGAAAGTTTCTGAGGAAGAATCAGCAGAGCTGTTCTGACGTGCCTGGTCGTACTTATCTGGTGAGCCACTATACCGAGACTGAGGCTGGCACTAAAGTCAAGATGAAACCGTGCAGGGTACCGAGGCCCGCAGAGAGTATAGGCCTGGGAGGGTACAGGGTAGTGCGGATGCTTCAGATGAAGAGAAAGCTGATGTTGGCTATGACAGTGGTGAGGATGAAGTTGATGAGGGCCATGACTGGTCCAGAGGTCACTGTCTCTTTAGGTTTGTTGACCAGTCCTCCGGTCTGGATGACCAGCCCTCCGGTCTGGAGAAGAGGGGGGGGATATGTGAGACAGTGAGGATATGTGGTGAATGGGGTGTACATTTCACCTAGGTTCTTTGCTAACTATAAGGGAAATGGGTGGCTTTGTAGACCTGGTGGTAGAGAAAGGTCACTACACCTTGCATTCATTGCACACTTGCAGCTCAAACCTGAAGCCAATCAGCTGTTAATTTAGGAAGCCAGAAATAGGTGTCTGCGAGCACAGTCAGAGAGCTCATTCAGTCTGGACAAGGGGTCCAGGCACAGAAGGTGTCTCCAAGAGTGTGGGAGCTGTCTTTAGCCCGGACACAGGGAGGTGTCCTGGCACAAGGAAGCAGTCTCTAAGTGTGTGAGCTATCTCAGTCTGGGTGCAGGAAGTACCCCGGACACAGGAGTAGTCGCAGTGAGAATCCGTGCGAATAGCGACTGAATAGGAGGTGACCTCTCTCAAGTCTGGACATTGGAGTTGCCTTCAGACATAAAGAGGAGTGTCTGTGAAACTCCATACTGGTAACATATATCATATGTGTTGTTTTGGGCACAGACTAGTAGAGTCTGGGTCCCGGATAGAGAGGGCCATCTATCTAAGTGTAATTAGAGGCTAGACAAGCCCAGGTTTTCTGTTTTATGATTTGTTTTTATCTGTGTGCTGTGGACTTTAATAAAACTGGTTGCGGCCAGTTTTCACCAAACTGCTGTCTGAATGAACTGTTTCCGTGCCATTCTGTCTACCCAGACAGCGATCCTAGAGCTAAACCCCCGGAAAGGCTACAACTGCCAGCAGGGCAAGCCAGCACCTCCAATGCATACTGGCTCGCCAATCCTCTGGAATGCTCTACCCCAAGAAATTAGGACTATCCACAATTTGCATGGTTTCAGGCGCTCCCTCAAAACACATTTGTTCAGAGTGCCCTATCACATTCACTAACCAAAGTCATTCTATGTGTAAAGGGTATGCCACACTAAACAACATCGCTAACGGGATCGCTAAAAAACATCACTATTTAGCGATCCCGTTAGCGATGTTGTTGTGTGCGGCATCTGTCAGCGACGAGCTCCCTGCTGAGATCCTGCTGTGATCTCGCTCGTCGCTGGAATCGTTCTGGACCCTATTTTATCGTCGGCGCTCCCGCTGGGTAAGTATTATCGCTGAGTGTGGCACCTTTTCTTAGCGATTTAGCGGTACTTTTGTACCGCTAAAGTCGTTAAGGAGATCGCTAACCGCGATAGCGTCCTTAACGACATCGCTAAATGTGGCCGACACTAGCGATATTGTAAACGATCCCGCTAGCGATCTCATTAGTATGCGACGCTAACGAGATCGTTAGCGGGATCGTGTAGTGTGGCAGTACCTTAAGTGTGTGTGTATAGCCCATTCACTATCTCCATCCATCCCTCACTCCCTCAAAATGGCTGGACCATCATTGTAAATGCACCATTGTATATACACACCTGTACTTTGTATCTCCCCCACCTCATTGTAGATTGTAATCTCTCACGAGCAGGGGCGGCTTATTTAGCTTTAATTATTGTATTGTTAACGTTGTTACTTATGACTTGTTACTTATTATTATTATTATAGAGGCACACTCAGTAGTGGTGAAGTGTGAATGGCGCAAATTGCGAGTTGATTGCGCCTGATGCAGCTGATACTCCATTACTGCTGGCTGCTGCTCACACAACCGCTCCAACATATGTAACGTGGAATTCCACCTGGTGGGTACGTCACATATGATGCGATGTTCAGGAAGGCTAAATCTGCGTTGCAGAGCTGCAATGCGTGATCTGACCATGCTGGAACGTCGCAAGTGAGCGCACTGTCACTCTCATTCCCTTCTTTTGAGGTCCACACCATCAGGCTCTTTCATCCCCTCTCCCTCAGAGTAGCGGTCATATATCGGCCCCCAGGCCCAAAGTTATTCTATGTGTAAGTGTGTGTGTGTAGCCCATTCACTATCTCCATCCATCCCTCACTCCCTCTAAATGGCTGGACCATCATTGTAAATACACCATTGTATATAAACACCTGTACTTTGTAGCTCCCCACCTCATTGTAAATTGTAAGCTCTCAAGAGCAGGGGCGGCTTATATTGCTTTAATTATTTTATTGTTAACGTTGTTACTTATGACTTGTGTTCTGAAACTGTTAAACTGTAAAGCGCAGCGGAATCTGTTGGCGCTATATAAATAAAGATTATTATTATTAAGCGTTCACTGGTCCATGTGGAGGTAGACCGTGACGGCTCCTGCAGCGATGTTTCTGAGGAACTGGAGTAGTAGGAGGAGTCAATGTGTACAGACTTGATTCCTGCAATCCTTGGAGTTGGCTGAACACGTACAGCGCCACTCGCAAGATCTGTACCCGGCTACACAACATTGACCCAATGGGCAGTGAGGGAAAGGTATTGTCCATGGCCATGGGTACTGGTCCACGCAGCTGTGGTCAGGTGGACATTGCTACTGACGGAGTTTAGTAGCGCATGTTTAATTTTTCCCTCAACATGCTTTTCAGACCAGGGACGGCTTGCCTGCTGAAATAAAATCGGCTTGGCACATTGTATTGTGGGACTGCCAATGCCATTAAGTTACGGAAACTGTCAGTCTTCAGCAGCCTGAATGACAGCATTTCAAGGGACAGGAGTTTTGGAATGCAAGCATTCAGAGCCTGTGCTCGTGGATGGTTTGCCGAGTATGGCCGTCTTTTATCCCATGCCTGTGCTACCGATGGCTGTTTTGTGGCCTGGGAGTGTGAGGATGACAGGGAACTTGCTGCTGTGGGTGGAATAACACTTTGTCTCTGGACAACAGTGACCGAGGTTCTTCCATGGCGATCCTGTGAGGAAGCCGAACCTGCTGTGTGTGAGCTGGAGGAAGAGGCTCCGACACGACCTGAAGATGTAGGTGCTGCTGTAGGTTGGCCTACATCTCCAGTGTGTCTTTGTAACTCAACTACGTGCTTTGTACCCACATGTTTGCACATATTTCCCACCTCTTCCGACAAGCCTACAACTGCAATGATCATCAGTCTACTGAATCAACACACGATCAGCTCTTCCGTCTCCTAGTGTATCCTCAAGCACCCCTGTAGATTGTGAGCCCTCGCGGGCTGGGTCCTCTCTCCTTCTGTACTTGTGTGTGCCTTGTATTGCTCATGTTTACTGTAATTGTCTATATTTGCCCCTCTTCACATGTAAAGCGCCATGGAATAAATGGCGCGATTAAAATCTATAATAATAATAATATTTGTGTTATTGACGTTACTGACACTTTTACCTCTTTTTACTTTTTGATTACACAGCTTGCATTTGACATAGCAAATATCATCTGCAAGTGTGTCAAAAAAGGACCACGCAGTGCAAGTCCTGGGAGCGCCCGTTTTGACTTTTGGAAGAGAACTGCTCCGAACAGGTTCCAAACTGGAGGCTAAAGTCAACAGAGTATGCAGCCTAACTCTCCCTCCTGTTTGTACCGTTGGGGCAATCTCTTCCTCAGAGCTGCTCCCACCACCTTCCTGTTCCTCATGCCATGTTGGGTCTTGGACCTCATCATCTCCACTACCCTCTTCCAAAACCTGCTGCTGTTGGGTGGTCTGGCCAGCACCATGCTCAACAGAAACTGCCACCTGAGTCTCATCATCATCAGATGCGTTCTACGGTGTGCTGAGCATCGGCACTGGCTCACCCGCCTCTTCAGATTCTGAGAGACACAGCTGTTGCGCATCACTGCATACTCCCTCTTCTTCACATTCCAGAATGCTGCTTGGCTGGGCCCCTGTTTGCAAGCCAACAGATTCTGAGAACAGAAGCAGAGACTCAGCTGGATCCTGTACAGAACTGTCTGACTGCCTGGGCAATTTGGCAGGCGGTGAAGAGACAGATGGTTGCTCAACAGTGCTGTGGTCCTGAGAGGAGGTGGAAGCAATTGAAGTAGATGCATTGGCTGCCATCCAAGCAACAACGGCTTAAATTTGTTCTTCCCGCAGCAGGGGGTACGCCGACCTCCTACTAAAGTGCACATAAAGGAACGCTCGGAAATGCTGTTAGCACAGTCAACACTTGCTCCTGTGTTACTGGGGTTCAGTAATGTCAGCTGTTCCCCTGCTGTGTGTACGCCAAAAAGTCATGCTGCCTCCACCCTGTCCTCCTCTCATCCCTGGGCTCCAACACTGCCAGTTGTTGCTCGGAAGTAATTGCCACGGGTAATGACTCCTGCCCAGCCTGGTTACAGCACGACAGCTGTTTCCTGGCAGTGTCAACGTTAATTAGCCTCCAATAAGTTGTCCTGTCGTGTTGCATTCGGGTTAGCCGACTCTATGGTGCCTGCAGTTTAGTTGATTCCTATGTGTGCTGTGGGATCTCTAAATAAAGGCTGTTTCCGTTGTGACAATAGGACAAGCACCCACTCTAGGACTGTGTGATTCGGTAACTGCGGACGGCTTGCGGCCTGTCAACTTACATTTTCATGGGTGCCTTATGGTACCCGTCCGGGTTCCAGTACCGTCAGCTGGTTCTTCGCACTGCCTTTGGCCTAGGTGCCTCCATGTCGGTATCCGAGTTCCAGCAACGTCTGCTGGTCCTTGGTAGTGCTTTTGAGCACAGGTACCTCCTGCTTAGTAACCGTGTCCCAGTAACGTCAGCTGGTCCTTGGTTGTGCCATTGACTCTTTTCCTTCTGCTGCCCCTCCAGGTTCCAGCACAGTCAGCTGGTCCTCGTTACTTGCATTGGCTCTTGTACCTTCTGCTACCCATCCGGGTTCCAGTAACGTCAACTGGTTCTCGGAAGTTAGACGACCCTAAAGACCACCCCGAAGAAGATGACGACCCCAAGGACGACGAGCATCAAGACAACCAGCCTGAACACCATCACAAAGAAGAAATATAAGATTACCCAGAAGAAGATCACCAACAGGACAAAGAAGGTTAAGACAAACTACAAGATACAGTACAAGAGACAGAAGAACAATAAGCAGAAGATCAAAAAGCAGAAGAACATGAAGTATAAGACCAAAATGAAGAGCAAAATATATGCTCTAAATTATAAGCAGAAGAAGACTAAGCAGTGTATGGGGGTGAGTCCGTTCCTCCTCGTGGTGCCCCTGGAAAATGCCTGCTGCTGCAGGCTAAACTGAACACGGACAAATACTGTTGTAATTTAAATCTTTTGTGACAGCAAGAACGGAAGGATGAAAAATTCATACTTTTACAGATTACAAGTACAGGAATCTCTGTCACAAATAAGAATATGATGAAGAAGATGAAGAGGAAGAAGATGAAGAAGTAGAATATGAAGAAGAATAATAGTTTAATAAGAACAATATGAGTAATGTTAACAAAAAGATGAATAGCAAGAAGTTTAAGAAGAAGATAAAGAAGGTGAAGATGAAGAATAATTTGATGACAAAGATGATGCTGCTGAAGATTATGAAGGTGAAAGTGTGGCAAAAGTTAAAAAGGTGAAGAGCATGGAAGTTGTGAAACATACATATTTGGCAAAATAGAAAAAAGGTTAACAACATTGTCAATTATTTCGGCAATCCGAACGTCTTTAAAAAAAAAAATATTAATGCTATTCCATTGGATTGGGTTAAACATCTATGCCTTTAATGTCTCCTCAACCTCCCCAATACATTCTACATTACTCTTTGTTGTTTTCCTTCATGTACAATTAACCTACAAGCCAAGAATGGGCTTTTTTTAATTCCGATATTTTGTTCCCATAGACTTACATTGGATTTCCGGTATCGGTATCGGGTATCGCCGATATTTTTGGGGTATCGGCGATACCATTCCGATTCCGATACTTTTGGATATCGGAAAGTATCGCTCAACTCTACTGATATACAATTGGGGATGAGCAAACCCAAAAAGTAAAGTTTGGGGTCCGTACAGGACACCTAGTGTCCAGTTGTGAACCCTGAACACGGACATTTTACTGTACGCCCAATTTGACAGTCTAATAAAGCTTGTTGAAAAGCTAAAGTGCAGGCAATCAACATGCTTTTGAACTGCGGGCACTTTGGGAGCTATCACAGCCAGAAAGAGGGACATTGAATGGGATTTTGGGTATGCTCTATTACTCACATTACTTCTTTTCCA
This sequence comes from Oophaga sylvatica, assembly GCA_033576555.1. NCBI lineage: Eukaryota > Metazoa > Chordata > Amphibia > Anura > Dendrobatidae > Oophaga > Oophaga sylvatica. Next base: position 190,979,799 of record JARQOD010000006.1, on the reverse strand, counting down.
TCTATGAATGTGATTGTTTTGGCAATCAGTCATATAGCATGTCGCTTTGATTTTTCTTTGTTTTATTTTGGACAATATCCTTTTCCATTTTTGTGACTGCAGTTACAAATCGTTTTTAAATTTTGTTACAATTTCAGGAGTCAGTTGTTTGTTTATATCATCCTGTATGATATTCAATTCAGTGTCCAATTCATCTAATTTTGTTGCAGTAGACTTAACTAGAAGCTCCATAAACTTTTTGGAGCATGGCGATGCAGTATCTTCCCATTGTATTATAAAATCATTAGTAGGAAAAGAGGGGAAGACCTGTATTCATAGTCCCCTTGGGATAAGACCACATGTTATATATCTCTCTAGGAATACTTAATTCCACCAAAAGAGGGTATGTTTGTTGAGTAATTCCTTGTATTTATTAGTGAAATCAATAGTGTCCCAGGATTTCAAATCTAAAAAACTACCCGATCCCTCTCTAAGACCTTGTCCAATTGTGTTAGTCATGCTTTTTCGGGTTTGCAGTAATTCATTTGTTAAGATGGTTGCTGTGAAAACAGAGTATAGTATGACACAATATCATCAAAACAGAAAACATATTAAAGAGTTTTATTTCCTTTTTATAAAAATATGTGGTCTCTGGATTGATTTTAATTTGTGTGTCTTTTGTTTCCAGTTTTTAATAGTTTAACACCGTGTATCATTGTTCTTGCTCCTATGAAAAGATGTACTATATACCAGGTTCATCCTCATCAAGCAAGGGATGTATTGGATTGACCCAAAAAGTATGTCGCTACAATCATGAATTCTGTGTGACCTTTAATATATTTAGTTGTCTTCTGTTTCTGTTTAGTTGCTCAGTTTTTGATTGTTCTATACATGTATGTATTAACTTTATTATTCCTTCATGGGGCTTTATAATCTATGCAATGTGTGATGTTTATGTACCATTATCTTTATTTTTATTTCATTATATATATATATATATATATATTACTAGTGATGAACCCGTTCTACGCCCGGGTGGCAAGCATTTTTACAGGTACATGGTCTCCCATTCTGGTATGTGCTTCCCCCCTCCTATTCTGGTATGCATGGCACCCTCATCCATATCCTGGTATGTATGGTCCCCTCACCCCCACCCAAATCTACTATGCATGGCACCCCATTCCTCATCCCGGTAAGCAAGGTCACCTCCTGCCCAATCCTGGAATGCATGGTCCCCTCACCCCCCAATTCTGGTATGAATGGTCCCGTCACCCCCAATTCTGGTATGAATGATCCTCTCACCCCCCAATCCTGGTATGAATGGTCCCCTCATCGCCCAATCCTGATGTGCATGGTCCGCTCACCCTCCAATCCTGATGTGCATGGTCCCCTCACCACCCAATCCTGATGTGCATGTCCCCTCACCCCCCAATCCTGATGTGCATGGTCCGCTCACCCCCAATCCTGATGTGCATGGTCCGCTCACCCCCAATCCTGATGTGCATGGTCCGCTCACCCCCCAATCCTGATGTGCATGGTCCGCTCACCCCCAATCCTGATGTGCATGGTCCCCTCACCCCCAATCCTGATGTGCATGGTCCCCTCACCCCCACATCCTGATGTGCATGGTCCTCTCACCCCCCAATCCTGATGTGCATGGTCTGCTCACCCCCAATCCTGATGTGCGTGGTCCCCTCATCCCCAATCCTGATGTGCGTAGCCCCCTTACCCCCCAATCCTGATATGCATGGTCCCCTCACCCCCAAATCCTGATGTGCATGGTCCCCTCATCCCCAATCCTGATGTGCATGGCCCCCTCACCCCCCCAATCCTAGTATGCATGGTCCCCTCACCCCCCCAACCCTGATGTGCATGGTCCGCTCACCCCCAATCCTGATGTGCATGGTCCCCTCACCCCCAACCCTGATGTGCATGGTCCCCTCACCCCCAACCCTGATGTGCATGGTCCCCTCACCCCCGAATCCTGATGTGGATGGTCCCCTCACCCCCCAATCCTGATGTGCATGGTCCCCTCACCCCCCAATCCTGATTGCATGGTCCCCTCACCCCCCAATCCTGATGTGCATGGTCCCCTCACCCCCAACCTGATGTGCATGGTCCCCTCACCCCCAATCCCTGATGTGCTGTGTCCCCTCACTGCCCCAATCCTGATGTGCATGGTCCCCTCACCCCCAATCCTGATGTGCATGGTCCCCTCACCCCCAATCCTGATGTGCATGGTCCCCTCACCCCCCAATCCTGTATGGCATGGTCCCCTCACCCCCCCAATCCTGATGTGCATGGTCCCCTCACCCCCCAATCCTGATGTGCATGGTCCCCTCACCCCCCAATCCTGATGTGCATGGTCCCCTCACCCCCCAATCCTGATGTGCATGGTCCTCTACCCCCCAACCTGATGTGATGGTCCCCTCACCCCCAATCCTGATGTGCATGGTCCCCTCACCCCCAATCCTGATGTGCATGGTCCCCTCACCCCCAACCCTGATGTGCATGGTCCCCTCACCCCCCAATCCTGATGTGCATGGTCCCCTTACCCCCAATCCTGATATGCATGGTCCCTTCACCCCCCAATCCTGATGTGCATGGTCCCCTCACCCCCCAATCCTGATGTGCATGGTCCCCTCACCCCCAAATCCTGATGTGCATGGTCCCCTCAACCCCCAACCCTGATGTGCATGGTCCCCTCACCCCCCCAATCCTGATGTGCATGGTCCCTCACCCCCCAATCCTGATGTGCATGGTCCCCTTACCCCCAATCCTGATGTGCATGGTCCCCTCACCCCCCAATCCTGATGTGCATGGTCCCCTCACCCCCCCAATCCTGATGTGCATGGTCCCCTCACCCCCAACCCTGATGTGCATTGTCCGCTCACCCCCCAATCCTGATGTGCATGGTCCCCTCACCCCCCTATCCTGATGTGCATAGTCCCCTCACCCCCCCAATCCTGATGTGCATGGTCCCCTCACCCCCCAATCCTGATGTGCATGGTCCCCTCACCCCCCTATCCTGATGTGCATGGTCCCCTCACCCCCCCATCCTGATGTGCAATGTCCCCTCACCCCCCATCCTGATGTGCATGGCCCCCTCTCCCCCCAACCCTGATGTGCAATGTCCCCTCACCCCCCCTATCCTGATGTGCAAGGCCGCCTCACCGCTATTAAACTGCACAGATACCCCAAAAAAAAAAAAACATTTATACTCACCTTTCATCCCTGTGCTCCAGCGCTGTTCCGTTCAGCTGGACGCCGGGGGAGGAGAGCGGCGCCGGAGTACGCGCATGCCCATACCGCGTGGTCCGGCGCCATATTGCTGAAGACACACTGTAAATGTGTCTTCAGCAAAATGGCGCCGGATAGCGCTATTGCGCATGCGCGATCGGACGCGTACTCCTGGTCTCCTGCCCCGGGAGAAGAGAAGAGCCGTGGCAACGCTCCTCCCGTCAGGTAAGTATGTGAGTATGGAGCCGGAGATCGCGGTATGCATCCAGTATGCATACCGCGATCTCCGGCGCCATACAGAGTACTCACCGCTCTGGATGCCTCACTCTGTCTGGAGCCAGACTGCGCAGGCATGTCGCGCTTGAGCAGTCTATAAAGGCTTCAGACAGAGTGACGCTCCCACCGTTATATTATAGATATATATATATATAGTATATTATATGTGCTGTCACTTTAAAACACTGTGGGAATTGTTGCCCCTTTTCCTATCTTGTCACTTTACGTACTTTGCATTTTATACACTGCTATGGTAATATTCATGATTATAGATTGTGTCAAAGCTTTAGAAATGTCATCCTTTTGTTTGTGGATTATGTGTGCAATGCTTAATACCTGCCCTGTCTTGCACCCACATCTAATATGGCATCTTTGTTACTGGATAGGCGATTTCTGTACTTCAGGACGAGAAATGATCTGTGTTAATGTCTCCGACGTCTTGCATACCGTAAAATCATTGGCGGAGCCCTGGTAAGACGCGTGCGGGGTCAATGACATCATTGGGGAGTTCCCCATGACCTGCATCGCCATGGGCTGCCGGACGTGAAACAACTTCCTGAGAAGACAATGTGACACATAAGCTCTTTCTTAGGACAATTTTCTGCACACCTGTGATGGGGATTAGATAAAGGATAGCTGGGACATACTTCCATCTATGGTCCCCTGATGAAGCTGTTGCGAAATGCACGTTGGGCTATTCACATGGTCTCTGTTTTGAGGAATAATGGGCAAGAACCTTTGTAAATATATTTATAGATCCAATTGGTATGAGAATTAGTATATAACTTTTGACCCACAGTTATAATGGTTCTATGCAAAGAGTAGATATTATGCCTTTAATTCCTTTGCATCCTTATATATATTCATATGCAAGGTACATAAGCACTAGCACTTTATATTTGATATATATTATCTGCTGCTGCTGCTGCTCCTGCCCCTTTAATATATATTTCCACATTTATCTACCTGATTCTTGCTTCAATAATGACTTTGTATTGATACATGTCCTTTTATCTGTACATATGCCTTTGTATGTTTAATAAAGATATATTTTTTAAATATACCATTGACTCCATACTCCATATTTTTTGTATTCAACATATATTCAGAGAAAGGTATGGACAATTCCTGTGGGATCGACACCTGGTTCATTTTAGTTAATGTGAGTTTGCCATATGGGCTGTGGACAGTCACAAGATCCTGTCTGTGATGACCCCCCTGCCGTGCTAAACACACGATCTGACATCACACATTCTGCAGGCCAGCACCTCCAAGGCATAAAAGGCAAGCTCAGGCCATGTGTCCAATTTGGAGAAACAGAAGTTAGATGGGCCAGACCCATCACTCAGTATGTGGAGACGTGTGGACAGGAAACAGGGAAGTGCAAATCTTTTTTACCTCTAATCATACTAAGGGGTAAAGTATTTGTTTGGTGTTTCCATAGCTCACACAACTGTCTAATACATTAGCTTTATTACAATATGAGCTTAATTTGAATAATACTATTTTGATTTTATCTATTAGCATTCTAAAATGTAGTTTATAAGTTCACAATAGATAATTCGATTTTATAGCTCCTTCATCAAATGTTGCCTGGTATTTTATGCAGTAGTTAACACCTCTCCGCCATTCGATGTACTATTCCATCCATGTGACCTGGGCCTTATTTCCCATGCACGGAAAAGTACGTCATCGCGATTGGCCGCCCTCACGGGGGGTTCGTGGCCGATCGCGGTGGCCGGGTGTCAGCTGATTCTCACAGCTGACGCCTGGAACTAAGTGCCAGGAGCGGTCACAAAGAGCTGCCGGCACTTTAACCCCCGAAATGCTGCGATCAAAACAATTGCAGCATTCCAGGAGCAGGCAGAGTGGCTAACAGCCCCTCTGCCTTTGGATCAGATACCCACGGCGTGACGAGGGGTCCTGATCGCTGCCATGGAGACCCAATGTCGTCAAGACGAAATCCGGGTCTCCAGAGCTGAGAAACTTCCCGGTCATGCGCAGTACATGATCAGGAAGTCTCTCAGGTCAGTGTACAGAAACTGCAAACTGTAAACATAGAATGAAGTAAAAATCATTTTTTTAAATAATTGTGAAAATATTTTTTAAAAAAATAATAAAATATCAATATTTATTCTATCACTAAATAAATATTTGAATGAAAAAAAGAATCTAAACAATAAAAGTGCACATATTTGGTATCGCCGAGTCCGTAATGATCTGACCTATAAAACTGTCCCACTAGTTAACCCCGTTAGTGAACACCATAAAAAAACAAGGTAAAAAACAATGCTTTATCATCATACTGCCAAAAAAAAGTGGAATAATACTCAATCAAAAAGATGGATATAAATAAACATGGTACCGCTGAAAACGTCATCTAGTCCCGCAAAAAACAAGCCACCATACAGCTCCATCACCAGAAAAATAAAAAATTTATAGCTCTCAGAATAAAGTGATGCAAAAATAATTATTTTTTATATAAAATAGTTTTTATTGTATGAAAGCGCCAAAACATAAAAAAAGATATAACTGAGGTATCGCTGTAATCTTACTAACCAGAAGAATACAACTGCTTTATCAATTTTACCACATGCGGAACAGTATAAACGCCCCCCCCCCAAAAGAAATTCATGAATTGCTGGTTTTTGTTCATTCTGCCTCACAAAATTCCGAATAAAATGCGATCAAGAAATGTCATGTGCCCGAAAATGGTACCAATAAAAACAACTCGCCCTGCAAAAAACAAGACCTCACATGACTCTGTGGGCCAAAATATGGAAAGATTACATGGTGATGTAAAAACTAATTTTTGCAATAAAAAGAGTCTTTTAATGTATGTATGTCTGAAATTTTGCACAAATACACTCATGTAATTGTAAGTTCTAAACAAATATCAAAATACAGGAAATTACATGGTTAACTGTGTGGAAACAATGTATCATTTCATGTCGGCTTCTGTGATTTCACAAAAGCCGGCAATTGAATTAGCGGCTATAACAGTATGTAGAAGTCTAGGAACTATAAATATATGTATATATACATGTCACAATGACATGTATATATATATATATATATATATATATGTGTTCTATGTGTACATATCTATTCTTTTTTTTGTGATTGAAATACTATTCTTTTGGATCCATTATATGTCAGTTTTGCAAGCCTGCGAGAAATTCTCGCAAGTCGGATGAAAATCGGATGTTACAAGGTACACACACATGCGACTAAATCGCATCTTTGAAGGAAAATCGGATGCCAGAAGGATGTGTGATGTTTGCATTTTGATCCGACAATCGACCGTCTAAAACGGACCGATTTTTTTGTCGTTGTGTGTGACGCCGGCCTTACAGTGTAAGCACTCTTTCCCGGCACCAGGAAATGAACACAGATCGCATCATACTCTCCTGCTCTGACGGCGATCGGCACAAGCAGGGGAGAACAGGGGAGAATGATGGGAGCCATGTTCAGCACCCGGTGCCAGTGAACAGCGCTTACTGTAACGCTTCTTCCTCGGCGCCGATGCTTGTCACATGGATGACATCCATGTGTGTTATGCGTATGCACATTTGCTGGATGTTTTGTGGTCCGTTCTGACATTAAAAAACGGATATGTCAGCGTGTTTTGCCCATGGACAGATGGTCCGTGGAAACACACTGACATGTGCACAGACCCATTCACTTGAATAGGCAAATAGCTCTCTGTTTTTCACGAGTCTCTCCGCATGGCTGCTCAATGGTATAATATTCTGTGACACACCCATGATGTCAATATGATCACTGCACCCCTAGATGAATTCATTGAGGGGTGAAATTCGTAAAATGGGGTCACTTATGGGGGTTCTGCTGTTTTGGCACCTCATGGGCTCTCCCAGTGCGTCATGGACCTGCAAACCATAACAGTAAAATCTAGCGCTCCTTCCCTTCTGAGCTCTGCCATGCACACAAACAGTGGTTTACCCCCACATATGGGGTATCAGCGTACTCAGGACAAATTGCACAAAAACACTTGGGGTCCAATTTCTTCTGTTACCCTTGGGAAAATAAAATTTGGGGGTGAAAAGATCTTTTTTGTGGAAAAAAATGTGATTTTTTTTAATTTTACAGCTCTACCTTATAAACTTCTGTAAAGCCCTTGGGGGTTCAAAGTTCTCACCATAAATCAATATAAAATTCTTAGTGGGTCTAAAATAGGGTTACTTAGGCACATCAGGGGATCTCCAAATGCGACATGACGCCGTAGACTATTCCATCAAAGTCTGCATTCCAAAATGTCACTACTTCCCTTCGAAGCCTCGACGTGTGCCCATACAGTAGTTTTCTCCCACGTATGGGGTATCAGCATACTCAGAACAAATTGAACAACAACTTTTGGGGTCCAATTTCTCCTGCTACCCTTGTGAAAATAAAATAATTGGGGACTAAAAGATCATGTTTGTGGAAAAAATATGATATTTTTATTTTCACTCCCAGACGTTATAAACTTCAGTGAAACACCTGGAGGTTCAAAGTTCTAACCACAAAACTAGATAAGTTCCTTGGTGGGGTCTAGTTTCCAAAATGGTGTCATCTGTGGGGCCTTTCCACTGTTTAAGCACATCAGATGCTCTCCAAGCGCGACATGGCGTCTGATCTCAATTCCAGCCAATTTTGCATTGAAAAGTCAAACAGCGCACCTTCCCTTCCTAGCTCTGCCATGAGCCGAAACAGTGGTTCACCCCAACATATGGGGTATCAGTGTACTCAGGACAAATTGCACAATAACTTTTGAGGTCCTGTTACCCTTGTGAAAATAAAATTTGGGGGTGAAAAGATCATTTTTGTGGAAAAAAATGTGATTTTTTAATTTTACAGCTCTACGTTATAAACTTCTGTGAAGCCCTTGGGGGTTCAAAGTTCTCACCACAAATCTAGATAAGATTCTTAGGGGGTCTAATTTCCAAAATAGGGTCACTTGTTGGGAGTTTCCACTGTTTAGGCACATCAGGGGCTCTCCAAACGCGACATGATGCCCGTAGACTATTCCATCAAAGTCTGCATTCCAAAATGTCACTACTTCCCTTCCGAGCCTCGACGTGTGCCCATACAGTAGTTTTCTCCCACGTATGGGGTATCAGCGTAACCAGAACAAATTGATCAACAAATTTTGCGGTCCAATTTCTCCTGTCACTCTTTGGAAAATAAAAAATTGGGGACTAAAATATCATGTTTGTGGAAGAACTATGTTTTTTTATTTTCACTCCCGGGCGTTATAAACTTTAGTGAAACACCAGGGGGTTCAAAGTTCTCACCACACATCTAGATAAGTTCCTTGGGGGGTCTAGTTTCCAAAATGGTGTCAATTGTGGGGGTTTCCACTGTTTAGGCACATCAGGGGCTCTCTAAACGTGACATGCCCATCTCAATTTCAGCCTATTTTGCATTGAAAAGTCAAATGGCGCTCCTTCCATTCTGAGCTCTGCCATGTGCCCAAACAGTGGTCTACCCCCATGGGATATCAGCATACTCAGGACAAATTGCACAATAACTTTTGGGGTCCTGCTACCCTTAGGAAAATAAAAATTGAGGTGAAAAGATCAATTTTTTGGAAAAAATATGATTATTTTATGTTAATGCTCTACGTTATAAACTTCTGTGAAACCCTTGGGGGTTCAAAGTTCTCACCACACATTTATATAAGTTCCATGGGGGGTCTAGTTTCCAAAATGGTGTCACTTGTGGGGTTTTTCACTGTTTAGGCACATCAGGGGCTCTACAAACGCAACATGGCTTCAGATCTCAATTCCAGACAATTTTGAGTTGAAAAAGTCAAATGGCACTTCTTCCCTTCTGAGCTCTGCCATGCGCCCAAACAATGGTTAACCCCCATATATGAGGTATCAGCGTACTCAGGACAAACTGCACATTATCTTTTGGGGTCCAATGTTTCCTGCTACCCTTGGGAAAATAAAAAAATTTGGATCTGAATTGTGAAAAAAAGTTAAATGTTCATTTTTTTTTCAAAACATTCCAAAAATTCCTGTGAAGTACAAGAAGGGTTAATAAACTTGAATGTGGTTTTGAGCACCTTGAGAGGTGCAGTTTTTAGAATGTTGTCATTTTTCAGTATTTTCAATCATATAGACCCCTGAAAATGACTTCAAAGGTCATGAGGTGTTATGAGCTTGGTTGCAACAACTTTATTATATAATGGATTGCAACCGAACCCGGGGTCCGTGATGCAGTTTATGTTCACTGCTGCCGAACACCCTAGAGTATGAGGGTCAAACTGATGACAGAAATCTAACATTAGATCTCGCCTGTGTTAATTAACACTAGGGGAGAAGTAGAATTGGCACTATCTCCGTTAACGTCACGGGAGATGTGCTATCAACTGGTGTAGATGTAGCCCTGTTAATGGCACAGAAGCCACTTGCAGATATTAGGTTTGCACTATGTGCTGCAATCTGGTATAGATGTAGCCCTGTTGACTGCACAGAAGCTATGTGCCTGCCGCGAGGAAGTGCGTGCGACTGGCGCCAGGCGTACATGCTACCAGCCGGTGTGACACCGGGCTGAGCAACTCTCTATTTGGCTTGTCAGGCGATGCCCAGGTTACGCGTCATGCAGTCTGCTCAGGGTGTGGACAGCTACCCTATATTCGTAGCAGGACTGCACCATGTTATCTTCATTTACGCGCCCCGCAGTCTGCTCAGGGTGTATAGCCACCCTATATTCGTAGCGAAACTGCACACGTTAGCTACAGGTTACGCACCCCGCAGTCTGCTCAGGGTGTATAGCTACCCTATATTTGTAGCAAGACTGCGCACATTGGCTACCTGCCTAGCATAAGCTGAACCTGCCTAAAGGACCTGTGATAACTAGCCGAGCGTACTCTGGCATCGGCGGGTCCTGGAGAGCAAAGCTAGAGAGCACGTGGAGCCCAGATTCTGGTACATCCACACATGAGCACTGCCTATTTTAGTATGATCTGAACCGCGCCGCAGACAGACAAGCTATTTAAGGACTAAGCTCCGCCCCCAGCCATCTCATCAATCGCATCACCGATGATGTCATCCGTGACCAATCAGGCTATGCCAGGTCACAGGATCAGCTGACATTAAGCACCAATCATGGCTCACCATGTCACGGACATGCTCAGTGCAGGCATTTCTGGACTTAGGCTTACAACAGCCTTTTCTTGTTCCGTCACCTAGGTTTAAGGCTACTATGAACAAAAACCCAAGTAACTATTTGTGCCTCTCGGGTATTGGCTAGGTGTTGGGATCGACGATGAAGTTGAGCAGCATCTGGATCTGGATGTGAGACCACAGACTCCTCGGATCCTGGTTCAGATCCTGCCAATGCCTAACATGAGGTCCCTAAAAAAAAAATGGTGTTGTAAAAATGTGAAATCGCTGTTTAACTTTTAACCCTTATAACTTCCTAAAAAAAAAAAATTGGGCTCCAAAATTGTGCTGATGTAAAGTAGACATGAGGGAAATGTTACGTATTAAGTATTTTGTATGACATATCTGTGTGATTTAAGGGCATGAAAATTCAAAGTCGGAAAATTGCAAAATTTTCAAAATTTTCTCCAAATTTCCATTTTTTTTCACAAATATGCGCAAGTAATATCAAAGAAATTTTACCACTATCATGAAGTACAATATGTCACAAGAAAACTTTGTCAGAATCACCGGGATCCATTGAAGCATTCAAGAGTTATTACCTCATAAAGGTCTAGGGGGTAAGGTTTCTCCTTGTGGAGAGTGACATACCAACTCTGGCGTGTCGAGGTAAGGAGGCTTATTCGCCGTGCAATGCTCCTCTGGGAAATTTTAATATGCAAATTGCCTCTTCAAACAAAGAGGACTTGTACTCTGTAGCGCCACCTATTGGAAGCAGCGATCCTACAAGTCACAATCAACCCTTTAATGAGTCTTGTAATATGACTTAGGATAAAAGCCAAATCAGAATCTCCATTTGCAGACACGGTGTTTTGGACTGTTGGTCCTCATCAGTGCAAAGTAGGAGAGATCTGATTTGGCTAGATGAGAGGCTCTGGACTAAGGTCTAGGGGGTAAGTAATAGGTGGCGCTATAGAGTACAAGTCCTCTTTGTTTGAAGAGGCAATTTGCATATTAAAATTTCGCAGAGGCGCATTGCACGGCGAATAAGCCTCCTTACCTCGACACGCCAGAGCTGGTATGTCACTCTCCACAAGGAGAAACCTTACCCCCTAGACCTTAGTCCAGAGCCTCTCATCTAGCCAAATCAGATCTCTCCTACTTTTCACTGACGAGGACCAATAGTCCGAAACACCGTGTCTGCAAATGGAGATTCTGATTTGGCTTTTATCCTAAGTCATATTACAAGACTCGTTAAAGGGTTGATTGTGACTTGTAGGATCGCTACTTCCAATAGGTGGCGCTATAGAGTACAAGTCCTCTTTGTTTGAAGAGGCAATTTGCATACCTCATAAAGGGACAGTGGTCAGAATTGTAAAAATTGGCCCGGTCATTAACATGCAAACCACCCTCGGGGGTAAAAAGGTTAAGGAGGGTCAGGAAAAAGGAAAAAAACAGTTTAAGTACCACTAAAGTAAATGCAGACAACACAGTTCAGCAAGGTAATGATGCTCCAGTGTGTTGGAAACATGAACTGAACAGAAAATTAAACATGTGATAGTATCTTCCGAGTGCTACTGAAGATAGATTTATTGTCTTCTACAATTAGGTAATAATGGTGGGAGACATTATGATCATGTACCTTTTCTTTTAACACTCATATCCCACCGCTACAGGGGAGTGGGAAGAGAGGGGCTAAGTGCCGGAATTGGCACAGATGCAACAATTCTGGGGTGGCTGGGTATTGCTCTATCTATCTATTATCAATCTATCTATCTGTCTATGGCCGGAGTCACACACATCGTATAAAAATCGGACCGTATTATACGGCCGTAATAAGCCGAAAAGTCCCTGAACAGTGATCAGTATGTCATCAATGTGCAATGCGAGGATGCGATTTCCTCGCATCCAAATATCCGTGTGTCATCCGTGTGGCATCCGTATGGCATCCGTACGGCGAGATTTTCTCGCAGCTTGCAAAAACGACATATAATGGATCCAAATGAGTTTTAAAATCACAACAGAAGGATATATACACATAGAATATATATATATATATATATATATATATATATATATTACACACATGTCATTGTGACACATATATAGGGTACATACCCATTTCCAAAAAAAAAACGGTCCATTTTCTTGGTGGAAAACACGGTCCGATTCTATGCAATTGGCATGCGGTTGTCATGCGATTTGTATGCGACTTTTAATTGCACCATCCGTTTTCCATCCGTATGCAAAGTGATTTTAACATGAGTTTTTACATAGAGAGAACTGTCAAACATCATGTTTAAATCGCATTGCATACGGATGCCAAACGGATGGAAAACTGAGGGTGCAATTAAATAAAAATCGCATGACAATCGCATGCCAATTGCATAGAATCGGACCGTTTTTTACATCCGGAAAACGGGCCGTTTTTGTTTCTCGCAAATGGGTATGTACCCTATATATGTGTCACAATGACATGCATATATACATATATATATATGTATTGTATGTGTATATATCTATTCTTTTTTTTTTGATTTTAAAACTGTCATTTGGATCCATTATATGTCGGTTTTGAAAGCCGGGGAGAAAATCTCGCCGTACAGATGCCATACGGATGCCATATGGATGACACACGGATATTTTGATGCGAGGAAATCGCATCCTTGCATTGCACACGGATGACATACGGATCACTGTTCAGTGGACTTTTCGGCGCATTACGGCCGTATAATACGGTCTGATTTTTATACAGTGTGTGTGACTCCGGCCATAGATAGATAGATAGATTGATAGACAAATAGCTAGAAAAGATAATAAATAGATAGATAATAGATATAGATACAGATAGATATAAGATAGATAGATAGATAGATAGATAGATAGTATAGATAGATAGATATAGATAGATAGATAGATATAATAGATGATAGATAGTTATAGATAGAATAGATAGATAGATGATAGATAGATAGATAGATAGATAGATAGATAGATAGATAGATAGATAGATAGATAGAAAGATAGATAATAGAGATAGTAGAAGATAGATAATAGATAGATAGATAAGAATAGATAGATAGATAGATAGATAGATAGATAATAGATAGATAGATAGATAGATAGATAGATAATAGATAGATATGATATAGATAGATAGATATAGATAGATAGAATAGATAGATAGATAGATAGAATAGATAGAATGATAGATAGTTAATAGATAAATAGATAGATAGATAGATAGATAGATAGAAAGATAGATAATAGATAGATAGAACATAGACAGATAGATAGAAGATAGATACAATGCCTTCCGAAAGTATTCTGCCCCCTGGAACTTTTCAACCTTTTCCCACATATCATGCTTCAAACATAAAGATACCAAATGTAAATTTTTGGTGAAGAATCAACAAGTGGGACACAATTGTAAAGTTGAACGGAAGTGACGTCATTCTCTCCCGGCGTCTATGTCAGTACATCGCAGGGGCGGTGTAGAGCGCTGACATTACCCGATGTCTGCCTTCTATACTGGAGATTGTCGTGGGACACTCGTTATTATCTGGACTACGTCGGACAGGTGATATATAGGTTGCTTTATTATTTTATTTTTATTACAGGATACGATGTCATCGGGGAATAAGTGATTGGTGAGTATGTACTCTATGTTATGTGTTATATGCTATATGTATGTTCTGTGTTATATGTTACGTGTTGTATGTTATGTGTATGTTCTTTATGTTATGTGTTATATGTTATATGTATGTACTATATGTTATGTGTTGTATGTTATGTGTATGTTATATGTTATATGTATGTACTGTATGTTGTGTTGTATGTTATATGTATGTTCTTTATGTTATGTGTCGTATTTTATATGTATGTTACGTGTTGTATGTTATATGTATGTTCTGTATGGGTTTCACGTCACAGGTGTGCCCTGTCAGGTTCAATGAGTGGGATTTCTGGCCTTATAAATGGGGTTGGGACCATCAGTTGTGTTGTGCAGAAGTCTGGTGGATACACAGCTGATAGTGCTACTGAATAGACTGTTTTATGGCAAGAAAAAAGCAGCTAAGGAAAGAAAAATGAGTGGCCATCATTACTTTAAGAAATGAAGGTCAGTCAGTCCAAAGAATTGGGAAAACTTTGAAAGTGTCCCGAAGTGCAGTTGCAAAAACCATCAAGCGCTACAAAGAAACTTGCTCACATGAGGACCGCCCCAGGAAAGGAAGACCAAGAGTCACCTCTGCTTCTGAGGATAAGTTTATCCGAGTCACCAGCCTCAGAAATCGCAGGTTTACAGCAGCTCAGATTAGAGAACAGGTCAATGCCACACAGAGTTCTAGCAGCAGACACATCTCTACAACAACTGTTAAGAGGAGACTTTGTGCAGCAGGCCTTCATGGTAAAATAGCTGCTAGGAAACAACTGCTAAGGACAGGCAACAAGCAGAAGAGATTTGTTGGGCTAAAGAACACAAGGAATGGACATTAGACCAGTGGAAATCTGTGCCTTGGTCTGATGAGTCCAAATTTGAGATCTTTGGTTCCAACCACTGTGTCTTTGTGCGACGTAGAAAAGGTGAACGGATGGACTCTACATGCCTGGTTCCCACTGTGAAGCATGGAGGAGGAGGTGTGATGGTGTGGTGGTGCTTAGCTGGTGACACTGTTGGGGATTTATTCAAAATTGAAGGCATACTGAACCAGCATGGCTACCACAGCATCTTGCAGCGGCATACTATTCCATCCGGTTTGCATTTAGTTGGACCATCATTTATTTTTCAACAGGACAATGACCCCAAACACACCTCCTGGCTGTGTAAGGGCTATTTGACCAAGAAGGAGATTGATGGGGTGACCTGGCCTCCACAGTCGCCAGACCTGAACCCAATTGAGATGGTTTGAGGTGAACTGGATCGCAGAGTGAAGGCAAAAGGGCCAACAAGTGCTAAGCATCTCTGGGAACTCCTTCAAGATTGTTGGAAGACCATTTCCGGTGACAACCTCTTGAAGCTCATCAAGAGAATGCCAAGAGTGTGCAAAGCAGTCATCAAAGCAAAAGGTGGCTACTTTGAAGAATCTAGAATATAAGACATAATTTCAGTTGTTTCACACTTTTTTGTTAAGTATATAATTCCACATGTGTTAATTCATAGTTTTGATGCCTTCAGTGTGAATGTACAATTTTCATAGTCATGAAAATACAGAAAAATCTTTAAATGAGAAGGTGTGTCCAAACTTTTGGTCTGTACTGTACATACTCTTCATTTTGTGTCCTCAAATCTCCCCACACATTAAGTACCCCCATCCCTACTCCAAATCTCCCCACACATTAAATAACCCCATCTCCACTCCAAAATCCCCCCACATTAAAGTACCCCATCCCCACTCCAAATCCTCCCACTTTAAATAACCCCCATGCCCACTTCAAATCCCCTACACATAAAGTACCCCTCACCTACTTCAAATCTCCCCACACATTATGTACCCCCCACTGGAAAAATCCCCACACATTCTGTACCCCCACTGAAATCCCTCTACACATTATGTACACCCCCTCTGCAAATCCCCCCCACATTATGTATCCCCCCACAAATCCCCCCCCACATTATGTAAATCACCCCACACATTATGTACACCCCCCACTGTAAATCCCCACACATTATGTACACTCCCCACTGTAAATCCCGCACACATTATGTCACCCCCACTGCAAATCCCCAAACACATTATGTGCACCCCCACTGTAATCCCACACAATTATGTACACCCCCTGTAATCCCCCCACACATTATGTACACACCCCACACATTATGTACACCCCCCACACATTATGTACCTCCCACTCCAAATCCCTCTCCCCATCTCCCATCTCTCATCTTTGGTGGTTTCTTCAGGTCCACAATGGAGCACACTTACCGCAAATGTTCGCTCTGGGCGCCGGCGAGTGACGTCAGCAGCCTGATCACATGAACTGATCACGCTGCTGGCGTCGCTCTGACCCGACGGTCAGAGCTACAATTGTACTGGCGTCTGTACAGACGTCAGTACAATTGATCCCTGGGAGCCCACACGCAGCAGCTTCTCTGCGCAGGCTGTTAGCTTGACAGCCAGCGCAGAGAACTGCCGACTCCCATTTCGGGGGTGGCAGAACGCAGCCGCCAGGGGAGACACTGCGGACCGCCATATTAGGCGGCCCGACTGCGCCCCCCTGCCGGCTGCGCCCGGGGCACATGCCCCGGCTGCCCCCCCGGATACGTTTCTGTTTTCTGTAGTGGATTTTTCTAGTTCAAAGCCATGTAAAACCTGCAGCGTTTCTGCCCCGTGTCGCCCTACCCTTGCAGTTTATAATTGATTGGTAGACCATTAACAATTTGTTAGTGGCACCTTTCATGTATCTCATGTGTATAATATCATTTTTCGGTCTGTACCAGAAATGATGAGACGATTGTATTAAATTTTTCTATAAAAAGCAATAAAAATATTTAAAAAAATTATGATATTTAAAATCTACAGGAAGAATTATGCACAGTCCGTAAGGAATCAATGTATTCTCAGCCTTAAAACAGTGTAAGCAGATGATAATCCATTATTACAGTAAGCGGTACACTCACACAGTAATTATCTAATAACCCCTTATAAAAGACCGTAGCTTCCTAATCTGTTTATAATTATCATTTCAATGATCCTGTGCATTAATGTCTGACCTTCAGCAACTCTGACCTGATCTTAATTAGCTCTAATATCAAATCATTACTATATAAGAAACTATCCATGACCAAATGAATGAACCCCAGGTACAGTTAATTTCTGGAGCAATTATCTTCTCATGTAGGGAGATTTAAATGATTATCTGCACAATTTCACACAGTTTTATGTAATTCTGCAACATTATAAATTCTGTTTCAAATCATATTTCAAATGCTAGGCATTACCATGGAATTTTACAGTCAGTGGAGCTACGATGGATTTATAGTGAGGTAATATAAGTTAATAGGTTTAGTGGTAACTAATTTGGCTGTGATGAGAGTGTCTGCTTATGGAAAAAGGAAATTTAGTCATTCCAAAAGAACATAAGTCCCACAAGACAGCATGTGTGCATTTTTTATGCTAAAAGCAAGTTTCTATGGGAAATTAGGGTTAATTTTTCTTTTCACCTACTAATATTATGCTGTATAATATGTTGGACACTGAGCACTAGGGCAAGTCTGAAAGATTGTTAAGTCAAAAGCTTTATCTAAGAATATATCATTAGTGTATAGGATGTCACAAGGATTTGAGTGAGACTTACAAAGACAAACACGTTAAATAGCTCACAGAATCCTGAAAGCTTTCTGCAGCTATGCACATGAATAGTGTGGCCCCTTTCTGTGGAGAAGACAGCTATGTATGCGGAGTAGTCATAAGATCATGGCCGTCACTGTCATCACCTTCCACGGAACTGCAACTGTACATAATCCTTTGCCAACTATCTAATCCCAGATGGAACTCCTTGTTACAGCTGCTATAGCCAACATCTTTTAAGGATTAGTAAAGCCACAACTGATGACAAAAAGCTCACCTTCTTCTAAGTGCATCCTCTAAAATTATAAAGTAATAAAGATGCTGAGAGCTTTCTAGCTGAAAGTCTTTGATTTAAAACAGGTTCAATATCACTTTTGTTTCCTGACCTTTTGCAAAATACAGGTGAACTATGAATTTACCATAATATTTCACTTTAAAGAATTAAATTTGTATGATAAAGCCAATTATAACAACCTATTATCGCAATATAATATATTATAAAATTGAAACTCGTCTTCCCTTTCTTGACATTCAGTATTCAGTATTTTCCTACATAAAACTTTTCGTACATCAGTTAATTTGACTTACCTTCCCTATAGATTTTTAAATATCATCTTTACCCAGATGACACACATTTATCTCTTCTTCTGTTCTTAACTAAGGTGCCACTTTATCTTGTGTCTTGAATGTCTGTCAGCCATGTCCTCTTATAAACCCTCTGCTTCCCAAAGCATAACAAAAAAGAGAGGCGTTCTTCATCAGATAAATTATTTATTTATCTATTGTACTTGTACTTTTATGGTGCTATCATATTCCGCAGTGGTTTATAGAAATTATCACCTCTCTCACCATTGGGATTCAGAATCTGGATTGCCTATTAGCATGTCTTTTGCTATGTTGGTGGGAACCAAAGCACCTAGAATAAACCCATGGAATCACAGGGTAATATAAAAATTCTACAACACTCTCTATCCCCTTCTCCTTCACTTAGGGGTAGTGGCTAGGGATGAGCGAGTATACTCGCAAGTATTTGGTAATCGGTGAGTATTGCGATACTTGCGGTACTCGAAACATAGCGAGTATTTCCCTATTCGCCTCGCAATATTCGGATCTCCTGATCAGCATGTTAGCAAATGACAGTAATGCCGCAGCCTTCTTGGTTGAGGCATTACTATGACCGCACAGCGTCATAAGTGAGTCATAGCCTATGACTCATCATAGGCTCTAAAGACTATGTGTGCGGAGAATGTTTGTGTGTCTGTGTGTGAGAGTCTGTGTGTATCTGTGTGTTTGTCTGCGAGGGTCGCCGGGGCTGTGTGTGTGTGGGTCTGTGTGTAGGCAGGCACAGACCAATGGGACTATGTCTGCTACAGCGACAGGATTAGTGGATGATGGGACAATAGTAGTCCCATCATCCGACTAATGTATTGAATAGTAAAAAAAACACATACAGACATAGAGTACATACTGTACTCACCATATACAGCTAATCACCGACGGCCTCGATCACCTGGAAAAAAATAATATATCTATATATGAATAGATAGGTAGATATATCTAAAGATAGATAGATAACACCAAGGCCGATGTTTAGTAATGAACATAATAAAAAGGTACACAAAGAGTTAAAGAAAGACACACACACAAAATCTGCATGCAATATCTGTTTAATTTAAAAAAGGGAAAAAATAAATGGTTTGGGCTCCTGCGCAATTTTCCAGTCCAGAGATGGAAAGCCAGCGACCGGGGGCAGATGTTTATAGCCTGGGAAGGGGTTAATACCCATGGATCTTCCCAGGCTATGAATATCAGCCCGCAGCTGTCTGCATAGCCTTTACTGGCTATTAAAATAGGGGGACCCCCAAAAAATGACGTGGGGTCCCTCTATAATTAATAGCCAGAAAGGCTATGCAGACAGCTGCGGGCTGATATTGATAACCTAGAAAGTGGCCATGCCCCCCGGCTACAAACAACAGCTCTCTGCCACTCCTGAAATGGCGAATCACTAAGATGCGCCAATTCCGGCACTTAACCTCTCTCTTCCCACTGCACTGTAGCGGTGGCATATGGGTAGTAAGGGGTTAATGTCACCTTTGTATTGTAAGGTGACATCAAGCACGGGTTAGTAATGGAGAGGTGTCAATAAGATACCTATCCATTAATAATCCTATAGTTATTAATGGGTTAAAAAGGCACAGCCAGAATAAAATATTTTAATGAAATAAAACAACACACAGATTTCCAACATTTATTATACACCTAATTCCCCGAAGCCCTCGACCACCTGAAAAAAAAGCAAAAAAACAACAATATACTCCCTGTTCCGACGTAGTCCATATAATAACGATTGTCCCTTGACGATCTCCCATGGAGAGCGGTCACATCAGCAGGGGCTCCGGTGTACAGTGGCCGGAAATAATGCTCCCGCTGTGGATAACTCCGCTGCCGAGGTCACCAGAGTTCATGCTCTCACTTTATGGCACCATTGCTGTGTGAGAAATTTCTCATGCAGCTGTGCCGCAAGTGAAAGGATAAACTCAGGTGACCTCGGCGGGAGCATTATCTCCGGTCACTGTACACCGGCGCCCATGTAGAGCAGTCACATCTACTGATGTGACTGCTATCCACGGGAGATCATCGTGAGACAATCGTTATTATATGGATTATGTCGGAACAGGGAGTATATTGTCTCTTTATTATTTATTTTTCCAGGTGATCGAGTGCATCAGGGATTAGCTGTATATGGTGAGTATGTACTCTATGTCTGTATGTGTTTTTTTTTTACTATTCAACACTACTGTTGTCACATCATCCGCTAATACTGTCATTGTAGCAGACATAGCCGGATGGGACTTGTAGTCATATCGGATGATGCCTGCCTACACACAGACCCACACACAGCCCCAAAGACCCCCACAGACACACACACAGATACACACAGACCCCACACACAGACATGCACACATTCTCCGCACACACATAGTCTCAGCCAACACACATTCTTCGCCCACACACTCTTCCTCCTCCCGATTACCGCCTGCATTTAAAGAATCATGCACCCATTTCATCCTTTTCCTCAGGCCCCCAGACTGCTTTGTAGGGTCCGGGAGAAAATTATTCGCATTTCACATTGACTTGCATTGGACTTGCTACTCGTAACAAATACCCGAATATTAAGACCTACTCGTTATGAGTATAGCGAGTCCGAATATCTCAATACTCCCTCATCCTTAGTAGTGGCATCTAATTTAGTTTTAGAGATGAGCAATTTGATTTGCATTGCCCTGGTTTGATGTATGGTGCTACTCTTAGTGTTAGATTGTTTTAACTTCTGTGACTGGCATTCCTGGCCCTGTATTCTGAGTGCCTCTAAAGGTCTATTTACATGGCATGGATATTCTAGATGAACATTCATAGAAATACTTGTTTCACAGTAACCAAGCAGTCTATACATGCTGTCAATCTGTCAGCGAACAAACAAAATGCCCATTCATCAGGTGAAATGATCTTCTGTGCTACACAAAAGATCATCTCAGAACCAAAATTATCCTGTGTAACCAAGACTCATACTGTCCAGAACAAGAGCAATATATGGGCACTGAACAATCTATTACAGATAGTGTCTGAAGGAGTGTCGTACTGTGCAAACATGTTGTCGGTGGCTGTTTTGAACTGTGCACCATAGTGATAAATTAACCTGTTCTATTACTAGTCTCCGCAAGACTACCACACCATGGCACAACATATGTCAAGACATTGCAAGAGGCCTAATATGAAGAAAACATAAAACGGGGATGACACATCAATAGCATTAAATTAATACGTGGATGCACATGCAGTGGGAAAATAAATATTTGATGTGCTGCCGATTTTGCAAGTTTTCCCACCTACAAAGAAAGAAGAGGTCTGTAAGTTTTATCGTAGCAACACTTTAACTGTAAGAGACAGAATTTAAAAATAAAAAACAGAAAATCACATTGTATGATTTAAAATTATTAAATTGCATTTTATTGCATGAAATAACTTTTTACTTACCTATCAACAAGGAAGAATTCTGTCTCTCACAAACCTGTTTCTCTTTAAGAAACCCTCCTACTTTGTACTCATTACTAGTGATGAGCGAACATGCTCGGTGATACTTGGATATCACTCAAGTATCTGGGTGATTGGATATGCTCGACACTCGTTGAGCTTTGGCTGTTGCTAAGGCTGAATGCTCAAATCCCCACCCTGCATGTTTGGTGCTTGTTACACACACAATAAATATGTGAAAATTGCCTGCCAGTCGTTGTAATGCCCTAGCCATCTTGGTAGTGGCATTACAGCGATTAGCTAGCCTCATAAACTCATCAGAGGTTATAAAAGGATAGGCCCTGCCATGCTCAGCTCACTGCTCACAGCTCAGAGAGAGATGTGATTGGTGGTGGAGAGCAGTTGTCTACATCTGTTTGTGCATAGTTTCATTAATCAGAGTCCTCTACTGCTGCTATTGGTGCTGATGCTGAACCATCATATGTAAAGTCCTTCTAAGGGCTAATCTAGTTATTTTTCTGTTTCTTTACGATACATTCTGCAGTTAGCCTAGGGACAACTGCTGGAGCAAAAGAGTGGCTGAATGGAGCCTCTAGGTAGAGCTTAGGGCTTTACAGTCTGTTGCTAAATTATATAGCTGCTGCAGGTGACCACATTTTTTTTGGGGGGTGAAAAAATTGTCTATATTGTCATCCATACAGTTTAATGTTTTGTGTGAAATTGCTGTTGTTTAACATTATTAAAAACTGCTTGGCCTCCTACAGTTCACAAAAAAATTTGTTGCAAATATTGACTATTGTCATCCATACAGTTTAATGTGCTTTGTGCTCATTACGGTGGTTTAACATTTTTAAAAACTGGTTGTCCTGCTACAGTTCACAACATTTTTTGATTAAAAAATTGTCTATTTTCATCCATAGAGTTTAACATGCTTTATGTAAAATTACTGTGGTTTCAAATTTTTAAAACCACTTAGCCTACTTCAGGTTACTAAATTTTTTGTACCAAAAATTGTGTATTGTTAGGCTGGTTTTACATTTGCGGTTGAGTCCGAAGCGTTTATGCCGCATACTTCTGCATGAGTCGTGTTTTCCTATCTTTAACATTGGGGACGCAGGTACATGTGATTGGATGCTTTTTGCCGCGTTTGACGATGCATGCGTCGTTTTGTCGTCTGCGGCTGGGCGCGGTAAACACAACATGTTGCAATTTTGGAGGCGTCAATTTGCTGCCTAGAAATGTATGTGGCTCTTTGCGGAAGGAATGCTTCTAAACAATGCATTACAGTCTATGAGAACATATGCATACGCAAGCACATGCGTACACTTTGCTTTTGCACAAGCAAGAATTTACATAAGACATGCCCATTGGGCGTGGCTTGTGTAAATTCAAAAATTCGCTGGGAAAATAGCACTTGCCTATCATCTGCACCGCAAATGCATGCATGTGACTGCATGCGTTTTTGCATACGTTTGCAGTTGAGGATGATACGCTGCGGACTGAACCGCAAATGTGAAACTAGCCCTATTCATACAGTTTAACGAGCATTGTGTGATTTTACTGTGTTTTTAAAAATTTAAAAACCTCCAGGCCTGCTACAGATGACCAAATTTTTTGCTCCAAAAATTGACTATTGCTTTTGAGAATTCACAGTGGTTTAAAATTTTTCAAAACTGCCTTACCTGCTAAAGGTGACCAATTTTTTTTAATTAAAAATTATTAGTTTCAATTAATTAGACCTAGGAATTGCAAAATGTGTAAGGCATGCAATAAAGGATGGGAAAGCGGAACTGCTGATAATGGTAGGTGAGGATATGTGGCAGGTTCAACTGCGCCTGTTGCTGGAGTACAAGTAACACACGCTCCCTGTCCCACTTTGGAGGGAGTCACGCGACACCATTTTTGAATCCATACCAGTGCGAACAGGCAGTCAGTTGGATAGCAGATAATGTATCCAACATGCTTGCCAGTCTTTCACATGGTCCAGTCTCACTACCCAAGAGTCTAGATCACTTAATCCTCACCCTGTTTTTCTTTACTCTTACCATGTTGAGTCCCATGAGACTAGTGATCCCATACTAGGAAACTCTGAGGAGCTATTTACATTATCATTTCTTGATTGTGACCTCTACCCCATGCATGGTGAGAAGAGGGACAGGAGCACATGCTGTTTAGTGAAGCACAAAACTTAGCAGTCACAATCACAGGAAGATAAGGGTGGGAATGACAAATTTTGTCTAATGAGGCAGATGATGAGGAAACACAGTTGTCAATAAGTCAGGTTGTTTTTAAGTCACAAAGTCAGGAGGACCAGGGTGCGGCAGTGGATGACGAAGACACTGATTCAACCTGTGAACCTGGCATGCAGAACGAAAGTAGCTATAAAAGGAACGGTCCACAGCCCCGAAACAGGTAGGAAAAGGCAGTGAGATGACCAGAGGGAGAAGAAGAGCAACTTCCGAAGAGCACCAACACTAGTGAATTACTCCATCAAAGAGTTACATGTTCCCCAGTCTGGGACTTTTTTAAGAGAGTTTCAAGACAAAAAAAATGGTCATTTACAACCTGTGCCATGCGAAGACCAGAGTGGCCTGACCACTAAAAGCCTATCCATCACCACCATAATCAGGTAAATGTGATCTAAGTACCTGACTCATTGGTCCAAACACCTGGGTATGCAATTGGTGCCAGAGGGTGACATCACTGCCTCTACCTATGTGCTATGTACTTGCCAATCCCCTGTCCATGACACTGGCACAGATTCTGATGCAAGGTTTTTATTTGCAAAGAAAAAAGAGGTGGGTTATGCCCCTGTCTAGATTTCCATGATTTCAATTTGATCACAGGCTGGGATCCTTATCCTCTCCATCTCATTCTGGACCTCTTTAACCAGATAGTAGGAGCAAAATGGTTTTATAAACTGGATCTCAGAGGGACATATAATCTCATTCGTATTAAGAAGGGGATGAGTGGAAAACAGCCTTCAATACACCTGAGTGACACTATGAGAACTTTGTGATGCCATTTCGGTTGACTAATACTCCCTCCATCATTCAGCACTTTGCAAGTTACATTTTTAGTCACCTGGCAGGTAGATTTGTTGTGATATATCTTGATGACATGTTAATTTATTCACATGACCTAGTTGAGACACATCAGGTACATGTCAGGCAGGTCTTACAGAAACTCATAGACAATAAATTATTTGTCAAACAAGAGACATGTATTTTCTCAATTCAAGAGATCCTTTTTCTGGGTTAATTCTTATCATCCATCAGCTTTTGTATAGATCAGGCAAAGTTCAGGCGGTACTGGATTGGGATCATCCTGAGGACATAAAGGACTTGCAAAGGTTTTCGGGTTTCACCAACTGCTCCAGTCCAGTCAAGGAAGTTTCAGTACTTTGAAAAAGTGTTTTGTATCTGCACCCATTCTTATACAGCTGGACATCACTCAGCCATTTATTGTAGAAGTCTACACTTCTGAAGTGGGGGTGGGAACTGTATTTTTGCAGGGTACTTCTCCTGGTAAATGGCGTCCGTGTGCATATTTTTCTAAAAAACTCTCGTCTGCTGCTAAAAACTAAGAAATTGGTATCAGGAATCTCTCAGCAATTAAGTGGGCTTTTCAAATGTAGCATCATTTTCTAGAATAGCTAAGAAAACAGCGGGCATCGCTACATAAGCCATGTATCAAATAACCAGGGGGCTACCATCGCACCCATAACCGAGGTTAAATGGGAGAAGATAGAAAGAAAGCACAATATTGGTGCACTCTACTGGTGTAAACGTGAAAAAAGTTTTTATTGGTAGCAAAGAAATAGTGCACAAACAAGATAAAAAACATAAAAGCAATAAAAACAAAATGGCTGCAAGGATTCAAAAAATAACAGGCATATGTATATACATAAAATATGTTACTGCTGAGCACCTTACAATAAGAATGGTATTCAACCATAATTGCTGTGCAGATGAAAATACAAAATACCTTATACTATTACATATATTTGATACATATGACAAATGATTACATGAAAAAATCTAAGATAAGTAATGAGGAAAGTCATGTTGATACTTATAGCAGCATGACAAATGTCAATGAATCATAAATACTAAGAATCTCAGCCTGCCATGCAGTCCTGCAAAAACACCTAATATCAACCAGAAAGCATATTTTCTAATAAGATAGAGTATACTGACCAGGTGTTTTCTGCAGAGTCGCATAAACCATCCCTACGCGTATCGCTACCTGCTGTAGCTTCGTCAGGGGGAGATGGTATAAAATGCCAAATGTCAGATATAAATAGGGATAAGTGCACTTACCGCTGTTACCAGAATCGTCAACACCTGTGTTGGCAAGCCAGGAACAGCTTTAGAACATCCTAATGGGCTATATTGATACATTGTCTCCACACTTGTCAGCATGCGGTTCACCGTGCGTGTCAAGCTGCGGACATGAATCATTGCTCGCCAAACCTCACGTTGTTTGCTGCATGTCATTATGCGTTCCATAGTCCGGTCATCTCATACCACGCATGCGCCAAAGACAGAATCCTCATGTGTATTTGCTGCTTGTCATTGTACATTTCATAGCCCAACCCACTAATACCATGCACGCGCTGAAAAATAATAAAGGGGGTAAGTCCAATAACTCCACCCAGCTAGGTTACCACATATGTACTAAATAAGCAATACACACGCACCGATGAATCAATGAACAGTATTAAGTAGTATTATCACATAAAAAAGGGCTATATATCACATAACACGACCAAAAGCTACCTAGACATATCAGGTTTAATATATTATACAGATATGTCCTAATATACCACATTAACTTTAATACCCCTGATTCCAATCAGTATCCTGTCCGTCATGCATATCAAATATTAGAACTAGGTCACTATTCACACGATCGCAAACCCACACAGATGATGAGCATTGCGATATCAGTTGTGTGTCGACATACGTCCCGAAATATGGTCGCATGACATTACACAGTAGACCAGAAAGTAGGAAAAAAAAACACAGCAAAATCGCTTCACCTCATGAGATGACTGTACAGGGAGAAAAAAAAAACATGTATACGTGTTAAGCCAACAGGCAGTATGCAACATCCCTATCAAACTGTAGTGCTGTGAATACACAAAGCACTATGTGTCATGAAAAAAGATGTAAAAGATATACGAAATTCAAAAGCACCAAAAGTAGCAGAACATACCTATGATCTGGATAAAGACTAACAATTTTATATTATATGCAACTTCAATTAATGAGAGAAGAGTCAAAGCCTATATGTCTACGATTATGTGAAAAAAAATATTTTACTGAAAAAATCCTTGTAGAAAAGCCCTCTCAAAAAATACCTAACACTGCAACTAGGTCACGGCATCAGGAATCCTGTAAATAAAAGGTCTTCGTTGATGCCATGAGGAGCCACCGATTTGAGTTTGTAGATCCATCTCGCCTCTAGCCTTAATAATTCCCCTTGTCTATCTGATCTCCGTACATTGTTGTACAACTTTTGTATACCAATTACACGTAATCCCCGCGGACAACTAGAATGCACCTTCAAAAAATGTGCAGCCACTGTGGACAATGTTTTACCCTTGGTTAAATCCTGTCTAGCCAGATTGATTGTGGAGATGTGCTGTTGTGTGTGCATGTGCAACTGTTGTGAGGTCTGTCCAACATAAACTTTGGGACAGGTGCACACAAGTGCATAAACCAAATGGCTAGACTTACAATTGATGTAGTCCCTAAGGGTAAATTCCAAGGAATCCACTGGATTAAGGAAAGAAGGCCCTTGCTGCACAAACTCACAGATACCATGTTCCCCACAGGGGTATGTACCTCGAAGGCGTACACCAGAGCCCAGTCTAATAGTTGGTCTGACAAAATGGCTTCTAGACAGTGAATCTCGAAGGTTAGGAGCTTGCCGGGCAGTTAGTGCTGGCTTAGTGGGCAAAAGGTCGCCAAATTTTCACATCAGTTTTCAAAATGTCCCAATATTTATGGACGAGTTTAATGACGTTGGTCCACTGATTATGATAAGCAGTAACAAATCTCAATTTGGAATCTGGCTCCTTAGGTCTTGGGTTTAGTAACTGGTCTCGAGGTGTAGAATCCACAATGCCAAATGCTTGTGAGATTCGAAATTTGGGGTAACCTCTAACTCGTAACCATTTCGTGAGAGATCTAGCTTCAGCATGGAAATCCAAATGTCGAGTGCAGTTATGGCGAAGTCTGGCAATCTGCCCTGTTGGTATTCCTCTCTTATGATGATGTGGATGGAAGCTCTGATAGTCCAATAATCCATTTGACGCTGTAGCCTTGCTGTACAAGTCCGTGACAATATGGTCACCTTGGAGAGAGAGCCTAAGATCCAAAAAGTCAACCATTAGTGGTGAAATTGATGAGTCAGAAAAACATTAAAGGCATTCTTGTTGAGTGACTGAATGAAAGTCTCAAAAGAGTCCCTAGTATCAGTCCAAATGAAAAAAACATTGTTAATAAATCTAAACCAAATTAAAATGTTTTGCTGGAATTTCACCGTTGGATACATGCAGGACCCCTCCCACCAACCCATGAAAAGGCTGGCAAAGGAGGGGGCACAACGTGCACCCATCGGAGTGCCCAATATCTGCTTGTAAAACTTATTGTCAAAAATGAAATAATTAATACAAATTGAAGTAATTTCAAAAGAAAATTGTTGTGTAATTGAATCTGTTCATTATCTGTTTGAAGAAACCATTGTATCGCCATAAGACCATGATGATGGGCTATATTAGTGTAGAGTGACTCCACATCAACCTTAACTAAAAGGGCCCCTGCCGGCAATTTCAAATCCTGGGTCTTATGAATCAGGTGTGTGGAGTCAAATATGATGGCAATTTCTGCACCAATGGTTGTAGATAAAAATCTATGTATGTACAGGATCTCTCTCCAAGGCCATCAATACCAGAGACTATGGGTCTGTCTGGTGGACAATCAAGATTTTTATGCACCTTCGGCACCAAATAGAAGGTAGGTATAACTGGCTTCCTGACAAAAATGTATTCCTTTTCTTTTTTGTTAATGATATCCTCTGCTAATGCTGCCTCCAATAAACAATTTAATTTTGCATTAAAGATATCAGTAGGGTCTGAGGGCGGTTTTAAATAATAATTTATATTATTTATATTATTCAAATGTTTGAATGCCTCCTCATTGTACATTTCAATAGGCCACAAGACCACATTGGCCCCTTTGTCTGCCTGTATTATCAAAACATTGAGAATTAGTTTTTAAAGATACCAATGCCTTTTTATCTTCCTATGTTAGATTTTGTTGCACCCGATAGTTATCAGGTAGCCTTTCAATCTCTTTCTTCATAACTTCAAAAAATGTCTTAACTGAAGGTACCAAGGCCAAAGGGGAGTGGTGATGGAAGGGGCCCTGTGTGGAAATGGTCTCCTACTAGTGGAAACTTCGTTTTACTATAGCAAATCCAAATGGTCTGAAAATACCTGTCTGTCTAGATCTGACAAGTTGGAAAATGAATCTGGTCTATGATGCAGTGCTCTAAGGACTATCTTTCTACAAAAAAGATATAGATCTCTTATGACAATGAATTTATCCAAAGTCTGCATAGGAGAAAAGGTAAGTCCTCATTGCAATACTGACCTTTCTGCTGCAGATAGTTGGTATGTAGATAAATTTATGACTTGAAGCTGGTCTGCTGATGGACATGCATCAGAGGCCTCCTTCTCTGACTCTTCGCAGGATAAAGATGCCAAATTTTGGCGCTGCGTCCTTCGTCTCCCCCACCTTGTCCTCCATCTGTATCGCTGATGTTCGATGCTGAAAAACACTAAGACTGTGTTCTGTTTGACCTGTTGTACTAGATGGAAAATTAGTTGTACTTATCCTTGAATTGCCTGAGTGAATTCACCTGTATGCCATCCCCTTTGGATAGTCAAGTTTATCACGTTGCAATTTTCTTTTTTTTTCCATCAATGATCTCCTTCTCAAATTTTAAAATTAAATCTTTAAGCTTGTTTTGAAAAGGTTGAACTTGAGTAACCTGATCAAATTTTGACAATTGTGTCTCGAGATTTTTAATCTTAAGTTAAAGAGAATTAAACAGTTCATTATCATGTTGCAATAATAAATTAATCAATATTTTTGAACATTGTATCAGGTATGTTTCCCACGTTGTTTTAAAATCAGGGGTTACTTCCCAAGCTGGAAAGATTTGAACTCGAAGTCCTCGAGGGAAAATGGAGGCTTTAAGATATTCATCCAGGCTATGGATATTTCACCAAGCTTTGGTGATAGCTTTGTGTGTGTCAATTAATTCTCTAGATATCTTGTTGAAATCTAATTTTTCAGTCTCAACTATATCAGAAAGAAGCTGTTCTTTCTGATAGTTCCAAGCTACCTCAAGTGTTATGAGCTCGGTTGCAACAACTTTATTAAATAATGGATTGCAACCGAACATGGGGTCCGCGATGCAGTTAAAGTCACTGCTGCCAAACACCACTTGGGTATGAGGGTAAAACTGACAACAGAAATATAATATCAGATCTCGCCTGTGTTACTTCACACTAGGGGAGATTTAGAATTTGCACTATCTCCGTTAACGTCACGGGAGATGTGCTATCGACTGGCGTAGATGTAGCCCTGTTAATGGCACAGAGGCCACTCACCAGATATTAGGTTTGCACTATGTGCTGCAAGCTGGTATAGACGTAGCCCTGCTGACTGCACAGAAGCTACGTGCCAGCCGCTAGGAAGTGCGTGCGACTAACGCCAGGTGTACGTGCTACCAGCCGGCGTGAGACCGGACTGAGCAACTCTCTGTTCAGCTTGGCAGGCGATGCCCAGGTTACGTGCCCCGCAGTATTAGAGTAGGACTGTCCCACAAAGGGTTGCCTTGACGTGGCGGGATGGCTTGTACATTATTTTGATCAAAATTATGTTTACTAAATACCCTTATTATTATTACTACCTTCATGCATTTTTGCAAAAAGATTTTTTATTTCATTTTTGGATATTTGTTTTTTTGTGCCTGGTTTTCTGTGTAATGGTCATGTGTTAATATGCATTTACATTTTGCATACACATTAACTTACTTTTTCAGTTCAGATCTAGTTTTCTATGTAGTTCATGGTGCATTCTGTGCATATAAGGGTGTGACCGCCCTGTTTTCTGAGTTGAGAAAATCCATCCTGTCTGGCCAGAGCTTCAACTGGTGGGTTCAGTCCCTCTGCCCTTGTTCACATTTACGTCACTTGACAAGTGGAAAGGTTTTCAATATTAGAGTAGGACTGTCCCACAAAGGGTTGCCTTGACGTGGCGGGATGGCTTGTACATTATTTTGATCAAAATTATGTTTACTAAATACCCTTATTATTATTACTACCTTCATGCATTTTTGCAAAAAGATTTTTTATTTTATTTTTGGATATTTGTTTTTTTGTGCCTGGTTTTCTGTGTAATGGTCATGTGTTAATATGCATTTACATTTTGCATACACATTAACTTACTTTTTCAGTTCAGATCTAGTTTTCTATGTAGTTCATGGTGCATTCTGTGCATATAAGGGTGTGACCGCCCTGTTTTCTGAGTTGAGAAAATCCATCCTGTCTGGCCAGAGCTTCAACTGGTGGGTTCAGTCCCTCTGCCCTTGTTCACATTTACGTCACTTGACAAGTGGAAAGGTTTTCAATATTAGAGTAGGACTGTCCCACAAAGGGTTGCCTTGACGTGGCGGGATGGCTTGTACATTATTTTGATCAAAATTATGTTTACTAAATACCCTTATTATTATTACTACCTTCATGCATTTTTGCAAAAAGATTTTTTATTTCATTTTTGGATATTTGTTTTTTTGTGCCTGGTTTTCTGTGTAATGGTCATGTGTTAATATGCATTTACATTTTGCATACACATTAACTTACTTTTTCAGTTCAGATCTAGTTTTCTATGTAGTTCATGGTGCATTCTGTGCATATAAGGGTGTGACCGCCCTGTTTTCTGAGTTGAGAAAATCCATCCTGTCTGGCCAGAGCTTCAACTGGTGGGTTCAGTCCCTCTGCCCTTGTTCACATTTACGTCACTTGACAAGTGGAAAGGTTTTCAATATTAGAGTAGGACTGTCCCACAAAGGGTTGCCTTGACGTGGCGGGATGGCTTGTACATTATTTTGATCAAAATTATGTTTACTAAATACCCTTATTATTATTACTACCTTCATGCATTTTTGCAAAAAGATTTTTTATTTCATTTTTGGATATTTGTTTTTTTGTGCCTGGTTTTCTGTGTAATGGTCATGTGTTAATATGCATTTACATTTTGCATACACATTAACTTACTTTTTCAGTTCAGATCTAGTTTTCTATGTAGTTCATGGTGCATTCTGTGCATATAAGGGTGTGACCGCCCTGTTTTCTGAGTTGAGAAAATCCATCCTGTCTGGCCAGAGCTTCAACTGGTGGGTTCAGTCCCTCTGCCCTTGTTCACATTTACGTCACTTGACAAGTGGAAAGGTTTTCAATATTAGAGTAGGACTGTCCCACAAAGGGTTGCCTTGACGTGGCGGGATGGCTTGTACATTATTTTGATCAAAATTATGTTTACTAAATACCCTTATTATTATTACTACCTTCATGCATTTTTGCAAAAAGATTTTTTATTTCATTTTTGGATATTTGTTTTTTTGTGCCTGGTTTTCTGTGTAATGGTCATGTGTTAATATGCATTTACATTTTGCATACACATTAACTTACTTTTTCAGTTCAGATCTAGTTTTCTATGTAGTTCATGGTGCATTCTGTGCATATAAGGGTGTGACCGCCCTGTTTTCTGAGTTGAGAAAATCCATCCTGTCTGGCCAGAGCTTCAACTGGTGGGTTCAGTCCCTCTGCCCTTGTTCACATTTACGTCACTTGACAAGTGGAAAGGTTTTCAATATTAGAGTAGGACTGTCCCACAAAGGGTTGCCTTGACGTGGCGGGATGGCTTGTACATTATTTTGATCAAAATTATGTTTACTAAATACCCTTATTATTATTACTACCTTCATGCATTTTTGCAAAAAGATTTTTTATTTCATTTTTGGATATTTGTTTTTTTGTGCCTGTTTTTCTGTGTAATGGTCATGTGTTAATATGCATTTACATTTTGCATACACATTAACTTACTTTTTCAGTTCAGATCTAGTTTTCTATGTAGTTCATGGTGCATTCTGTGCATATAAGGGTGTGACCGCCCTGTTTTCTGAGTTAAGAAAATCCATCCTGTCTGGCCAGAGCTTCAACTGGTGGGTTCAGTCCCTCTGCCCTTGTTCACATTTACGTCACTTGACAAGTGGAAAGGTTTTCAATATTAGAGTAGGACTGTCCCACAAAGGGTTGCCTTGACGTGGCGGGATGGCTTGTACATTATTTTGATCAAAATTATGTTTACTAAATACCCTTATTATTATTACTACCTTCATGCATTTTTGCAAAAAGATTTTTTATTTCATTTTTGGATATTTGTTTTTTTGTGCCTGGTTTTAAGCTGGTATAGACATAGCCCTGCTGACTGCACAGAAGCTACGTGCCAGCCGCTAGGAAGTGCGTGCGACTAACGCCAGGTGTACGTGCTACCAGCCGGCGTGAGACCGGACTGAGCAACTCTCTGTTCAGCTTGGCAGGCGATGTCCAGGTTACGTGTCCCGCAGTCTGCTCAGGGTGTATAGCTACCCTATATTCGTAGCAAGACTGTGCCACTTTGGATACAGGGTACGAGCCCCGCAGTCTGCTCAGGGTGTATAGCTACCCTATATTCGTAGCAAGACTGCGCCACATTGGCTACCTGCCTGGCATAAGCTAAACCATCCTGAAGGACCTGTGCTAATTAGCCAAGCGAACTCTGGCATCTGCAGGTCCAGGAGAGCAAAGCTGGAGAGCACGTGGAGACCAGATTCTGGTACGTCCACACATGAGCACTGCCTATTTTAGTATGATCTGAATGCGCCGCGCTGCAGACAGACAAGCTATTTAAGGGCTAAGCTCCGCCCCCAGCCATCTCGTCAATCGCATCATCGATGACATCATCCGTGAGCAATCAGGCGATGCCAGGTCAGAGGATCAGCTGACATTAACCACCAATCACAGTTCGCCATGTCACAGACATGCCCAGTGCAGGCATTTCTGTACTTGGGCTATAACAGCCCTGTCTCCTTCTGTAACCTATGCTTAAGGCTACTATTAACAAAGACCCTGGAGACAGCTTGTACTCTCTTGTACTGGCTAGGCGTTGGGATCAACGGCGAAGCTAAGTAGTATCTTCCCCAGCTGAGACCTGGATGGCGGACCACGGATGCCTCAGATCCAGGTTCAAATCCAGCTGACACCTAACATCGCCCCACCTGATGCTCAAATTCCTCAATGATCTGGGGGGCATGAATATGGTCCAAAAATTTTGAAAGGACCCATAAAACGGGAGGCGAACTTAGCAGATTCCCCGCGTCCTCCAATATTGCGAGTTGCGAGACAGGCCTTGTCTCCCGGGGAAAATACGGGGCCTGGACAGAGATAATTGTCAACTGACTGTCTCTGATGGGATGATTTCTCTCTCGTACAAGATTGGACATATTTTTTAACGTTCTGAGGCAACCGAGTCCACCAATACGACCGTTGGAGAAACTCAGTGGTACGTTTGACTCCAAAATGACCTCCGGTTTTAATGGCATGTGCCCAAGAGAGCACCTTATTTTGTAATTTAGGAGGAACGAACATCTTACCGGGAGGGACCTAGTCTAGGGTCATAGGTGCCACCGTCCGCATATCCCCAGAAGGCATGACATTTTTGGGCTCGTTACCGTCCTCGGTCGTATCTACAGGCAGGGAATAAACCCTACCGCGACGAGGCTCTGAGCCGGGGACTAAATCAATTGGACGGTCATACGGTTGGTGGGAAGTCAAAGTCTCAGCAGCCTTTTTGGAATGCTCAGGACGAGCGACCAAGTCAACAGACGGCTCTGAGACTACCCTCTGGGTCGAGGCAATCATACACTGAGAAACACCATTCTCACCCCAGAAATTAATTTCCCCCGTGTTCCAGTCAATGTGTGGATTGTGACAACGTAGCCATGGAAGGCCCAATAGCACCTCATCCGATCCACCAGGAATAATGAGAAAAGAAATATCCTCCCGGTGACCCTGAGGAAATGTCATAGTGAGGGGAATCGACCGGTGGGTAATCTGCGTGTCCTGCAGTGAACCATTGACTACCTTAATGTTCATTGGTGTGGGCAGTAACTCCATAGGAATGGCATGTCTCTGGGCAAAGGTTAACGACAAAAAATTGCTATTTGCCCGGAGTCTACCCACGCCTTGGCAGAAACCGCAGTTGCTTCGAAGAGCAACGTTACCTCATATATTAGTTAGGAGGTAGCGGTCCCTGAATCTAAAGGCACTGTCATACTTAGCGATCGCACAAGCGATCACGACAACGACACGACCTGGAGAGATCGCTGGTGCGATCGCTATGTGATCGCTAGTTAGATTCCAAACACAACTCATCAGCAATTTGTATAACGACCTCTGTGGTCGTTGTGAAAACCTAGTCTCACCTGCGACGCTGGTGAAGTCGTTCATAAAGGGTGTAACACTCAGCGATTCAGGCTCACCAGCGGGACACCAACAACCAAAAAACGGCTCAAAACGTTCATAAGCGATCAACAACATCTCAGCAGGGGCCACATCACTGCTACTTGTCACACACAGCTAAGTCGCTAACGAGATCGCTACCGCGTCATGAAATCAGTGACTCATTAGCGATCTCGTTAGCGATCTCGTTTAGTGTGACAGTACCTTAACACACCTCCTCTAATGTTGGTTAGACATTCTCGTTCCTCCGCCTACTTGGAACCCTTATTACTGGGGTACTCCAAGTGATGTGTAGGACGGGAACGAGGGGATGATTTACTAGTCAGTGATATATCCATAGGCTCCGGTTCCGTGTCTGGAACCGCGGGTTCGGAAATAGGTTTAGAAAATGACGGTGCCAACGGAAACCGAGGTTTAGAAACCTCCAGCTCCAATTTGCTTTCTGCATGACGTAAATCTATTCGGTTGGCAAGGGTCATTAACTCTTTCAGAGAGGTTGGAATCTCCCTGGTGGCTAGAGCATCTTTTATATGCCCAGCCAGACCCTTCCAGAACACCGGAATTAGCAACGGTTCAGACCAATCCAGTTCTGCCGCTAATGTCCTGAACTGGATGGCATAGTGACTGGCGATGGTCGAACCCTGCTCTAATGTAAGCAACTTAAGAGCCGTATCATGTGTAACCTGAGGTCCAAGGAACACACTTTTCAGGGTTCTAAGAAAGAGACCCGCATTACCCACTACCGGATCATTCCATTCCCACAGAGGAGTAGCCCACTCCAAGGCTTTGAGGGAAAGTAATGATATGACAAAGCCCACTTTAGCCCTTTCGGAGGGGAACCGTGCCTCCATAATTTCTAACTGAATGGAGCAAAAATCAATAAATCCACTGCAGGATCTGCTGTCCACAGAAAAATTTTCTGGGAGGTCAAAACGGGGTAATGAAACTCTAGCAGTGGTGGCAGCATTATTTACAAGACTGGCTGCTTGTGCAGCTGCTTGAGTAGCTACTGCAGTGAGATCAGCAATCGGAGCAGCCTGCTCCAGAGACCTAAGTCTGGCCTCTAGTTGCTGAACGTAGCTCTGTAGATGCTGAATGTCAGCCATGTTCAGCTAGACCCTAGCAGTCAGATACTGTTATGAGCTCGGTTGCAACAACTTTATTAAATAATGGATTGCAACCTAATCCGGGGTCCGCGATGCAGTTAAAGTCACTGCTGCCGAGCACTCCCTGGGTATGAGGGTAAAACTGACAACAGAAATATAATATTAGATCTCGCCTGTGTTACTTCACACTAGGGGAGATGTAGAGTTGGCACTATCTCCGTTAACGTCACGGGAGATGTGCTATCGACTGGCGTAGATGTAGCCCTGTTAATGGCACAAAAGCCACTTGCCAGATATTAGGTTTGCACTATGTGCTGCAAGCTGGTATAGACGTAGCCCTGTTGACTGCACAGAATCTACGTGCCAGCCGCTAGGAAGTGCGTGCGACTAATGCCAGGCGTACGTACTACCAGCCGGCGTGAGACCAGACTAAGCAACTCTCTGTTCAGCTTGGCAGGCTATGCCCAGGTTATGCGCCCCGCAGTCTGCTCAGGGTGTATAGCTACCCTATGTTCGTAGCAAGACTGCGCCACTTTGGCTACAGGTTACACGCCCCGCAGTCTGCTCACGGTGTATGGCTACCCTATATTCGTAGCAAGACTGCGCCACATTGACTACCTGCCTGGCTTAAGCTAAACCTACATGAAGGACCTGTGCTAATTAGATGAACGAACTCTAGCATCAGCAGGTCCAGGAGAGCAAAGCTAGAGAGCACGTGGAGCCCAGATTCTGGTACGTCCACACATGAGCACTGCCTATTTTATATGAGAAAATGAAGGTAAAAGGGATCAAGCTTCAATAAAATCTTCATCTTTATTGATTCATAAAAACATGAATAATGGCATGCTCCTGGACAAGCTCAGGACAAGGCTACGCGTTTCGATCACAGGGATCTTTATCACAGCTGACATATTCAGACAAAGGCACATATTTGAGACAATGAACATCTGGGTGAATGGGTTGACTCACTACTTCAACCACTAGTACAAATCACTCCTGGTTATATTAAAGATTCTAAAGAAGTGTTGAGAATGTTTTCCAAGAAAATCTGGTTTAAAGAAAATACTTGGTTATGTTGTGATGTGACTTCTTTATATGCCTGTATACCTTACAATGTTGCCATGACAGCGCTGCAGTTTGTCTTAACGAAATTCAGTAATTATTCCCAGGATCTCATTAATTATATTTTACAAGTTATTCAATTTTTATTAACCCACAATTTTTTCTCATTTGACAAAAATTTTTTTTTACAAAATCTGGCGTGGCGATGGGTGCGAAATTTGCGCCATCCCTAGCTAATCTTGTTATGTCATATTGGGAATATTTTTTTATTTTTTCAGCTACTAATCCATTTATTGACTCGATTGCTTGGTATGGCAGATATATTGATGATTTACTCATCATTTGGAGTGGTGATGTACCTGCCATATCCGGATTTATTGATTATATCAATTCTAATTCATTCAACATACATTTTACTCATAAATTTCATCATAACAAAATTTCTTTTTTGGATCTTGATTTATATGGGGTACATGACTCTGTTATTATTACTAAAACGTTCAGCAAACCTTGTGCTGGTAATTCTATCTTGCATGCAGCAAGCAGTCACCCCAAACATACTATTAAATCGATTCCTTTGGGTGAATATACCAGAATTTTGAGAAACTGCAGCGATCCTACAGCTTTGGAAACGGAATTTAATTGTGTGGATACAAAATTAAAAAACAGAAATTATCCTAAATGGTCATTAAAAAGAGCACGAACAATTGTAAGTAATAAAAACAAAGAGGATCTCATTAGTGGAGGGCGACAACAAAAAAATGATCTTGCAGTGAAACCATATTTTTGTGCTCAATATAGTCCTCAATTTGGGGACATCAAAAAAATCATTTTGAGATCGCTGCCTATTTTATATGAAGATCCCTCTCTTGCTGACATTCTTTCATCAGGTATTAATGTTGTTTCAAGGAAAGCACCATCTATTGGTAACAAAGTTTCTACAAGCATGTTCAGTAATAATTTCTCTTCTCATAAAACATCGTGGTTAGAACATAAAGGTTTTTATAAATGTGGCCACAATAGATGTGCACTTTGCAAATATGTTTGTGTAACGAAAACCTTTGAAAATAATGACAGCACTGCGATTTATACCATTAACAAATATATCAATTGTAATTCATGCTATGTGGTATATAAAATTATGTGCACTACTTGCAATTTATCTTATATAGGCTGCACTACTAGGAAACTAAAAATCAGGATCGCTGAACATTTGCAGGATGTAAAGAATGTTTCTTCGAATCGCAATATTTCTGCTGCTGCTAAACATTTTATTTTTCAGCATGCTCGCAATGTTTCTTCCTTCCAAGTCACAGGTATTGAAAGTGTTAACCTGTCTGCCCGAGGAGGAGATGCACGTCAGCGACTCCTCACACGTGAAGCTTTCTGGATCTTTAATCTACATACCAGACATCCATTTGGTCTCAACAAAAGAAACGAATTGATGTTCCATTATTAATTTTATTTCTTTACATTGATTTTATTTGTGCAAATATTGTTTTTGTTTCTTTATTCGTTATGTGCAAATTGTTAAAGGACTTGTCAAAAATCACATGACATTTTTTCTGATCGTGATTGGTCTTCCTTTGTCTTAAATATGTGCCTTTGTCTGAATATGTCAGCTGTGATAAAGATCCCTGTGATCGAAACGCGTAGCCTTGTCCTGAGCTTGTCCAGGAGCATGCCATTATTCATGTTTTTATGAATCAATAAAGATGAAGATTTTATTGAAGCTGGATCCCTTTTTCCTTCATTTTCTCATGTATCTTCACGTTTGATCAAGCGGAGGATCCGTGCTTCTACAAACCGGTGAGCTGGTTAGCGTTCTTATAACTGCCTATTTTAGTATGATCTGACAGTGGCGCACCGCGGACAGACAAGCTATTTAAGGGCTAAGCTCCGCCCCAGCCATCTCGTCAATCGCATCATCGATGACGTCATCCGTGACAAATCAGGCGATGCCAGGTCAGAGGATCAGCTGACATTAACCTCCAATCACGGTTCGCCATGTCACGGACATGCTCAGTGCAGGCATTTCTGGACTTAGGCTATAACAGCCCTGTCTCCTTCTGTAACCTATGCTTAAGGCTACTATTAACAAAGACCCTGGAGACAGCTTGTACTCTCTTGTACTGGCTTGGTGTTAGGATCGACGGCGAAGCTCAGCAGCATCTGTCCCGGCTGAGGGGACCCCTGATGCCTCAGATCCAGGTTCAAATCCGCCCGACGCCTAACATC
This sequence comes from Oophaga sylvatica, assembly GCA_033576555.1. Classification (NCBI taxonomy): domain Eukaryota; kingdom Metazoa; phylum Chordata; class Amphibia; order Anura; family Dendrobatidae; genus Oophaga; species Oophaga sylvatica. The sequence goes on along the minus strand of JARQOD010000006.1, from coordinate 190,939,823 downwards.
AAGAGCATTGAGATCAAAAGCCATAATGATAAGTAACTGTAACAAATAATGAAAAAAATAAAGTACACTTTATAAATCATAGAATATATACTGATTTATCATCAATTGGAAGTGAAGCATGCCACCGCCAGAACCCTAAGAGGTAGGGAAAATATGACCCAGTGTAGCTAAGAAAACAGCAGGCACCGCTACACAAGCGTATCAAATAACCATGGTGCTACCATTGCACCCATAAACGAGTTTAAATGGGAGAAGATAGAAAGAAAGCACAATAATGTTGCACTCTGCTGGTGCAAACGTGAAAAAAGACTTTATTGGTAACAAAGAAATAGTGCACATACAAGATAAAAGCATAAAAGCACTAAAATCAAGACAAAATGTCTGCAAGGATTCAAAAAATGACAGGCTTATGTATATACATAAAATATGTTACTGCTGAGCACCTTACAGTAAGAATGGTATCCAACCGTAATTGCTGTGCAGATGAAAATGCAAAATACCTTATACTATTACATATATTTGATACATATGACAAAAGAAAAGATTACATGAAAAAAAACTCAGATAAATCATGAGGAAAGTCAAGTTGAAACTTACAGTACAGACCAAAAGTTTGGACACACCTTCTCATTTCAAGATTTTTCTGTATTTTCACGACTATGAAAATTGTAAATTCACACTGAAGGCATCAAAACAAGGAATTAACTCATGTGGAATAATATACTTAACAAAAAAGTGTGTAACAACTGAAATTATGTCAGATTGTAAGCTCTCACGAGCAGGGGCGGCTTATTTTGCTTTAATTATTGTATTGTTAACGTTGTTACTTATGACTTGTGTTTTGAAACTGTTAAACTGTAAAGCGCTGCGGAATATGATGGTGCTATATAAATAAAGATTATTATTATTATTATATTCTAGATTCTTCAAAAAAGCCACCTATTGCTTTGATGACTGCTTTGCACACTCTTGGCATTCTCTTGATGAGCTTCAAGAGGTCACAGGAAATGGTCTTCCAACAATCCTGAAGGAGTTCCCAGAGATGCTTAGCACTTGTTGACCCTTTTGCCTTCACTCTGCGGTCCAGCTCACCCCAAACCATCTCGATTGGGTTCAGGTCTGATTACTGTGGAGGCCAGGTCATCTGGCATAGCATCCCATCACTCTCCTTCTTGGTCAAATAGCCATTACACAGCCTGGAGGTGTGTTTGGGGTCATTGTCCTGTTGAAAAATAAATGATGGTCCAACTAAACGCAAACCGGATGGAATAGCATGCCGCTGCAAGATGCTGTGGTGGCCATGCTGGTTCAGTATGCCTTCAATTTTGAATAAATCCCCAAAAGTGTTACCAGCAAAGCACCCCACACCATCACAACTGCTCCTCCATGCTTCACAGTGGGAACCAGGCATGTAGAGTCCATCCGTTTACCTTTTCTGCGTCGTACAAAGACACGGTGGTTGGAACTAAAGATCTCAAATTTGGACTCATCAGACCCAAGCACAGATTTCCACTGGTCTAATGTCCATTCCTTGTGTTCTTTAACCCAAACAAGTCTCTTCTGCTTGTTGCCTGTCCTTAGCAGTGGTTTCCTAGCAGCTATTTTACCATGAAGGCCTGCTGCACAAAGTCTCCTCTTAACAGTTGTTGCAGAGATGTGACTGCTGCTAGAACTCTGTGTGGCATTGACCTGGTCTCTAATCAGAGCTGCTGTAAACCTGCGATTTCTGAGGCTGGTGACTCGGATAAACTTATCCTCAGAAGCAGAGGTGACTCTTGGTCTTCCTTTCCTGGGGCGGTCCTCATGTGAGCCAGTTTATTTGTAGTGCATGATGGTTTTAGCAACTGCATTTGGGGACACTTTTCAGTTTTTACAATTTTTCGAACTGACTGACCTTCATTTTTTAAAGTAATGATGGCCACTTATTTTTCTTTACTCAGCTGCTTTTTTTCTTGCCATAATACAAATTCTAACAGTCTATTCAGTAGGACTATCAGCTGTGTATCCACCAGACTTCTGCACAACCCAACTGATGGTCCCAACCCCATTTATAAGGCCTGAAATCCCACTTATTAAACCTGACAGGGCACACCAGTGAAGTGAAAACCATTTCTGGTGACTACCTCTTGAAGCTCATCAAGAGAATGCCAAGAGTGTGCAAAGCAGTCATCAAAGCAAAAGGTGGCTACTTTGAAGAACCTAGAATATAAGACATAATTTCAGTTGTTTCACACTTTTTTGCTAAGTATATAATTCCACATGTGTTAATTCATAGTTTTGATGCCTTCAGTGTGAATTTACAATTTTCAATTTTAAATGAGAAGGTGTGTCCAAACTTTTGGTCTGTACTATATAACAGCATGACAAATGTCAATGAATCATAAATACTAAGAATCCCAGTCTGCCATGCCAAGTCAGCTACAGGTGCTGCTGCTCTGGCAGTACGGCATCAGCACATGCAAATGCCATCTCACTGACTGTTGTGCAATGTCAAGCAGGCAAGGCTTTGTGAGCAGCAGAGACCAGTTGTGGAATACCAACTCCAACTCACCAGTCGGTATACTGGTCAGCTTCCGCAGATAACAATTGAAGAGTGGGAATGGATGTCAGACATTAGTGCAGTTCTCCAAGACTTTAAGGACTCCACAAAGATGGTGAGCTGTGATGATGCCATAATCAGTGCAATGATGCCGCTTCTGTCCCTATTTAAACAGTCGCTGCTGATAAACATGAAGCTTTGCATGCACACCAGGTGGAAGTAGAGAAAGACATGAGACATTGAGATACTACCCAACCCAGCCTAATCTCATCTGCTCAACATGGATTTCGTAGCAATGAGGAAGTGGAGGCTGAGGCGGAGGAAGGAGCAGGAACTGGTTGCTAGCGCAACAGAGGATAGTACCCATAAAAGGTTTGTCCCATCTCTCCTACATGGATGAGCTGAGGAGGGGGATGAGGTGGAAGATAAGGAGGAGGAGGAGTTGAAGAGTTGTCATCATGGGGAGACAGGGAAGTGTTTGCTGTAGGGAGCTTAGAACATACTATGGCTGACCTTATGTACTGCTGCCTTTCATGTGACCCTCGTGTTACATTAATTTTTGGCCAAAAGAGAGTATGCTAGTGGCAGAGGGCAAGCTTCTTTGCCCAACCAAGGAAGAGAGTTGAGGGAGACACACACCAGGTACAGACAAGGCAGGGATGCTCTGTCAAAGGCCTGGGCCAATTTCATGACACCCTCCCAGCATCCAGGCCCTGATGACCATGTATTTTTGACAAGGATGTAAAAGTTTTTAAAGGTGGTCAAGCAATACCTAGCCAACAAAACCAGCATACTCCCTATTTCACCTGCGACATTAAACTATTAGGTGTCAAAACAGGACACCTTTCATAAGCTGTCCCTCTATACCTGCTTCTAGCGTCTTGTCTGAGTGTGTTTTTAGTGCCATCGGTGGGTGGTCATAACAGACATGCACTTTCATCTGTTAACAGAAAATGCTGACAGGCTCACTATGATAAAAATGAACAAACTCTCGATTAGCCCTGCCTTTTCCACACCACTAGATGACAGCAGCACATAAACTGTTTTTAATCTTCATGTAAGGTTCTATGTATATATTCCTGAAACTCAGTTTGTTCGTCAGCCATTTTACTTTCTGTCTTGCTGCAGCTATCTTGCCCTCAGTCAAAATGGAGTTTCCAGCTTGCATGTTCCCGCCTTGATTCTCTCCTTTGCTTCTTAAGCAGCCACAGCTGAGCAATCAGTGCTTCAGAATCTAGCCTGCAGTGAACCTGTGACTTGACTCCTGTAAGCCTTGGACCTTGTACTCCAGCTATTCCTACTGAGGAACTCTGAAGCACTTGTGGACTCTGAACCCTGCTCTTTGAAAGACCCACGTTTGCATGGACTTACGGTAACAGAGAAGAAGATCCTGAATCTGTATTGGAGAGTGATTGCTGAGCTTGGATTACTCTGGCCTGCTGTGTCTCCTGTTTCTGTGTCTGCAAACTGTGTGACTATTTCTGCCAACTTGTATGAAGTAATACAGGACTTTTCTATATCAAACCTGTGACTCCTGTGTTTTCATCGCACCCAAGCACAAGACGCTATATGAACTGTACTACATACATTACAAGATTCTAAAGCCAAAACGTTAGTGTCTGCTGGGTCTGGAAGGCTGTGTCTGCTGTACTGTGGATATCAAACGTCCGGTTGTACTTTCTGTGATGACAGTGGTTGTGACTTCTCACAACCATTCCAGGTGAGCAATTCCCTTAAGTTTTTTCTTTTTGCAGTGTTACCACAGGTAAACACTATTGTTTTTTTTTTTTTTTTTTCCTTTCTTTTCTCTTTTTTGTCTGCTGTAACTCTGGATATCAGATGTCTGGTTGAAACTTTCTGTGATGATAGTGGTTGTGACTTCTCACAACCATTCCAGGTGAGCAGTTCCCTTAATTTTTTTTCTCTCTGCAGTGTTGCCACAGGTGAACACTATTGTTTTTTTTTCTCCTCTCCTCTTCTTCCAGTAATCCTGTCTTAAAAGATCTGGAAAATGGAGGCCCGCGTAAAGGAACTTTGCGGAGTGACTGATAATATCCTTGCAGATTTGCAGAATATAAAGACCCGTTTTACAAATCTACAGGACCTCAATAATCACAATTTGCAAGTGGTTGGACAGACTACCCAGGATTTGCGAGCCAGGATTGAGGTTCTAGAGGGGCGAGTCCAGGCTCCTGCCGTAGCCCCGAGTGCTGGGATTCCCAAGTTTCCCCCTTTTCGTTTTGGCGGTGAACGTGAGAAATTCAGGGGATTTATTAATCAATGCAATCTTTTTTTTTCTGCACATGCTTCACAATTTCCCACTGAACGATCTAAGGTGCTTACTATAATTATGTTGCTTACCAACAAGGCTTTAATGTGGGCAAACCCTCTGATTGAGACTGAGGATGATTGTTTGAATCACCTTGATGATTTTATTTCAGCCATGGGGCAGGTGTTTGATGACCCCAATCGAGGTGCAACAGCTGAAGCAGCCATGTTAGCTTTGCGCCAAGGTAAGCACTCGGTAGCTGAATATGCCTTGGATTTCAGGAGATGGGCCCTTGATACCACCTGGGACAGTTCCGCCAAAAAATCTATTTTTCGAAAGGGGTTATCTCCACTGATTAAGGATGAACTTGCTCGTGCCGACCCTCCCACTGCGTTAGGTGACTTTATTAACTACTGCATCCGTATTGATACTCGTCTGACTGAACGCAGGCAAGAGAGATGGTTCGAAAGCAATCGTACTAACCTTTTCCTACCTTCCTCTCCAGCTAAGGAACCTTTGAGTAGGATTACACGGGAACCTGAACCTGAACCCATGCAGGTAGACTTTTTACAACGACGGGTTAGTGATGCACGCAAGGAACATCGTTTTAAGGAAAATCTATGTTTCTATTGTGGTAAGTCAGGGCACTTCATTATAAACTGCCCCAGCCGTTCTCGTAAGACTACTGCAGCACTCATTCATTGTGAGTGTTGCGAGAGGGGATCTGTCAGGTCCGAGCCTCAGGCTCCAGAGAGATCTGCAGCAACAGATCTTGATTTCTCTGACTTAAACTCCGTTACCTCTGAGGACGTTGACTGTGTAAACGCTGCCATTTTTCAAGTTTCCTCAGCGGTGTCCCAGCTGAGTTGTAAGAAAAACAATTCTCATTGCTTTCTTTCCATCAAACTCTGGGTTGACTCAGCTTGGGTGTCTAGCTCTGCTATGATCGACTCGGGGGCAAGTGGAAATTTTATGGATGTCTCCTTTGCTCTGAAACAGGGAATACGTTCAGTGAAGAAGGCTACTCCAGTACAGATGGAAACTGTGGATGGCTCCCTGCTGACCTCTGGACCAGTGGATCAGGAAACAGAGCCTTTGAGGGTTCTTATGGGTAAAGATCATCAAGAGAAACTGTCCTTTATGCTTATCTCTTCTCCCCACTTTCCCATTATTCTAGGGCTACCATGGCTGCAGGCTCAGAATCCTACCATTAACTGGGAGACCAAGGAATTACACTTTCCAGAGAAACAGATGAGTCCAAAAGTTTCAGCTTGCTCTGTTCCTAAAGGAATCATGTCAGTCCCTGAACTACCAGCTGTATACCAGGACTATGTGGATTTATGTGACAAGAAGAACGCTGACCAGCTTCCTCCTCACCGTCCATATGATTGTCCAATTGAATTATTGCCTGGAGCAGAGATACCTTTTGGTAAGATCTACCCCCTGGCGGGGCCCGAGCTAAAGGCTTTAAAAGATTACATAGATGAAAATCTAGCCAAGGGCTTCATACGCCCCTCTTCATCTCCTGCAGGTGCACCCATCTTCTTTGTAAAGAAGAAAGATGGATCTCTGAGACCATGCGTAGACTATAGGGAACTCAATAAGGTTACTATTAGAAACCGTTATCCATTGCCTTTAATCCCTGAGTTATTGGAGAGAGTGCGAAATGCCAACATTTTTTCTAAACTAGATCTTCGTGGGGCCTATAACTTAGTCCGTATTAGACCTGGGGATGAATGGAAGACTGCATTCAGGTCACGCTATGGACACTTTGAATATCTAGTTATGCCTTTTGGTCTGAGTACCGCCCCAGCCACTTTCCAACACTTGGTGAATGACATCTTCAGGGATCTCCTAGATACATTCGTGGTAATTTATTTGGATGATATTCTAATTTTTTCTAACTCCACAGAGGAACATCATGGACATGTGAGAATGGTCTTGGAACGTCTAAGACAAAATCATCTTTACATCAAACTTGAAAAGTGTGAATTCCATAGGACCGAAATTCAATTTCTGGGGTATGTACTGTCTACACAAGGAATTAGTATGGATGGAAGCAAAACCCAAGCCATCAAGGATTGGCCAAGTCCTAGAAATGTGAAGGAGGTACAGCGCTTCATCGGGTTTGCCAACTTCTATAGACGTTTCATTAGAAATTTCTCTGAGGTAGTGTCACCTATCACTCAACTTACCCGGAAAGAGTCTAGGTTTTCCTGGACTCCCCAAGCCCAGGAAGCATTTTCCCGTCTAAAAGATAAATTTACCACTGCACCTATCCTAGTACATCCCAACCCCGAGCTTGCCTTCATAATAGAGGTGGATGCTTCAGACTGTGCCGTTGGAGCTATACTCTCTCAGAGAACAGGTGAGAAGAATGTCTTGCATCCCTGTGCCTTCTTTTCCCAGCAGTTGTCTTCGGCTGAGAGGAACTACGATGTGGGCAATAAGAGTTGTTGGCCATTATTGCCGCCTTCAAAGAATGGAGACACCTTCTTCAGGGTGCTGCACAGCAAATAGTCGTCCTGACAGACCATCGTAACCTTGAGTTTATCAGGTCGGCTAAGTGCCTGACTCCTCGCCAGGCTCGCTGGAATCTTTTCTTAAACCAATTTAATTTTATCATCTCTTATAGACCAGGATCGCGCAATGGAAAGGCTGATGCACTCTCTAGGATTTACTCAGCAGAGACACGTCCAATTACTCCTCCTAAGACTATTCTTCCTGACTCTAGATTCCTAGGAGTAATTCATAATCAAGACCTACTTAAGGACATCAAGGAAGCATACCATGCGGATTCCTTTTTGGCACAACCCCCAAGGGACGTAAGTCTTGTCTTTAAGAATGGTGTGTGGATTCAGGGACAACGTCTGTATATTCCTGAAACAGTCAGATTAAGAGTATTGCAACTCATTCACGATTCCAAGATAGCTGGGCATAGAGGAATTCTAAAGACACAGGAATTTCTTTCTCGTTTCTTTTGGTGGCCCACTTGCAGGAAGGATGTTTTGAATTATGTCACTTCATGTGAGGTCTGTGCAAGATGCAAAACACCTCGCTCCTCACCAACTGGTCTGTTACAGCCTCTTCCCACCCCGTCCCGCCCGTGGGGATCCATTTCTATGGACTTCATTGTGGAGTTACCAACCTCTCAGGGGAAGAACACCATTCTAGTGGTGGTTGACCGTCTAACAAAGGCAGCTCATTTTATCCCTTGTGTCGGCTTACCCACTGCAAAACAGACATCAGATTTGATGATTAAAGATGTGTTTCGCTTACATGGAGTACCGGATGAGGTTATTTCGGATCGAGGGGTGCAATTCACTTCTAGGTTTTGGCAAAATTTCTGTGCAGCATTGGACATTAAAGTAAACCTTTCTTCTGCTTTTCATCCCCAGACTAATGGACAGACCGAACGAACCAATCAAACCCTGGAGCAGTATCTCCGCTGCTTTATCTGCCACCTACAGGATGATTGGGTGGATCTACTTCCATTAGCTGAGTTCTCGTATAACAACTCTCAGAGTGCCTCCACTAAACAGTCTCCTTTTTACTCTAATCTAGGTTATCATCCTAACATTCTACCACGATTTCCCATAGAAACGCCTTTACCAGCAGTGGCTGAAAGAATCACGTCTTTACAGAAGAATATGGATCTTCTAAAGGAAAATCTGGAATCGGCTCAAGAAAGGTACAAGAAAGCAGCAGATAAATTTCGTAAACCTGCACCAGCTTTCAAGGTAGGAGACTTGGTCTGGCTGTCAACCAGAAATCTTAAGTTAAGGATTCCATCGTCTAAGTTGGGACATAAGTACATTGGACCCTATAAAATCAGTAAAATTATAAGTGCCGTTGCTTGTCGTCTTCAACTGCCCAGAACTATGAGAATCCACCCTGTCTTTCATGTATCCCTACTAAAGGCTGCGACACCCAATACGTTTCCTGGACGTTCCTCTCCTTGCCCTGACCCAGTGCTAGTCGATGGTCAGGAAGAATTTGTGGTGGAAAGGATTTTAGATTCCAGGTTGTATAGAAATCAGTTACAATATCTGATTAAATGGCAGGGCTACCCAGTGGAGGAGAACTCATGGGAACCGGTCAATAACGTTAATGCTCCTCGCTTGCTCCGTCAGTTTCATCAAAGGTACCCACACAAGCCTGGTCTGAGGTCATCCGGAGGTTGTCCTTAAGGGGGGAGTAATGTAAGGTTCTATGTATATATTCCTGAAACTCAGTTTGTTCGTCAGCCATTTTACTTTCTGTCTTGCTGCAGCTATCTTGCCCTCAGTCAAAATGGAGTTTCCAGCTTGCATGTTCCCGCCCTGATTCTCTCCTTTCTTCTTAAGCAGCCACAGCTGAGCAATCAGTGCTTCAGAATCTAGCCTGCAGTGAACCTGTGACTTGACTCCTGTAAGCCTTGGACCTTGTACTCCAGCTATTCCTACTGAGGAACTCTGAAGCACTTGTGGACTCTGAACCCTGCTCTTTGAAAGACCCACGTTTGCATGGACTTACGGTAACAGAGAAGAAGATCCTGAATCTGTATTGGAGAGTGATTGCTGAGCTTGGATTACTCTGGCCTGCTGTGTCTCCTGTTTCTGTGTCTGCAAACTGTGTGACTATTTCTGCCAACTTGTATGAAGTAATACAGGACTTTTCTATATCAAACCTGTGACTCCTGTGTTTTCATCGCACCCAAGCACAAGACGCTATATGAACTGTACTACATACATTACACTTCAGTAGTTGAAAGAGGCCCTCCAGTTGTAAGATTCAAGGTTGCATGGATGACCCACCTTAGAATTTATTTCTGGCTTTGCATTGTGTGCACAGTCTTTGTGAGTGTAGAAGTACCACAACTACACTTTCTTAATATTTGAATGAGGTACTACAGTTGGTGCCTTGAAGAGTGTATAGATGTCCATGTGAGTAATATTTGGCAGGCTTTGCACTGTGTGGATGGCTTTAAGGAGTGGAGGGGCCACAACTACACTTTGATCATAATATTTGAAAGATTTATTACAGTTGGTGCTTAGAAGACTGTATGGATGACCCTGATTGTAATTATTGGCAGGCTTTGCACTTAGTGCATAGCCTTTATGAGTCTAGGAGTACCATTACATGACAAGTTGAATAGAATGTGCATGACGCCATCCTTTATGTCTAATACAGGGTTTATCTGAGTCCTTATTCCACAAAATTTTTGGCAGTTCTTGCTTCTTTCATAAATTACACTGAAATTTTCTATTTTTAGAAAAATAATTTCTGTATTGGTTTGCTTAAATTATTATTATATTGTTATTATTAATAATAAATTATTTATAAAAAAAACATTTTAAATTTTGACTTATGTACAAGTAATTATACAGGAAAGAATGTTTCTTAACATTTTTTTTAACTGTAAACTCCAATTTCTCTTCGATTTTGAAAGTTTTATTGTCAGTCCTTAAAGTGGAGTAAAAGTGTGACACCATTGTTCTCAGCAGCGATCTGGGAGTCAGAAATGCTTCCCATGTCTTCTCTATAATGATTTTTTTCCATTCAGCACTTTTTCCATACATTTCAACATTTCCACTGCCCCCCCAGACCTCCTTGTAGGGTCTGCCAGAAAAATGCTCAGATTTCCCATTGACTCCCATTATACCTGTTACTCGAAATGAGCATCCAAGCATTAGGAATTGCTCGGTCCGAGTAATGAGCATATAATAATATATATATATATATATATATATATATATATACAGTATATTATATGTATTAACTAGCTGTATTAATTGAACTTGTTTGAATTCTTTACCTGTATAAAAGCTACCTGTTTGCACAAAATCAGTCACTCCAACTTCTCCACCATGGGTAAGACCAAAGAGCTGTCTAATTACACAGGTACAAATTTGTAAACCTGCACAAGGCTGGAATGAGCTAAAGGACAATAGGCAGCCAGCTCGGTGAAAAGGCAACAACTGAGGGCACAATTATTAGAAAATGGAATAAACACAAGATGACTGTCAATCTTTCTCGATTGATTCATGCAAGATCTTGCCTCGTGGGGTAAGAGTGATTCTGAGGAATAAAATCAGCCCAGAACTACACAGGAGGACTTGGTCAATGACCTGAACAGAGTTTGGACCACAGTCTCAAACATTATCTTTATTAACACACTACACTGTCATGGATTAAAATCCTGCAGGGCACATAAGGTCCCCCGTATCACGCCAGCACATGTCCAGGCCCATTTGAAGTTTGCCAGTGACCATCTGGATAATTCAGAGGAAGAACATTTTGGTATCAACTTTGCTTACTGTGTTTGGAGGATGAAAGATGAGCATAACCCCATGAACAACTTCATACTTTGGGGGTGTTTTTCTGAAAAGGGGACAATACAACTGCATTGCATTGAAGGGAGGAAGGATAGGGTCATGTATTGCGAGATTTTGGCTAACAACCTCCTTCCTTCAGTAAGGGCATTGAAGATGGTTTGTGGCTGGGCCTTCCAGCATGACAATGACCCAAAATACACAGCCAGGGCAACAAAGGAGGGGCTCCGTAAGAAGCATTTCAAGGTTAAGTAGTAGCCTAGCCTGTCTCCAGACATGAACCCAATATAAAATGTTTGGAGGGAGCTGGAACTCAATGTTGCCCAGCAACAGCTCCAAAATCTGAAAGATCTGGACTAGTGAGTAGTGTTGAGCATTCCGATACTGCAAATATCGGGTATCGGCCGATATTAGCTGTATCGGAATTCCGATTCCGAGTTCCGATATTTTCGTCTTATCGGATACCGGAATCGGGATTGTCACTGTCACTGTCAGTGTCCGTCGGTCGGGTCTGTCAGGAGTCAGCGGCACTTACCTGGCAGAAGATCTCCGGCGGTCACGCCTGGACTGCTTCATGGCCGCCATCTTCTTTCCCCGGCGGTCACATGCAGTTTCTCGCGATAACTGCAGTGACTGCTGGGTAATCCCGGCCGTAAAGCAGTCAGTCCGATGACGTCACCGCCGGGGAAGCAGGTAATCAGCTGTGCTGCGTTGCAATGACAGGCTCTGCCTGTCATTGCGATGTAGCAGAGCTGGATCGTCGTGGGACTGTCGTTCTGGACTGCGTCGGACAGGTGGTATACTGTTGGTTTGTTTTTTTTTCTTTTTTTACAGGAGATCGATGGCGTCGCAGGAATGAGTGTATAATAAAAGAAATGAAAACTGTGTTGTCTCTTTTATTTCATTAAAAGACTTTTTTCTTGCTGTGTCTTTTTTTTATACATTTAATAACTTTGGGATTAATAATGGATCGGTGTCTTATTGACGCCTATCCATTATTAACCGGGCTTATTGTCACAGTGCAATCAACGGTGACAATAACCCCTTATTACCCCGCTTGCCACCGCTACAGGGCAAGTGGGAAGAGCCGGGTAAAGTGCCACAATTGGCACATCTTTTGATGCGCCAAATGTGGGGCTGCTGTAGCCTGGTATTATCAGGCTGTTGAGGGCCAAAATCCATGGGCCTTGACAGTCTTTTAATACCAGGCCGCAGCAGTCTGCATTTTACTTGGCTGGTTAACAAAAATAGGGGGATCCCCACGCCGTTTTTTTTTCGAGGGGATCCCCTATTTTTGTTAACCAGCCAAGCTAAGCAGACTGCTGTGGCCTGGTATTATCAGGCTTGCAAGGTCCATGGATATTGGATCCTTACCAGCCTGAAAAACCAGGCCTCAGCGGTCTGCTTCATCTGGCTGGTTAACAAAAATAGGGGGGACCCCACGCCAATTTTTTTCAAGGGGATCCCTATTTTTGTTAATCAGCCAAGATATGCAGACTGCTGTGGCCTGGTATTATCAGGCTGGCAAGGTCCATGGATCTTGGCTCCTTAACAGCCTGAAAATCCAGGCCTCAGCGGTCTGCTTCATCTGGCTGGTTAACAAAAATAGGGGGGACCCCACGCCAATTTTTTTCGAGGGGATCCCCTATTTTTGTTAATCAGCCAAGATATACAGACTGCTGTGGCCTGGTATTATCAGGCTGGCAAGGTCCATGGATCTTGGCTCCTTAACAGCCTGAAAATCCAGGCCTCAGCGGTCTGCTTCATCTGGCTGGTTAACAAAAATAGGGGGGACCCCACGCCAATTTTTTTCGAGGGGATCCCCTATTTTTGTTAATCAGCCAAGATATACAGACTGCTGTGGCCTGGTATTATCAGGCTGGCAAGGTCCATGGATCTTGGCTCCTTAACAGCCTGAAAATCCAGGCCTCAGCGGTCTGCTTCATCTGGCTGGTTAACAAAAATAGGGGGGACCCCACGCCATTTTTTTTTCGAAGGGAACCCCTATTTTTGTTAATCAGTTCCCTCTGACGTCACTGATTGTGTCCCTGGCTGACCTGAAGTGAAAGTGGAAAGCAATCAATTAAGCTTTCCACTTAAGGGCCCGTCTCACATAGCGATATCGCTACCGAGATCGCTGCTGAGTCACTAGTTTTGTGACGCAGCAGCAGCTCACCAAGCGATATCGCTGTGTGTGACATTCAGCGACGATCAGCCCCCCTGCCGGGTATCGCTGATCGTCGCTGAAATGTCAGGACCTTTGATCGCTGGTTTCCCGTTGACAGGCACACATCGCTGCGTGTGACAGGCGGGAGACCAGCGATCCGCTGGTAACCAAGGTACACAGCGGGTTTCCAGGCGCGGGGCTGTGCCTAGAAACCCGCTGTGTACCTTGGATACCAGCGCCCTGATGCAGGGAGCTGGTATCCAAGGTACACAGCGGGTTTCCAAGCGCTGCGCGGTGCCTGGAAACCCGCTGTGTACCTTGGTTACCAGTGGATCGCTGGTCTCCCGCCTGTCACACGCAGCGATGCGTGCCTGTCAGAGGGAAACCAGCGATCAAAAAAAGGTCCTGACATTTCTGCGACGATCAGCGATACCCGGCAGGGGGCTGATCGTCGCTGAATGTCACACACAGCGATATCGCTGGTGAGCTCGCTGCTGCGTCACAAAACTAGTGACTCAGCAGCGATCTCGGTAGCGATATCGCTATGTGAGACGGGCCCTTAAGCGATGTTACCCGCAGTGTCGCTGTCCCAGATCGCTGCCTGTTTGGCAGCTCAGCAGCGATCATGTAGCGATACACCAGCGATCCTGACAAGTGCATATCGTTGTCGGGATCGCTGGTGTATCGTTATGTGACACCCAGCCTTTACTCTCCTGTCAGGCAGGAGAGGAACTCATTCATTTGGGGTTTACTGTGAGGCTGCAGCATTAGCTGCGGTCCCTGCAGTAAACATTAACCCTTTCTGAAGGATTACACCGTGGGACCTGACTGTGCATGGGATAGGTAAGAATAATTTTGCTTTTTTATTTTATTTTTATTACAGGAAATGGTTTTTGCAGTAAAATAAAAGATGGTCAAAAACATGTGTCTTTATTTCATTAAAATGATTTTTAATTAAAGTGTGTGTGTTTTATTTTTATTTCATGCAATAGGATTAATAATTGATAGTTGTCTAATTGACAGCTCTCAATTATTAACCTGGCTTAAGGTCACCTTTCAATAGCAAGGTGGCTTTAACCCCATATTAACCCATTCGCCACCGCTACAGGGCAATGGGAATAGACGGGCAAAGTGCCAGAAAGGGCGAATCTAATTATAGATTTGTCTTTCCTGGGGTGTCTGGGGCAGATGTTAGTAGCCGGGGGGGGCAAAAATAATGGTCCTCTCTGGGCTATTATTATCTGCCCCCACTCACTGGCTTTGTCTGTCTGGTTGCGAAAATAGGGCGGGAGCCCACGCATTTTTTTCAGCAATTTTACACCTCATATATATATATACATGTCATTGAATTTGTGACACATATATATATATATTTATATTTGTAGTTCATACACTTCTACATAGTATAATAGCCGCTAATTCAATTGCCGGCTTTTGTGAAAATGCAGAACCCGACATGAAATGACACTTGGTGTACATAGGGTTAACCATGTCTTTTCATGTCCTTTGCTATCTAATTTGCACAAACAATTAAATCAGACTATGTGTGCAAAATTTCACACCTGTAGGGGTTAATTAAAGGTGTAAATTCGTAGCAAAAAAGTCCGTTTTTTTTACAACGAATTTACACCTTTAATTAACCCCTACAGGTGTGAAATTTTGCAC